>RWGZ01000883.1:54226-500287 GCA_009725065.1 Utricularia reniformis | reverse complement strand
AATTTATTTCCTTATTCCATTTAATTCTTCATTAACTTCCATCAAATCACAATTCATCAATTTAAAAGTAAAATATTTTAAAAGTAAAGACATTCATATCGATAGCAATAAGTGAGAGGTATATATAAATAAATTATGTGTGTTTTTAATAGATTTAATGTAGTTTGCATGAAAAACACATTCATTATATACATGAATATATATTAATCAAGTTTCAATATATAAACCAAACTTAAAAATGAGGAACATGGGTGCTTCATATTTTGTAATTTGTGAGATCTTTTTATATAACTAATAAATATTTTCTGGTTATGAGTGACAATTTTTCATATAAAACATAAATTAAAAACAAAACATACTATATCCGTAAATCGATCTTTAAAGTGATACACTTGTGGATAGATTTTGGATCACAATTTGTTGATATGTATGATTTGGATCGGATTAAAAAAACAATAATCGGATCATATATGCAAAATTCACAAAAATTCACAAGTAAATTGAATAATATTGAAAAGGTTAAATGAATCCTTTTTATTAAATATATTTTTAAAATCGGATTTAATAAATTTAAAATGCAATGTTGTAAAATTTTATCATCATCCATTCGTCCTTGTAAAGGTGGAATTAACACACTTGTCATTATGTTGGTTGAAATTCAATATACAACATATCGAGAAAATGTTAATCCAATCTATAAAAATTGATTATTTTAAAGAATCTTTATCAAATCAAGTTAATTATTTATTATAGTCATATTATAAATTTAAAATATTTCTAACTCATCTGATGTGAAATAGACATTTTCTACAAGGTGCCTCAAAATGTTAATTAAACAATGAAAGGTCTTACGATTCATTGTTATAATAAATACATTTTAATCAAATAATTATTTTTACAGTTTCATTTTGATTCTATCATTAACAACTTCAAGTATATTAGCCTTGCGTTACTTCAAGAATCAATTTAAGTTTAGTTTTTTTATTTTTCAAAATTTGTTAGTTTTTCAATCATATATTTAATCTCTTTTTAAATTTTACATTGTTTAATATCTAATAATATTTATTAAGTTTTTATAGTTTTTCATTTTTATGTCTCCACATTCCAACATTAATGTTTACAACTATATATTTGTAGACTTATTCGGAAAATAATGCCATGATTTAGTAAATACGAACCGAATAAATCCATGACTAGATTTCTCGGGGTAGCATATACTATGTATAGTTGGTTAAATTTACTGATTACATAGTCTAGTTTCGAAAAGAAAACTATATTTTCTATATAAATAAAATAATATCAAAATAATCAATCAAGATTTATTTAAATTTAAATATAATAATTAAATTATAATAAAGCAGCAAGAATTTTGCTGGTGCTCTTTCTGACAACACTGACCTGGCGTGCATGGGGGGATCCTAGCTATGTCGGAAGGGCCTTTTATTGAAAATAAATTAATTAAAAAAATTGAGATCTTTTTAACGTGCTTGAGTTGTATGTTTGATCATTGAAAGAACCAATCAACGAATAGTACCCAACTCACAATTTATTTAAATCTAAAATTAATTTATAAAGGAAAAATTAATCACTCTTAATGGGTTGAACTCACTTTTTTTAGTTTTTAGTTTAATTATTATTTTTATATAAATACTTAAATAATTCAATAAGGATTCAAAAATAATATGATAATTATTAGATACATTGAGAAATTTTGGGTAAGTAACAAAGTGAATTGAGAACATTTGTTTATATCAATGATATGAGATAGTTTTGTTAATACCAATTTCCTTAATGCAATTATAAAAAAAAGGACAATTTAGGCTAAATTGTATCTCTTTAGACCAATATGAATGATTTTTTTGATATACCGTTAGTATACTAGTGATATATCTAAATATCAGTGCACCAATCAAATTCGATAATTATCGGTATATCAAACGGTATATTATCGGTATGACTTCCATTTATTTCGCTCATGGTTATATAAGAATAATAGATGTATCAATAATATTATATATTTGTTGTATAAGAAAGTTAGATCTATAAAAAATTATAGTTTAATAAAAAAATTATTTTTTTGTAAAATAACTTCTAATAATGATTTTTTATTATTTAACTAAATACTAGGAAAAAAATTAACAAAAACAAAGCATCCACGTTGAAACTATCTAGATTATTGTGCCCGAGAAATTTAGTTAAATCGGTTTTTAATAAACTTCCGGTTTGACAGATATTTTGTACCAATATTGGTGAGCAATTTTTGGTTTAAATTTGATCAATAGCTTATGGATTCCCCGGACCGGTTTAATGAAACACGGTTTAGCTTTTGCATGCAATTATAAAATGTAGGCACGAGTGCATTTGAATTATGGGTAAGATAAGGAGTAGATCTTTTAAGTGTGAAGAGAAGATGATCATGAGAGAAAATGGGAGATCATTGTCGGGTTCCACGGCGGCGGGATTCCTTAACAGCCCTCAGATCACTCCTAATACAACTTCTCCGGCCATTGGCTTCCAGAACCAGCAACTGAACAAACACCGCAGCTGCGTGGGGTGCTCCTTTCTCCAGTCACTATTGTCTGTCCTACATGTATGTGGATGGGTCCCGAATCAGATATCCTCGCCGAGCGGTAAAGTGACAGGAACTCTATACGGCCGTCGCCGTGGCCACGTAAGTCTCGTGGTGCAACACGTCCAAAGATCAGAGCCCATTCTGTTGATCGAGCTAGCGGTCACGACAGCTACTTTGGTGAAAGAAATGTCGTCTGGATTAGTAAGGATCACACTCGAGTGCCAAAAGTCACGGCAGCGTCGGGGAGAAAATACGGTGGTGAGTGTGATCGGAGAGTCGGTGTGGACAATGTACTGTAACGGTAAAAAGTCTGGTTACGCCGTGTCGAGGCCCTGTACGGAGTTCGATTTGCACTTGATGAGCGCGCTTCAGGGAGTGTCCGTAGGCGCCGGCGTGATCCCGGCGGAGGCGGCGGTTAACGAGTTTACGCAAGAGGTGCTGTATATGAGAGCCCGGTTCGAGAGGGTGGTGGGGAGCCGGGACTCGGAGGCTTTCTACATGTTAAATCCAGACGGCAAAATTGGACCGGAATTAAGCATTTTTTTTCTCAGAAATTAATTTTCTGAGAATTTACGATTTTAATAATTTAAATTGTATAATTTTCATATTAATAAATCAAGTTAAAGAATTAAAAATTTGAATAGGTTATATAGAAAGACAAATTAAATAAAACATTTTTATTGTGAATGTAAAGTAGGATTATCATAATGTCAATAAAGCTTTTGTGAATTTAGTTTTCATGTGTTATTATTAGGATACATTTCATATTCAATAGATAAATAATGAGATTGTTCAACCATTATAAGAGCATCGTCAACGTTGGCCACCCAGGTTGCCTGGGCGACCAACGTTTCAAATTGTCCCAACTAGAAAGAAAGAGAGGAAATTCTATTTCTTTAATTTTTATTTATAAAAAAATTAAATAATTAAATTTAAAATAATTATAAAATATAAACTTTATAATATATTTATATAATGATTTTATCCATAATATTATTATTCTTAGGTATTTGATGTATAAAAAAATAAAATTAAAAAATTATAAGTGTTAAGATATTTTTGTAAAGATAAGAGGAAAGTTATTTATAAAATTAAAGAATAATGATGTGTATATAAAGAAAACTGATGTATAGGAGATAATGAAATTTACGGGCGGATATGATTGGAGATGTCCTAAGAAAAATAATTGGGAAATATATTTGATGAGACTTTCGGAATCCAGTACCCCGAACCAGGTTAGGCCAAAGCTTTGTCAGGCCAGCCCAAGTGACATAAGCCGAACTTAGAGGCCTCAGATCCAACTCCCGTGAACGGACGGCCCGGCGAGAACAAGCAGACCCGAAAGCCCATTCTTATCGATCAGGGACCGAACGCAAGAGTCGTGCATTTTTCCCCTCATCGGGACCGATCGTTCAAAATCACACAAACTGTGCTTCAGGCCATCCACATTTCTCAACATGTGGCAATAACTTTTGACAATCCTGTCACAGGCGTGCCTGACAGAGTCGTACGGACCCCTCTGGTAGGGAGACAATCGATTAGCAGCACCAAGAGGTCTGACGCCGAGCAGCCACATAGGGTCACGTCTGGCGGCGTTCACGCCCAACATGGGCTGACCTAGCCGCATGAGACAAGTACAAAACGACACCCTAGTATTCACACAGCTGGGAAGGCATATAAAAGGAACACTTGGAAAACGGAAAAATGATTAGATCCTCTCGGCTCTTGCTGTATTTTTCTTTAGCTCTTCCTATTCTTTGTAATTCTGATATTAATCATGGCGCTTTGTAATGAATGGTTGGATTAGTGGATCGACTAAGGACATTTCTAGCTCTTAGTTAAGTGGTTTTTTCCCCATCTTTCAGGGGTTTTCCACTCTAAATTTGTCGTGTCATTTTCTATTTCATTCATAATCGTTTCCCCCATACTAAACAAATTAAAACCGAGTTCATCTTGCAACGAACCTGACGATTGTTGATACCCTGGTTTTTATACAACCACAGTTTGATGCCGTCAGTGGGGACCGATTTTTAATCCCCATTTGAGGTCTTTACCTGGGATAGGATAATCAAAGGCATGACAACCGGAACTTCAACGAACGATAGTGATACGCTTCCAACAGCCTTCCAGCATCAACGTTCTCTCTGCAGGACCTGGAAGCTGTTGTCAGGAAAGTAATAAATGAGGTTACGTCGGAAAGGAGTGGAACAGAACCACCGGCTATTACAAGCCCTGTTCCAACAAGCAGAGGGTACGAAAGCGACCCTGACGCGCGAAGTTCCGATGAAGAAGAGATTATCAAGCGCAGAGTGACGATGAGGAGGCAGAGGTATCAATCTACTCCACCCCCTCCAATTAGAACCCCAACTCCCTTTCCTAGGATTGACCAGAAACAGATGCAAAGACACATTGACGAACTCACTAGGGAGTTGGAGACCCTGGGAGCGCAGAGGGATTGCGGGCTGATCTCAGGCCTAATCCTGGGTTATTTGATCGAGCCATGGATGCCCCGATCAGGCGGAATAAGGATGATGACTGGTGGCATAATATATATATGGCATAGGCATCATCCTAGCAATCTCGAGGTGTCTCCGCCGCACTAGGAGATTTGATGCTCCCTTTTTCTAAAGAGATCTGGGCGGCAGTCCCCGATAGACACTACCGCAACCCCGAAGGGTTGCCGACATTTCGTGGCGACGGAGATCCGATCGATCACGTTGCAGACTTTGAATTGAGGATGGGGACCGTTCGGGCCTTTGACTCAATGAAGTGATGCATCTTCGTGGCCGGATTATAAGACGATGCCCGGAACTGGTTCAAGAACTTGCCGGCCCGATCCATACAGTCGTATGGCGGATTCATTTTGTCTTTCTCTGAGCAATTTGCTCCAAATGTAGGACCGCTTCGAAGTAGGCAGGAACTATATAGCTTGAAGTATATCCCGACAAAGATGAGTCTCCGGTCCTTCATGGAGAAGTTTAACAGAACCGCTCGGGGTATCAAGCTGGAGCTCCGAGACAAAATCGTTATTTTGCAACAGGTCCTGGGACCGTGCGGCCTTTCGGCAACCCTTGTGAAGAGCCCACCACCCACTTTGGGAAAGCTCCTTCCGAAAATCAACAAGTATATCAAGGTGGGCGAAGCGCTGGGAGCAGGTTATCGGAAGCCTAGCGGGAATTCTGAACCCGTAGGCAATCATAGGGTTTCTTACCCTAAGAAACAGACGCGAGAAGTAGCGGCTGTGGCTGAGAAGAATGTCCCCCCGAAGGAGGACAATCGGGTGTATTGCGAGTTACATCACAATTGCAATCACCCGACGCTGAAATGCCCGCTACTGCGAGAGACAATAGCGACAATGCATAATGAGAAGCCTGACCTTGATGGTCATAAGGGCAAGCGAGCGGAGTCTCCCCAAATGTGCAAAGCAAGGTGACGATCGTCACAGGCCGAGGGGGAGAGACAATCGGGGACAGCCCCGAAACTACCACGATTGGGCAGGGGACCGCAAGTCCCCCCAGCGTGAACAAGACAGAGGCCAGCACGGTCGGGAAAACCGTGGCCAGGGACGAAGGAGAAGATGGCGGGGCCGTGGCGGCAGAGCTCCGTAGAACGAAGGTGGGAGACGGGAGCAACCCGCTCCCCACCTGCTGAAGTAGGCATCCAAACTCCTCCAAATGAGGCGGTGCCTAGGGAAAGAGAAATCGCCGGAGATATTTATGTTATCTCCGGAGGCGTAAAAATCAACGAGTCGGTCAAGGACCGAAAGAGAGCAGCGCGCGAGGAGTTTCCCGAAAACTTTGAGTCGGTGGCACTGGTGAAGTATGAATCGGCCGAGCGGTCCTCTACCTTCGAGGATGATATTACCTTCACCGCGGCCGATCGGGGTTAACGATCCATGTGATGATCCCCTTATCATCAATGGAGTCATCGCCGACTGTCGGGTCCATAGGATTTTGATAGACACCGGTGCTTCATGCAATCTAATGAAGCGTGAACTGGCTGAGATGCTGAGAGCCACGGCTCACGATCTCTCTATTGCCAACATAACCCTTTGGGCATTTGACCAAAGGCGTGTCATCCCGTGCAGGAAAATTCTTTTCCCGGTCACTCTGGGAGATCCAAATAGGGACCGATCGGAAACCCAATAATTCATTGCCGTTGAAGTCGATTTGGCTTACAACACAATTATTGGATGGGCCGGTCTCAGTAAGTTTGAGGCGGTACCTTCTACATACCACATGATGCTCAAGTTCCCCTCCGCTGATTGAGTTATTTCAGTCAAAGGGAACCGGAAAATAGCAAGACAGTGCTACATGAGCTCGTGCCGAACTCTGGCACCAATAAATAGGGCCCGAGTGGATTTGCTCGAAGAACCTCCTCACCCGAGGCAGGCTATGGAACCTGTTGGGTTTAAACTGATCAATTTGGTTGAGGATGACTCAACCAAGACTACTCGCATCGGGGAGCACTTGGCACCGGCCTTTGAAGCAATGTGGACATATTCGCTTGGACCCCAGACAACGTGCCGGGGATTGACCGATCCGATAGTCAGCATTGGATCAACACCGAGCCCAAAACAAAGCCTATTATACAAAAGAGGAGACGTTACTCTCCTGAGAAAATTGAAGTCATCCGGGCAGAGGTGAACAAGTTATTGCGATCGGGGTTAATTAGGGAAATTCACTATACTGAATGGGTCGCAAACTCAGTTGTGGTCTCCAAGGCAGATGGGAAGTGGAGAATGTGCATTGACTTCACCGACGTCAACAAAAGCTGTGAGTCGGATCCCTTCCTACTGCTGTATATTGACCGATTAGTGGATGCTCTGGCTAGCAGCACAATGATGAGTACCATGGATGCTTACTCCGGGTATCATCAGATATTCCTTGCTAACAAAGATCAGAGAAAGTCTTCATTCATGACTGAAGACGGCATTCATTGCTATGAGGTTATGCCTTTCGGCTTGAAGAACGCTGGGGCAACATACCAAAAGTTGGTCAACAAAATCTTTAAAGATTTGATAGGCCACATTATGGAAGTGTATGTTGATGATATGATTGTCAAATCCATGAATGATGAAGACCATATTCCGTTTTTGTCTCGTTGTTTCGAAGTATGCCGTAAATATAAACCCAAACTAAATACGAACAAGTGTTTCTTCGGGATCCGAAGTGGCAAGTTCCTAGGATATTACGTTCTGAGAAAGGCATAAATGTTAATCCTGAGAAAGTTCAGGTGATCATTGATATGCAACCTCCGAGAAACAAGAGAGAATTTCAGAGGCTGACAGGCCGATTGGCAGCGCTGAGCAGGTTTATCTCTAGGTTTATGGACCAGGCTTTGCCTTTCTTCAGAGTGTTAGGAAAGCAAGTCATCTTGGTTGGACCGAAGAGTGCGATCGAGCCTTCTCAGATTTGAAGACTTATCTGAACACTCCTTCTGTAATGGTGAGCCCGACCTGCCATGAACCTTTAGGGTTGTATCTGGCCGTATCAGAGACCGCAGTCCGTGCAGCTCTGGTTACCATTGGGAATGACGTTCACCGACTTGTTTATTACGTGAGCCATTCCCTGGTACTAGCTGAAACTAGATACACAACCTTGGAAAAGTTCATGCTGGCGTTGCAGAAAGCTATATCCAAGCTAAAGCATTATTTTGAAGGCCGAAAGGTTTACATATATACTGATCAGCCTCTAAAGGCAGTTCTGAGTAAGGCAGACTCCAATGAATGGTTGGCCAAGTGGAAAATCAAAATAAGCTCTATGTATCTGGAATTCTTACCCCGAAGGGCGATCAAGGCTCAGGTTCTCACGGATTTCGTTGTCGAAATGACCCGATCATCTATATTTCTAAACAAAGAGGACAATCGATGGGTCATTTATGTTGATGGATCGACCTTCAGGGGAATGAGGGCGGGCATCACCTTTACCACACTGAAAGGTGACGTTATCCATTCCGCGGTTAAGTTCTCATTCTCTGGAACGAATAACGTGGTGGAGTACGAGGCCGCGCTGTCGGGGATGACCTTAGCCCAAAAGATGGGAGTTGCTGATATGCGGATGTTCTCAGACTCTAAGTTGGTGGTAGAGCAATTCGCAGGAAGATTTGAACCACATGAGCCAACGATGAAGCTGTATCATGCAAAGGTCATGGAGTTGTCAAAGAAGTTCAGTGAGTTCTCACTTGACCATGTGCTTAGAGAACAAAATAGAGTGGCCGATGCATTAGTCAGGCAGGCTGCATGCATACCAGATATTGTACTAGGCACAGTATCAGTCCTTATTCAGGACCGACCTTCGGTCGAGATTTCCGTGACCGAACAGTCGATTGAGGAAGTTGGGGCTTTATGCTATGAACTCTAGGACTTGAATATCAACGTCATTGACTTTCCAGGGGAACTCACGTGGATGGACCCCTTTATCAAATATTTGACCAATGCCATCTGCCTGAAAATGCATCTGAGGACAGAAACATTGAGACCCGGGCTAAGCGATATGTTTAAATGATGGGAGATTATTTAAAAAGAGTTTTGAAGGACCGCTCTTGCGATGTCTATCCCCAGTCAAGGCTGAGGCCATCATGATTTTTGTTCATGAGGGGATATGTGGTATACACTCTAGGGCCCGATCTCTATATCATCGTGTTATTAGAGTCGGGTATTTTTGGCCAACGCTCATCGAGGATGCTAAGAAGTACACTAGATGTTGCGCCGTCTGCCAACACCATGCTCCGATCCCCCAACTGCCAGAAGCACCCCTATCAATGGCTCCCCTTCCTTGTCCATTTGACAGATGGGGAATTGATATCTTGGGACCATTTCCCCGATGGGTACAGCAGCGCAAGTTCTGCATTGTGGAGGTTGAATACTATACAAAATGGATCAAAGCTGAAGCGGTGGCTATTATTTCCGAAAAGGTAGTGAAACACTTCATATGGAGAAAAATTATAAGCCGCTTTGGAGTGCCTCAAGCTTTTGTATAAGATAATAGACTTCAATTCCGCGTAAAAGCCGTTCGGGATCTTTGTGTCAAGTTAGGTATCACTCAGCATTTTTTGTCAGTGGCTCACCTCCAAATGAACGGATTGACGGAGGTTTCCAACAAAGTTATCCTGAAGGGATTGAAAACTAAGTTGGAAGATTTGCGAAGAAAGTGGCCCGATCATATCTACGAGGTGTTATGGGCTTATAGGATCACACCCCGCTCTATAACTCAGGAATCTCCATTTTCTCTGGTGTATGGGTCCAAAGCGGTCAGTCCAGTGGAAGTTGCCATACGATCACCTCGAATAACCCAATATGACGAGCATCTGAACGATGAGAGAAGATCCTTAGATCTTGAAATGATTGAAGAAAATAGGAACGCCATCTATGCGCGCATGTATTCTTATCAGCGAACTATGGAGCGGGCTCATAATAAGCGTGTCCTACCCAGAGAATTCTCAGAATGCGACCTCTTTCTCAGGAATGTGAAATTTCATAGAAACGTTGGGAAGCTAGACAGAAATTGGGAAGGGCCTTACCGAGTCTCGAAAAACTTAGGGGCTAGAGCTTATAAGTTAGAGACTGTGGATGGAAACGAGATCCCCCGAACCTGGAATGTTATGAACTTGATGCGATATTTTATATAAAACCTTTGACGTTATTTGACAATTTTGAACCATAAAATGTTTCTCATATATGAACAAGAAACAACAGATGTAATACAAGCACTTTCTAGCTAGACGAGTGACCGATCTTGAAGTTGGATTTTTTGGACAAGTTTGGACTGGTGACCGTAGCGGTCCATCCATAAGGCTTTCAAGTAATGTGACCGCTCTGACGAGTTAGATGCTTTCACGCTTGCTGAGTACTTAGATGGATTGCAAAACTCCTAGAACTTACTACGAACTTAATTTCCCCTTCGACGGCACCCACCATCTGAAAACAACTCTTGCTTCTTTGTACTTAACCATAAACGAGATAACACGGATAGAATTAGCCAGTTAAAGCGCAAGCCGAAGCACGACACGGGACTGCTCTCAGAACCGAGGCTTCGATAAAGCTTGCCATGGGACTTATAAAGAATCAGGGCAACAACGTCAAGGTTATAATATTTTACAGGGATGGATTCAAGAGTGGTCTGTTAGCGCAATTAAAATACTCTAACTTATTAAGCCCAGCAAGATTCTAAGTTAAGTTAAGAGGACCGAACGGTCTAGGTTCAGCATGAACCCCGATCTTACACTTAGCAGAAAAAATTCATTAAAGTGATGAAGTTTATAAAAGCAGAACACAGAAAGGAAGGGACTTAAAGTTGGAGATCTAATCTACTTGACCTTCCTCCTTGTCTGCTTCACCAGACTTCTCTGCGATCCATACCTTAAGATCCTCTATTTTCTTCCCTTTCTCTTCAACTATCTCGTTGATTGATTTCTCCATCAGGTAAAAAAGAGGATAGTTGAGATCATTTTCCAGTGGGAGCTCGTCTAGTTTGGGGATCCCTCGAAAGTTTCCATCCTTGGTTAGGGGGTCAATCGTCTCCCAACGCTCATCTTCGGGATCCATACCAAAACTGTTAATCATCTGGTCCTTCATGTTGTCCATATATTGGGAGACGTTCGGTCCATAAACGTTTGCAGCTAAGGCAAACATAAGCTGTGAGCGGGCAAAACCCAGAAGGGCTTCCCGGACCGCTCCCTCAGTTACTTCTTTGCCCCTAGCCAAGTCTTCCTTCAAGGCATCTTTTTCCTCCTGGGACTGAAGGAGAAGTCTGTTGCTCTCGTCAGATAGTACCTGAATCAGACGCTCCAATTCCAAAACACAGGCCGTTACGGAGTTAGCAGCTGCTTGGGCTTCTCCCGCTTTGGAGGTAGCTATTGAAAGCTCAATGCCCGCCCCTAGCAGCTCTCCGTTCAAACGGCCCCGATTCCAGCTCTTGTTGTTTAATCTCAACTTGACGCTGAGCTAAGGCAAGTTGACTTTCCATGTGTTCAGAAGCGGAAGCGATGTTTCGGCTTAGCTGGACTGCAGAGGCAAGGTCCAATGCCCTTCTATATGTCTGCAAGAAGCGATCTTGATCAGAACGGAAACTCAACTAGATGGCAAAAGGTGAAGTTAACTTACCGCAGCCTGGGATTCCAGATAGGGTAGCACCAGACCAGAGATTGCGCCGTCAATACCAGGTGGGTTCTTTTTCCCCAAAAGGCGGTATTCCTCTAGCGCGGCGTATTTCCATGAAGATGGGGTCCTTTTCAGCCCCCGAGCCTTCGAAACGGATGATACCATCTCCTGGATAGCCTCTCGAACGGATTCCTGTATCGATGACTAGGGGACCGATCTATCCCCAATGGTGACCCTTTCGCTGGGATCGGGGCTGCGGGCCTACTTACTGCCGATCGCAGTTGTTTGTATTACTTCGGGGCATCATATTCAGGGCCCCGATTGCTCTTAGTTGGAGGGAGAGTAGGCCTCGACACTTTGTCCCCCAAGCTGGAGAATGGAGGGACATCATCCACCTGCATCGACCTCTGCAGCAACAACCGCACGACGTTAAGATCAAGGGGAGAGTTATTTCCAATCTTGTACATGGAACTTCCCTCCGATCGTGATGACCCAGCAGCGGCATTGAATGTTGACCTGGAAGACTGCAGCTGGGCTTCCTTTTTGGCCATTGCAGCAGCAGCTAGCGCAGTAAGTCGGCTTCCAGACATTGTGTCTCTGGAATCTGCGAAAGAAGAATAATAAGGATCAGGAGATATGAACTAAAGGAAGCCAAAGTCATACCCGATCCTTTTGACCCAGATGAGTTCGAGCTAGAGAAAATTACCTTCGGGGCACGGGCACCGGTCCTGCCCGCTACCCCTATCTCTAGCAGTTTCTTCTCTTGAAGTATGTCTATTCGTTTCAGACGTCTTTTGGGAGGAGGAAGCATTGCCAATGTATTGGCAATATCCTGGCGGGATGGGTTGAACCGGGTTCGGTCCAACTTCCCGATATCAGGATGAGTGGTTAGGAAAGTGACATTCAACAGGTCTTCCCTCGGAATGTCTATCCAGACGTAGCAAGACTCTCATTCGTGAAGGGAGTCTTCCTTGTCAACGATAATACAGTCCTTCGTTCGAGTCGCTATATAATTGTTGTGGTTCATTTTTAGGGGGTACCAACAGTCATCGAATTCTGAAAACCGGTTTTATTTGTTGTTTGTGGAGACAACTTGAAATATAGAAATGGAAAGAACACAGGCGATTTTAGCGTGGAAAAACCCCTGAAGAAAGGGGAAAAAAACCATGTTGCCGAGAGGAGAACCTCTACGGCAAATTCATTAATAAACCAATGAAAATGTACAAAGGGAATAAGACCAGCGAAAATGAAATTACAGCGGCTAGGGTTCGTCGGAATTGCCCTCCAAAGGGTCCTCTTGAGCTTATTTTTTTGCTCTGTATTTATAGAGGGGGAGATGCGTGTAATCCACGCTCTGTAACCACCACTGACAAGGTTGTTGGAGGTTGTTTTCACATGCTGGAAAACGTGGTTGAGCCCGATGCGTGGAACGCATGCTGATGGGTCAACATCTAGTCTGCCGGGCCCTAAGCTGTCTGTTGGGACCGAAGCTATCTGCTTGGCCCTAAGCTTTCTTCCGGGACCGAAGCTGTCTGCTGGACCCTAAGCTGTCTTCCGGGACCGAAGCTGTCTTCCGGGACCTAAGCAGTCTGCTGGGACCGAAGCTGTCTGCTTGGCCCTAAGGTGTCCTCCGGGACGGAAGCAGTCTGTCGAACCCTAAGCTCTCTGCCGGGCCCGATCCTATACCTGGTAATTTCAGCTGTCGAATCCTTGCTTGAGCCTGACCACATTCATCTTGGTTTAGAACTCATCATTGGTCCCGGTTTAATGGTTCTCAACAAGAACACATCATTGGTACCCGGTTTAAGGGTTCTCAACAACGTGAAATGACTATTCATTGTTCGTCTTTATGTGTATCGATTCAATCATCGATGTGACTATTCATTGCTCGACTTTCTATGTTTGTCATTTTTTTGGATCGATATGACTAGTAATTGCACAACTTTGTATGACATCTTGAGCCTAGTGGCAAATTCTGTCAATATACAATGCATTATGATGAATAATTTCGCCATTGATTATGTATGTGACGTCCACTATTCGAACGCATTATGATTACAAACATTGGGTATGATCATTTTTCCAAACAATGACATATGACACTAGACGTACGTACCTCACGGTTCATAAAAATGTAGCGCGACTATATGTTGTTTAGCAAATGGTTGTTCCGCTGATCAAGTAGGTGAATAAGTTGGATTGTGAGAGAATGTCACATTAGACTGTTTCCGACATTTTATAAGCGCTTTCCGAGCAATGTTCAAAGATGAATATATGCATTGCCCAACTCTGGAGGATATTCAACACCTTCTGCACTTGGCAGAATATCACGGTTTCCCTAGAATGTTTGGAAGTATATAATATATGCATTGTCAATGGAGTGATTACATGTGGCATGGAGAGGACAATTTGTTCGTAGAGATAAGTGTATCCCGACATTGATACTTGAAGTTGTTGCATCGATGGGTACATGGATTTGATATATTTTTTTCAACATGACTGATTTTAACAATGATCTCAATGTTCTTTGCAGATCTCTTTTTTTAAATGAGTTGCATAATAGAATATCCCCTCATGTTGAAATTATAATCAATGTCAATGGTCATTAGTACAATATGAGTTATTATTTGAGTATCATGTATAATCAGATTGATCTCTTTTTGTTAAGTATATCACTTTACCACAAACACTACAAGTTAAATTATTTGCTATTCGATAAGTAGGAGCAAGAAAAGTTGTAGAGATGATATTGGAAGCTTGATGGAGGATTCTCACCCGACCTTCACGCCTTTTGGATCGATAAATTCTTGGAGATATAATGTATTCGTGCATTATATTACATAATATGATTATCGAATACTAGAAATATGACCACACCGAAACATATAATACGCGTAAGGCTATGCTCAACCGGAAGACTCTCTAGAATCGGAACCAATGCATAGAAAAATTGATCAAAGTTTTCATACTTATCTCCGTCTTATGATCGACTCTCATGATCGGAGAGCATGTCATCAATTAAAAATTAATCTTACTCAACACATTAGAAATAAATTTGCTTGATGAGTTTTAAGTGTATTTGTAATTTTTTTAAATAAATGTTTTAGTTAATATATTTTTAATATTAATGTAATATAATATTTAAATTATATAAAAATTTTAATATTTATATTGAATCGAAAATTTTAAAATTAAAATATAATATTTAATGATAAATTAAATTATAAATAGATAAAATTGATGAGATTGAAATATAAAATAAAATTTGGATTGATAAAATGATATTGATAAAAGAAAAATAAATAATGACATGGATATGCAAAAAATTTGAGAAAAGAGAATATTTATGTACCACAATTATAACATGTAAATAAATGATATGATTTTCGGTATAGTACTTAAGAATGTACATGCCTATCTGCGCGGCCTGCGAAAGGGAAACATGTTTTCCCGGTGAAATTTCAAAAGAAGATAATTTTCCATCAAAGACGACGTTTTTCCTTTTCTTTCTTTGACGACCATATGCAAGCATCGCCTCTCTCCCAAGTTCCCTTGAGGAAGGAAAAGGAGATGCCCATGTCTTCACCTTTTGAAACTGTAGATTTTGATTGTCAGGTAAAAAGAAGAGTTTCTTTCGTAATTTTACTTTTGATATTGTTGGGGGTGTTCGCTTAACTCCAATTCTTCCTCCTGAAGCAGGATTCGGCGTTCTTTCCTTCAGGTTTGCAGTGGGTTATGAATTTCTGGGTTGTTGAGTGCTTTCAATACAAAGTGTTCCACGGAATGTCTCTGAGAATGTTTCTTATATATTTGCTTCGTTTTACATATACAGTTCGTTATTTCTTTGTTTCCAGAACCAGAAGACATTAGAAAATGGTTCGAGAGCTACGTGTACGAATCCCCTGTTTTGGACTCCGCTGATGGTATTCAAGATGAAAGTTCAACTTCAACACTGGTAATGTACCTTTACCAGTTTGATTTGTTATTGTTTTTAGTTTATTCAACACTGCTTCTCTCAATCTTCGTTCAATTTATGCTACGCTTCCAGATTTAGTCCATAAAATTGACCTATTTTTCACACTATACGACCTTGCAGTATCACAGTATAGTTGATCAGAATACAAAGTTTTCTACACCTAGGTCATTGACTGCTGAAGTTTCTGAACTCAGAAAGAGCATCATTACTCATAATTCAGCTCCTAAAAATGATGAAGATCACGAGTCAAATTCCATCATGGAGAAGGATCCACTAACAAGAGAAAATCTGCCTGTGATTGTCTTACCTGATACCTTCAATATTATTGGGGTTAATGCAGATTCTTGTAGTGAAAAAAGGAGCAAAGGAAAAGAGAACATTGAAACTGAGGTATCCAAAGGTGGCTTCATTTCTATTAGGAAGGTGAAATGCAGGAGCATTCGACTTGCAGTCGACTCCGAACCCTTTAGTAACCAAGTGAAACATGAAATTGGTCATCAAAGGAAGGAAAGCAACAGCATAAACAGGAAAGTTGGTTTGCCTACAAAGTGTACCTTCACAGAAAGTTCTGGAAAATGGTATTGCCGAAAGGAGATGAAACCCGAGCTGCGTCCTCCATTAAAGCAGCTTCGCATGGAACAATGGGTGCGTCGAACCAAGTTGAAATCAAGTTTTAGGGTTTAAAATTCAAGCTGTTCATGATGTACCTCATTACTTGCATCAGTACCAAAATTTATACTCACTGCTGCAATTCCTCAAACAATTGGAGGCTGAAAGTTATCCTGATATGTTCTCCAAATGGCTCCAAAAATAGTTATAACTATGAGCATATGTTTTCGCAGTCTTTTATTCTTTGCATGCTCAGTCCTGTTAAACATCAAATATGGAGAAATTTGATTCTGCATAAGCAAAATCTGGCTTGCACAGCAAATATAAAAAGCCTCAGAACTACACTTCTCTTCACTTATGACATTGAAATGTTTAGCAACAGTTCAATAAAACTTAAATCACTTATGATCAAGGCCTGGCAATCATTATCAACAAACAGCAAAATGAACAATTAAGTGGTCTAACCTCATGAAGTCTAGTAGTATAAGAGAGGCTCCATTTGAGAAGGGTACACAAAATAAAACTAGAAAAGCAAGTTATGTACGATGGTGCTATAAAACTAGATAGCTTCATGAAGAGGTAACAAACTAACACATGTAACTCTGTTACTGAACAAGCAACACTAGAATATTGCAAAGCTCACAGATGGAGAGAGGGGAAAATTTTCAAGAGAAAAGGTTCGTGAGCCAATTGAGATACAAAATATACGTCAAAGTATCTGAATATATTGGTGAAATCAGAGTGGTTCGTTGTTGAAACTTGAGCACACTGTTAATATTCATGACAAAAATCAAACTACAATACTAGAAATTAAAAAGGAGTCTTGCGAATGAGTGAGTTTCAAATGCCACTTCAGATCAAAACCTTGTTCCTACAAATGTATAAAAAGGAAATAAATAAGCCAAATTGCTCCAAAATAGCACGACGCAATTCGAAACAGGTATGTACTGAGAACTGGATCATTGTTAAATGATATGAGAAAAGCACACCTACGTCTGTTTGGAGTAAGAAGAAGTAGAAGGGACTCTTTTGTTTCGAAACATCATGTACCCCACGGGTAACACCACTCCCAGCATCATTACTAAAGCTCCAATGAAAAACCTGAGGATGCTCGGAGGTTCAATCTCCATAGCCAAAGCCTTCCTAAACTGCATCGAGTCAATCGTCACATAAAATACCAGATCCGATCCGAGAGATAAGATAAAAATTGGCAAGATCGGAGGAAAATAGCCACTTACAGGCATAGTCGATCTCGACCTATCAATTCAATGGCACGTAAATGATCACTTCCGTTGAGGCGAGCAGGATGGAGGGTTCTTGTTCAATTGCCTGCTCCTCTTACCTCGCACCGCCACTTCCGGCGCACGATTGTTCGATTTTATGATGGAATCGTCTTCACATCACTCTCGCAATTTATGTTTGGTTTAGCTTTTCAAAATGAGTGTCACGTGACCGCACCTTGCGTTGAGATGACCATGATAATTATGATCGCGATTTAGAAAACTGTTTACAAAAACTACGGTGATCGTATCGTGATTTTAATAAAATGTCTATTTTAACATTTATATTAATATATTTATTATATATTAATAAAATGTATATTTACTTTAATAATTTCAACAGCACATAATCGAACAAATGTCTTTGTTAATCGTCTATCCCAAGTTGCTACACTTTTAATTTTTTGGGTGTTACCGTCTAAATTGTCTATTTGTTCTACTGTCCGTCAAAATATACTTTGAGTAACAACTCTAACAGCATATTCATACGTTAGAAATATAAAAACAAGTCAAAAATATTTTTAAAAGCGGTATATCAAATCCGGAGAAATAAAAAACAACCCAACTCTGAATGTTTCAACCAATAAAAACAATCGGAAGAACAACCGAAAAGAAAAAAACGGAAAAAAAACGGAAAAGAAATCTATACAATCAAATATGTACCTTGTAAAAAGAAACCTAAAAATGTAGAATAACAACTTGGTAAAAATAGTGTAAGATTTGTGAAATAAGAATAAATTGGTTAGAGTTAGAGTTTGGTTTTAAAGTAATTAATTGAACTTTGAAGAGCAATTTTGGAATTTACGAAATCACGGTGGGTTGGCAATACGTATCAAGCCATGGCCACATGACCGCCAAAAACTCGGGTACGATCACCGCAATTGATCCAACTGTTTGGTAGTGTAAAATAAAATCACGGTGCGGCCACTGCACCGTGGCGACCACCGTGAAACCAAACAACCCCTTTTACTTTCTCTATAATTTTCTCATTTAAAATTTTATCATTTTAGATATTATAATTTAATACTTTAAAGTTCAATCTCAATTCAAATATACAATATACAACTTGGTTGTCATTGTCACGTCCCCAGAACGAACATAACGGGAATGAAGATTTAGGACAGTTCCACACCCTGTTGTGGGTGCAAAACGATCAGATTCGGAGTCGTGAGAACGTTAAAGGCTACCTATAAGTATTGATGACAATTTGGATTATCCGTCGGATAATTGCCCCGTTTAAAACGTAATTGAATAGTTAAACGGTTATGGATGTACGATGGATTGTAAAATTATTTACTCACCTTAAACGGGACAGGTAGTCGTTTTACATATATATGTCCGCTACCCGCATAGTTACCCGCATACAAAATTAATTATCCGTTTATATTTGATTATATATATTTATAAATTTACTTAAATAAAAAAATAATCTCAATTCTAGTTTTGCATTTTCAAATGAAAAATCATTGAATATTATATAATTTCATTACGGATATATATGTTGTCTGTTAAACTCGTATTTTATCAAGTTTGAAAGATTTAATTCTATATTTTTATAATATATTAATATTTCAAAAAAATCTATATTTTTGTCCGATATAAAATTTTTGGGTAAAACTTCTTTAATTTGATATTGATATTTTTTATTTGTCTCGTTAAAGATATTATACATTCTTGATTCTAAAATATTAATTTGTGTTTTATATTAAGTATATTTAATTATTATAATATTGATTTTTTAGATTAATAAATTATAAAAAAAATTAAAAACCAACGATTAACCGTTATGTACCAGTAAATTAATGTTTAACCATTAGCTTTGACGGGGTGGATAGTGGGTGAGGAACGGCCAGAAGGTAAGTTAAACGGGACAAGTAACGGTTAGTGATGCAACCGCCTCATATTCGTCTTGTTGACATCCCTACCTATAAGACATAAAATGCACATAACCACATAAATGAGCTACAAAACATAGTTTCGGGGAACACCCCATCGTTCAAATACAACTGGATCGAATAAAAGCATAAGGTAACGAAAAGATGACGACTCCTAGACTCTGGGACATGTCGACAAGTAACCTTTCTTCCTAGCTCAAACTTCGCCATCACATACAAAATCTATAAAAGAGTCATGGTCGAATACTGAAACTTCATTAGAAAAGACCATGTCACAAAATCTTGTGCTGAAAGGTCATTCGTTATTCATGTGTCATTAGCATTGCTACAGAAGTTTTACATGTCTGGTGACATGTCACGCCCAAACCAGACAATTAGGTTTGGTCGTCCTGATGAGTCATTAGTGGTTCCCAACCTCGGTGTGCTAGAACTAGCATGTACCATGCTCGAACATCTCAACCTCCCGAGAGTGATTAATATGTATTACCCTATGATTCACCGATCAATCCTACAAACCAATATGAGCACCCAGCAGGCCAGGATCTCCATCACTTAAGATTTCGACCCATAAGCATTTCATGATTCATCATCTCGTACCCTCATGTAGGGAGTCTGAGGTTTGGTTGGGGTCTATGTGTACGAGCCTTGAATCTGCCCATGGTTCACTCATGTTTCCATCAAAGATGAATCGTGGGCTAGGGTCCAGTCCCACCCGCCCTTAGGCGAGCTCACCTCGTTATCCCTAAATTGATTCTAATCTATACTTGTTCACTGGTCTTTCATAACCCGTGATCCGGAAGTGGATTTTCGGGTCCGACACTCATGCTTACCAAAATTTGTAGATTTTCAAATGAAATAAGAAATGAACTTCTAAAATTCATTTCTTATTTCACTTGAAAATCTACAAATATATCACAAATACATTTGACCTAAAAATCTACTTCCGGGTCACGGGTCATGAAATGGCACGCATTCGAATTAATCATGTCTACTCTTGCTCATGACCCTAACTTTTAATTGTCCCAAGATGTTCTTAGTCACAAATAGTTGACAAATTATTATAAGTATACATGTTAATCAAGTTGTTGAATATAATGAATATGTACGAATATAATCACAACTAGATTTTGGGCATTGTTAGGGATGACGTGAGGTTTTCAAGGAAGTGTACTAAACGAGAATAATATAATAAAGAAATATCAATATTCATCCTAAAAAGAATGAAAAGTTACATTACATATTATTCATAATTTTTCCTATCATATCTATTTTTCATTCTATATAAATACTTATCTTTTTATTGTATTCAGGATATGAATTTTATTCTCTATCAATATTCTTATCATTGTATAAGAGCTTGATCTTGCTACTAAATTGCAATGAGCAATTCCGAACAGACCTCCATCAGATTGGTGGTAATCAACATCGGATTTGATATTAGTTCACTAGTGATTTTTTTGTCCGTCCAACAACCAACGATGATGAGCGTAACTACGGGGAAAAACTCCTAATAGTTAGTGCATCGCAACTAGTGCAAACTTTCATGTGTCTCTTTCTTTATCTTACCGGATTATTTACATGTCTGGTGACATGTCTTGCCGAAGCCGACCTCTCTTCAAGGGTGTGATCTCGACAAGTCATTGCTACAATTTTTACATGTCCGGAAATATGTCTCCCTGAGGATTCGATTTCGCGTTACTCTAGTAACGTTACTTTCCTTGACTTGGAGCATACATTGTCTTGTTGCTAGCACCATATCTAGTCGGTATCATCACCTTCCCAGAATCTTAACTTTATCTTTGGCACATCCAAATATCCCAGATATGTTAGCACGGAGGGCTTGCTTGTTCGAACAACGTATCCCAAAAATAATTTATCTTAAAAAGACGTAATTTACTTTTAAATATAAATTTTCCATTATTTAATTGATAATACCACTTACTTTTACTTCATACATTTCCCAATGCTCTATTCCATAATCCTAAAATAATCACATTATTGACAATTCTCAATTATCGTATATTTAACCTTGCAATTTTGTCATTACCAATATAAAGTTCAAAATTGATCTTAATTCTCCAATTACTCCTATATATGTCTTCTATTCGATAAACGGATCGAACGGATGAAATCAGATCCAAACCATATACAAAATCGTTCCGGTCAACTCAACAATTGTCTTGTGATGATGTCATCCATGCACTCAAGTAGAGAGCATTCTCATGACATTACAATGGATTTTTTCTATGTTTTTAAACCGGTAGTTATGTTTGAACCGATGTTCAAACTAGAACGAATCGCATAAAAATATAAATATTAAAACTAGTCTATTATTTAGAGAAGTTCACAACTAAATTAACTAGTGATACCATCAAGAATTCAAAGGTTACAACTAACAAAATTGAAAATATGATAATGAGAAAAGTTAAAGATTACATATCAATGTTCGATGAAGTAAATTGAATAATGCATCAAAGTTGCAAATATCATAGATTCATACTACATCTCCAAGTATCAATAAAGCTTCACAAATGAAAACAAACATAAACAAGTGAACCAAATGTGATCATGTCTCATTTAATCACTCCAAAAACTTCATGAACCATTTATATGATAAAATCATAAAGGAATATGTTAGTCAAACTCATTACCATTGAATTACATATCTTCTAATTGTCATTGAAATGATTCATAGTTCAATGGATCAAAATTTGGTAGAATTCATCGTCTTCCTTCTCATAAATCGGAGGATCTAACTCTTCATAGAGCATTGTATCCATATTTGAAATGAATCCATTGAATCTTATAAACTTGATGCATCAATGTCATCAATATTATCAAGATAGATCAATTGAAAATCATTATTATATGCATTCCAACTACTATTTTATACACTTTCATAATAACAAAAACTAAAAAATAACAAGATAAGGTTAACTTTCAAGTTAGAGTTAAAAAAAAGACAAAAACTAAACTAAACTAAACTAAATAAATGAAAAAGCAAAGGTACAAATAATATAGTTTAAGTATTTTATTGTAGCGCACAAATACAAGTGTATCCAATTTATGATGTTCTAACCTATTTCTTTTCGATGTGAATGTGACCAAATATATTCCAGTTCTTTTTACAACTAGATGAAGAGCTTGTTTGACCAAAAAAATTTATGGCTAGTTTTTTAATTTAGGAGTACTTCCATCAAATAATTTTCAACAATCATCTAGCAAAATATTATTCATTAGGAATATAAAAATAACATATTATTAATAAATAACAATAGACAAACATGGTTGATGTTTCTTGTCTTTGTTAGCATCTATAGTGATGAGAACTCTAGGACCAGGCACCCCATGACGGATAAGGCCCGTTAACAATTGGGCCAATTCAAATGGTAGAAACAAACTCTTGCAGCCCACTTATACACCTAACGAACAGCGGCCCGATGTTCCACGAGAGGACCGAAGATGGCCTTGGCGAGATAAAGCGTTTTCTGGTAACTAGCTCCATGGTTCGGTCAGAACGGTTACAAACCCACGTTTTCCATGCTTCGGGCCTTCACACGTTTACCATGCCTCGGGCCCGATCACGCAGACCACGCCTCGATCCCAACCTCGTTTTACTTCGCGGGACAACAACCTCTAACAAACCTGTCAGAGGCGGTTACAGAGCGTGATTTACACACGCCACTAGCTCTATAAATACAGAGTGCGACGACGGAAATAGCAGGACCTTTTGGACGCGTAAGAATAGGCCGTTACCCTGCCGGAGTTCTTACTGCTTTCTATTCCCTTGTCATTTTCATTAAGCCTCTCATGTATTTTGTATAAACTATTTGATTAGTGAACAGACTATGAGCGTAATTCGGTCTTAGTCAAGTGGTTTTCACCCCAATTCCTGGGGTTTCCACTATAAATCGCCGTGTCCATTTATTGTTTACAGTTCTAATCGTATTCCACATCAAAAACAAATCAAAACCGAGTTAGTCTGCTGATGAACCGGACGACTGTTGGTACCCCCTAAAAGGGGACCATAACAGTTTGGCGCCGTCAGTGGGGACGATTCTCTAATCCCATTCGAGTTTTCTACCAGGGATATGACAATCAAAGGCATGGCGACTGGAACTTCGACAAATGATAGTGACGTGCTTCCCGACAGTCTCCTAGCACCAACATTCACTTTGCAGGATCTGGAAGCTGTCGTCGGGAAGGTGGTACTAGAAATTATGTTGGAGAGAAGTGGAACAGAACCACCGGCTATTTCAAGCCCTGTTCCCAAAAGCAGAGGATATGAGAGTGATCCTGACGAGCGCAGCACTGATGATGAAGAAATCATCAAGCGTGGTGTAACAATGAGGAGGCCTAGATATCGGTCTACCCCTCCCCCCCGGCTAGAGCTCTAACTCCTGCTTCTGGAAATGATCAAGAGCAGATACAACGACGAATTGATGAGCTCACCAGGGAGTTGGAAAGCATGCGTGCGTTGAAGGATTGCGAACCTAATCTGGGACGCAATCCTGGTTTATTCAACAGGGCCATGGAGGCCCCAATCAGGCGAGATAAGGATGATGACTGGTGGCATAATTTGCATGTTGTCCATACATCGTCCCGACAATCTGAAGGCGTATCAGCCGCCTTGGGAGATTTGATGCTCCCTTTTCCTGAAGAGATCTAGGCAGCAGTCCCAGATCGGCATTATCGCAACCCCGAGGGGTTGCCGACGTTCCGTGGTGACGGTGATCCGATCGATCACGTTGCCGATTTCGAGTTACGCATGGGAACGGTTCGGGCCTCAGATTCACTAAAGTGCCGCATCTTCGCGGCAGGATTGCAAGGCGACGCCCGAACGTGGTTCAAAAATTTGCCGGCCCGATCCACACAGTCGTATGGCGGATTTATCTTGGCTTTCTCAAAGCAATTTGCTCCAAATGTAGGACCGCCCCGAAGCAGACAGGAACTATATCAGCTAAAATATATCCCGGCGAAAATGAGTCTTCGGTCCTTCATGGAGAAATTCAATAGGACCGCCCGGGGTATCAAGCTTGAGCTCCGGGATAAGATTGATATTTTACATCAGGTCTTGGGACCGTGCGGCCTTTCGGCCAGCTTAGTAAAAAGCCCACCATCCACCTTGGGGAAGTTTCTTTAGAAAATCAACAAGTATATTAAGGTGGATGAAGCGATGGGGCTAGGCTATCGGAAACCTAGCGGGAATTTTGAGTCCGCAGATGATCATAGGGTTTTCTACCCTAAGAAGCAGTCGCGATAAGTAGCGGCTGTGGGAGAGAAAGATGTCCCCCCGAAGCAGGAGGACAATCGGGTATATTGCGAGTTGCATCATAATCGCGATCACCCGACCTTGAAGTGCCCGCTGTTGAAAGAGACAGTAGCGACAATGAATAAAGAAAAGTCCGACCGGAATGGTCAGAAGGGCAAGCGAGCAGAATCCCCCCGAAAAGGAAACCAAGGTGACGATCGTCACAGGCCGCGGGGATGGGATAATCGGGGACAACCCAGAAATTATAATGATCGGACGGAGGACCGACGGTCTCCTCCTCCAGAGCAAGATAGAGGCCAACACGGTCGAGAGAACTGTGGTCAGGGCCGAAGAAGAAGATGGCGGGGCCGTGGCGGTAGAGCCCTACAAAACGAGGGTGGAAGACAGGAGCAGGTTGCTCCTCCACCCGCTGAAACAGGTGCCCAACCTCCTCAAAATGAGGCGGCACCCCGAGAAGTAGCCGGAGATATTTATGTTATCTCCGGTGGTTTGAGGATAAACGAATCGGTCCGGGACCGAAAGAAAACCGTGTGCGGAGACTCCGCTAAGAGCTCCGAATCTGTGGCGCTGGTTAAATATGATTCAGCTGAGCGGTCCCCTCCCTTCGGGGAGGACATTACTTTCATTATGGCCGATCGGGAAGGCATTATCGATCCATGCGATGATCCCCTTACCATCACCGGAATCATCAGGAATCGTCGTGTCCATAGGATTTTAGTGGACACCGGGGCCTCGTGCAATCTAATGAAGCGCGAGGTTGCCGAAATGTTGGGAGCTGCTGCTCATGACCTCCCGATCGCTAATATAACTCTTTGGTCGTTCGACCAAAGGAGCGTCATTCCATGCGGGAAGATTTTATTCCCAGTCACCCTTGGAGAACCATCCAAGGACCGATCGGAGGATCTGGAATTCATTGTCGTTGAAGTCGACTTGGCTTACAACACCATTATCGGACGGACCGGCCTTAGTAAGTTCTAGACGGTCCCATCTACTTATCATATGATGCTCAAATTCCCCTCCATTCATGGAGTTATTTCTGTCAAGGGGGATCAAAAAGTAGCTAGACAATGCTACATGAGCTCGTGCCGAACATTGACACCTATCAAAAGGGCCCGGATCGATCTGCTGGAAGAACCGCAGCACCCGTGGCAAGCAATGGAACCCATAGGGTTCAAGTTGATTAACTTGGTTGAGGATGACTCAACCAAAACAACTCGCATCGGGGAACACTTAGCCCCTTCTTTTGAAAAAGAATTGATCCACTTGCTGAGAAGCCACGTGGATATATTGGCATGGACCCCGGACGATGTTCCGGGGATTGACCGATCCTATAGTGAACATCGGATCAACACCGAGCCTGGAACGAAGCCTGTTAGGCAGAAAATGAGACGTTATTCTCCCGAAAAAATCGAGATTATCCGGGCTGAGGTGAATAAATTGCTACGGTAAGGATTCATCAGAGAAATCCACTATACTGAATGGGTTGCGAACCCAGTAGTGGTCTCCAAACCCGACGGGAAATGGCGAATGTGCATCGACTTTACCGATGTTAACAAAAGCTGTGAATCATACACTTTCCCTTTGTCGCATATCGACCGACTGGTAGACGCTGTGTCTGGTAGCACCATGATGAGTACCATGGATGCTTACTCTGGGTACCATCAGATCTTCCTTGCTGAAGAAGATCAGAAGAAGTCATCGTTCATGACCGAAGATGGCGTTTACTGTTATGTGGTTATGCCATTCGTTCATGACCGAAGGTTGGTCAACATGATCTTTAGAGAATTGATCGGCCATATGATGGAAGTTTATGTTGACGATATGATTGTTAAATCTATGAATGATGAAGACCACATTTCTTATTTGTCTCGTTGTTTCGAAGTATGCCGAAAATATAAGCTTAAACTAAATTCAAACAAATGCTGCTTCGGGATACGAAACGGAAAATTTCTAGGATATTACGTTTCAGAGAAAGGCATAGAGGTTAACCCTGAAAATGTGCAAGCTATCATTGATATGCAACCTCCAAGAAACAAGAGAGAATTTCATAGGCTTACTGGCCGACTCGCCGCACTAAGCAGGTTTATCTCAAAATCCACAGATCGGACTCTACATTTTTTCAGAGTGCTAAGAAAAGCAAGCCATGTAGATTGGAGCGAAGAATGCGATCGGGCCTTCTCTGAGCTGAAGACCTATTTAATCACTCCCCCGGTGATGGTAAGTCCAACTTGTGATGAACCATTGGGGTTGTATCTTGCTGTATCAGAAGTTGTTGTCAGCGCAGCTTTAGTGACCATTCGAGACGACATTCATAGACATGTTTATTATGTCAGTCATTCTCTGGTATCTGCTGAAACAAGATATTCCACCTTTGAGAAATTCATGCTAGCTTTGAAAAAAGTTGTATCCAAGCTGAAACATTATTTTGAAGGCCGAACGGTCTATGTTTATACAGATCAACCTCTGAAGGTGGTCCTTAAACAGAAGGATTTGAATGAGAGATTGGTAAAATGGGCTATCAAACTCAGCGCTATGTATCTGGAATTCCTACCCCGAAGGGCGATCAAAGCTCAGGTCCTAGCTGACTTTGTGGTTGAAATGACCCGATTGGCCATATATCTTAACCAAGAGGATGATCGATGGACGATCCACGTAGATGGCTCGACCTTCGGAGGAAGAGGAGCGGGCATTACCCTGACAACGGTATAAGGTGATCTTATTCATTCCGCAGTTAAATTTTCCTTTGCTAGAACAAATAATGTGGTAGAATATGAGGCCGTGTTATCAGGAATGACCTTGGCCCAAAAAATAGGAGTTAGCAGAGTGCGAATGTTCTCAGACTCGAAGTTAGTAGTAGAACAGTTCGCAGGGAGATTTGAAACTCATGACCCGATGATGAGGTTATATTGTGCCAAAGTTCGGGAATTATCCATAAAATTCAGTGAGTTCTCTCTTGACCATGTGCCACGAGAGCAAAATAAGGTTGCCGGCGCACTCGCCAGATTGGCCTCAGGCATACTTGACATAGAGCCAAGTACTATTTCGGTCCATATTCATGACCGACCTTCGGTCGAGATATCAGTGACCGAACAGTCTATTGAAGAGATCGGGGTTCTATGTCATGAACTCCAGGGCTTGAATATTAACGCTACTGAGTCTCCGAGGGAACCAATTGGATGGACTCCTTTATTAAATACCTCTCAAACGACTATCTCCCTGAAGACAAGTCTGACGCCAGAAAAATAGAAGTCCAGGCCAAGAGATTTACCTTAGTTGATGGACGCTTGTTTAAAAAGAGTTTTGAGGACCCGCTTCTGCGCTTTTTATCCCCTATTGAGGTTTAAGCCGTCATGATTTATGTTCATGAAGGGATATGCGGCATTCATTCAGGGGCTCGATCTTTGTACCACCGCATCATTATAGCTGGATACTTTTGGTCAACGTTGCTTGCAGATGCCAAGAAATACACTAAACGTTGTGCCATATGTCAATACCATGCTCCTATTCCGCAATTGCCTGGGGTTCCCTTATCGGTTACCCCACTGTCTTGTCTGTTTGACAAGTGGGGGATTGATATCTTCGGACCTTTTCCTCAGTCAATAGGGCAAAGAAAATTTTGTATTGTAGCGGTGGAGTATTACTCGAAATGGATTGAAGCAGAAGCAGTAGCCATCATCTCAGAAAAGGTGGTCAAACACTTCTTATGGAGAAATATCGTGAGCCGCTTCGGGGTTCCCCGAGCGCTCATATCAGATAATGAGACTCAATTCAACGGAAAGAGCATATGGGATCTATGCACCAAGTTGGGCATCATCCAACATTTCTAATCAGTAGCCCACCCCCAAACTAATGGACTTACGGAGGTATCTAACAAGGTTATCCTGAAATGATTGAAGACCAAGTTAGCAGATTTCGGAGGTAAGTGGTCTGAACACATCTACGAGGTTTTGTGGGCATACCGAACTACACCTCGCTCAACAACCCAGGAATCACCGTTCTCATTGGTGTATGGGACTGAAGCTGTTAGTCCGGTGGAGGTTGCCATCCAATCACCTCGGATATCTCAGTATGATGAGCATATGAATGGTGAAAGGAGATTATTGGACCTCGAGATGATCGAAGAAAAAAGAGATGCAATTTATGCACGGATGCGTGCTTATCAGCGAACTATGGAACGGGCCCATAACAGGCGAGTCCTCCCAAGGGAATTCTTTGAAGGCAATCTCGTCCTTAGTAGCATTAAAGTACAGAGGAACGTTGGAAAGCTAGACAGAAATTGGGAAGGACCGTATCGAATATCAAAGAAATTGGAATCAGGTGCGTATAAACTTGAGACATTGGATGGTATAGAGGTCCCCCGAACTTGGAACGTCATGAACTTAAGGCGATATTTCTTATGAATCTTCGATTAATATGTTTGACTCAATAAAATACATTCCTTTAAACGTAAGCAGAAAACAAGTAAGTACAAAACAAACTATTTTTAATGGAATGATGGACTTGTTTTGAAATTGGGTGACTTATGACGAATCTGGACTGGTGACCGAAGCTTCTTGTCCGCAAGGCTCCCAAGCTGTAGTGACTGCTCTGACGAGTCCGATGCTCCTGCACTTGCCTAGTCCCATGGACGAGTCGTGATTCTCCCAGAACTCATTACGAACTAAAACACTCCCTTCAACAGCATTCAGTCTTTAGAAATTGCCCTTTGTACTCATGAAATCTGCCATGATAAAGGGAATGGTAGTCAACATATCGAAACATAAGATCGGTCCTAGTGTAGGACATGTTATGAGCAAAGCTTAGCCAATGTAACCTATGGGACTTTATTATAACCAAGGTTCGGCCAAAGCTCATAAAAACTCACATTGAACGTAGACCACGCCTCTCTAATCAAGTATTGACTCCAAGGACGGAATAAAAGTGACCCACATACAATGTGAGACGACCGATCCAATAAGAATTGATACAAATAAGCCAAACATAATATCTGGGACCGATGGATTAACATCCTACAAGCGTTCCCGATCTTACATTTGATGGTTAAAACAATTTCATTAATATGAAACATATTAGTTTACTTAAAAGTTGGTTATAATGCTTCGTTCTGGCAATTAAAAGGATAATAACTGAATGAAAAGAGTTATATATTGAAAATAAGAAGTAAGGCAGATACAAAGTATAAACGAAATCTAGCTATCCTGCCTATCTTCTTTATCTTCAATCTCCTGCTCCTGCGGTTCGGTCCGGGCCGCAAGCTGCTTCAGTTCTTCTTCCTGATCGGCCACCTTTTGTTTGACCGCTCTCTCCATCTCTTCAAAGAGATAGAAGAAAGGGTGTTCTTCCAGAACAGGTTCTTCCAAAGTTGGATTAACCTAAAACTTACAATCTCTTTCAAGTGGCTCGATCGCCTTCCATCGCTCGTCCGAAGGGGAAAGCCCGAACTGCTAAATAACTTGCTCTCGCATGATATCCAAATACTTAGCATTATATACCCCATGTATGTTATCCGCTAAAGCGAATAACAAGGGGGACCGAGCGAAACCCAGAACTACCTCCCGGACCGAACCTTCGGTCGAAGTGCGGGCACTTGTCAACTCCTCTTCCAAGGTCGTCTTGTCTTCTTGGGCCCGAAGGAGAAGTTCGTTCAATTTATTCCTCTTCTCCTAGGCCCGACCTTGGACTTCATTGATTTCTTCCTCCTTGGCCCGCAGCTTGGGATCCAGGTCAGAAATTCGCCCCTGAGCCGTTTGTCCTACCTTCTCCAGCTCAGAGACTTTATCTGCTAAGAGCGAGACCTCCGTCCCAGCTCTTAGCAACTCGTTGTCCAGCCGGTCCCGGTCCTCCCGTACCGTGACCAACTCACCATGCTTGATTTCAACTTGCCTTTTTGCAAGGTCTAGTTGATCTTGGACTTTCTGGGACACAACGCTGTCACCCTGGTTCTTCTCCATGGTGATGGCAGTTGTAAAAGCTTTCCTCAACATCTGCATAAGATAACACTTTTAAAAAAATGAAACTTCGGGCATTCATATTAAATAAAATTACCTTGGTTGTGAGGTCGAGGAAACCTTCCATAATGTCTTCCCCATACATGTCCACTTGGACGTTGTCTAGGTTTTGCTCTCTATAAAGGCGGAAGTCCTTTAGAAAAGCACTCCTCCAGAAGGTTAAGTTCCTCCCCTTACTGAACCTGTCCAGCAGACCCAGAGCAACTCCCCAGTCGGAGTTAGTCTTAGGGCCCGAAGCAGGCTCCTTCAAAACGATCCCCTTAGTAGGGACCGAAGCGCTCTCCCCTTTCTTCAGCCTTTTTGGATCCTTCGAGGCTTCCGCTTCTGTCGCCCTTTTCCCTTTTCCTAAGGGGATCGGTGGCAGGGAGACGTTCACCTTAAGGTGAGGACCGGGGAGAACCTTCTCTACGGGAACGGCTCCCTGCAGCAATAAAGCAATAGTATTAGCATTAATCAAGGAGTTATTTCCGATATGATAGAGGCTGGATAAGCTCAAAGAACAAATCCGAGCCTTTATCACCTCCTCTACTACTCCAAATACCCGAAACGCAGGCCCATGCCCGGTTGAAGGCTGCCCTGTACAGCGAAGGGTCAATGTGCCGGCGCCGGTAGTTTGGATCGGGGGGTTCCCGGACCCCGATGGAACCAGCGTACCCCCCGTTGCTGATTCACTTCCATCCGCGCTGCCCGATGCTTCGCGCTATCCCTCATAAGGACGGACCGAAGCAGCTGCCATATGTTTGAAACGTGAGCTAGGCATTGTCTCAGTCGAATCTGCAAAACAAATACATAAGGATCAGGAAAGGATAAAATAAAAACATTACTTCATACCCGATCCTTCTGATGGATCTGAGCTAGAAAACATCCCCTTCAGGGCTGGGGCTCCGGTCCTACCCGCGACACTTATTTCTATCAATCTTTTCTCCCGAAGCAGATCTATTCGCTTAAGGCGCGCTTCGGGAGGGGGGAACATCGCAAGAGTATTTGTGGTGTCCGGACGAGAAGGGTTGAACCTAGTTCGGTCCAACTGACCTATGCGTGGGTGAGTTAAGAGCGGCCACACCTTCAACATGTCCTCTTTTGGGACTGTTATCCACACATAACAAGACTCCCACGCATGGAGAGACTCTTCTTTATCTACAATAGCGCACTCTTTGGTGCGCACCGCTATATAATATAATTTGCGGCATCCTAATAGACCTTTCCCCTTTCGGGATCCCACCAAGAACATGTTAAAAAAATGTTCTAAGGTCGGGGCCCGATTCTGTTGGTGGCAGTAAAATATAAACGCCACTATATACACGTAACTACCCGGAAATAATGCAAAAGGGGGGCAGTGAATCTCTTTAAGAACGGCCGCTACAAAGGGATGCAGCGGAAAACGAAGCCCGCACTTTAAAGAAGCGTAACTGACCGGAATAGCGGATGCCGACACATTCATTTCCGCCGGAAGGAAACAAGGAATATCTTCCCGTCCCTTCTAGATGGAATAATGTGCCGGAATCAAAAACCTAGACCTAAACTCCTCAATATCTAGCTCAGACATGGCTGGGTATCTCGTTTTGTGAGGAGCCATAGTGTATATCTTAAATAAAGTCGGAGTGAAATGGATTGAACGCGAGATGGATTGAGGGCACAGAGAGCTTGATTTTGCAGTTCTTCCTTCGCGAAAAATGACAATGAGGAAAAACAGTGTCCAAAATCCCAATTTAAATATTCATCTCCCAGCCAATAGTGAGCCACCACGTAATATTGCCCCAGAAAATGGCAGTATAAGCGCACTCATCACGCCTCTTGAACTATCGAATGTGAAAGGCGCCAAACGGGATATTGATATTTAAAGAATAACAAAGATTAAAATATAACGTAAATGTACGTTATTAAGTTTTAAATGCAAGTAATTCCTACACTAAGGGAAAGATCGGTCCCATATTCTCACGAATGTGCAAACATCATGTGATCGGCCTTGTATCACCTCTACGATGGCAAATCAAGCCCGATGGGCTAGTGATGAGAACTCTAGGACCAGGCACCCCATGACGGATAAGGCCCGTTAACAATTGGGCCGATTCAAATGGTAGAAACAAACCCTTGCAGCCCACTTATACACATAACGAACAGCGGCCCGATGTTCCACGAGAGGACCAAAGATGTCCTTGGCGAGATAAAGTGTTTTCTGGTAACTGGCTCCATGGTTCGGTCAGAACGGTTACAAACCCATGTTTTCCATGCTTCGAGCCTTCACACGTTTACCACGCCTCGGGCTCGATCACGCAGACCACGCCTCGGTCCCATCCTCGTTTTACATCGCGCGACAACAACCTCTAACAAACCTGTCAGAGGCGGTTACAGAGCGTGATTTACACACGCCACTAGCTCTATAAATACAGAGTGCGACGACGGAAATAGCATGACCTTTTGGACGTGTAAGAACAGGCCGTTACCCTGCCGGAGTTCTTACTGCATTCTATTTCCTTTGTCATTTTCATTAAGTCTCTCCTGTATTTTGTATAAACTATTTGATTAGTGAACATACTATGAGCGTAATTCGCTCTTAGTCAAGTGGTTTTCTCCCCAATTCCTGGGGTTTCCACTATAAATCGCCATGTCCATTTATTGTTTCCAGTTCTAATCGTATTCCACATCAAAAACAAATCAAAACCGAGTTCGTCTGCTGACGAACCGGACGACTGCTGGTACCCCCTAAAAGAGGACCATAACATATAGCAATACTTCGACCAAAGCTTTTATTTTAACAATATAATTTTATCTCCTGAAAATATACATATATTTCGGATGTAACTTTTTTAGTAATGAAATTGAACACATAATCCATTACAATTTTAATATTCTTGAAATGCGTCGGATCATATTGAAATTTTGTATTGAGCCAATAAGCAGCGACATGAAGATCATTCTTGAATTTTGTAGACCACCATGTTCATTGATTCTTGTAATGATTCATATAAATCCTTTTTGCCTTGAAATGTGGTAATTATTGTTTTTATAACTCTTTCCATACCATCATAAACATATCAAATATTCGGTTTCTTGTCACCATCAATCATTCTCAACATTTTCATCAATGATTCTAATGCTTTCACTATTACTAAACAATCATTTTTCATAATCCATCATTTTTCACAATTCTTCTAAGCCAAGCCTAGGTTTTCTTTTCCTATGTTAGATTGTGAGAATTCTCGGTGGAGGGCTAAAGCCTCAAGATCCTCTCTACAATGAACAAATCTTCTCAATGCAACGAATGTGGTTCCATATCTCATTTCTTCTGGTCTAAATATTTCTATCAAACCACAGTTTTTTCTCAACCATGCAAGCCAATGTATATGGTTGTACACAAATTTAGAAACTTTGGCAACTTCATCGACAACTTCTTTAATACATCGCAATTTCCATATGTATTGCATCATCAAGTTGATGCAATAGGCATCACAAGGAGACCAATTAATTGAACAATATTGTTCTTATATCAACGTCCAACTGCAACATAATTGGCTGCATTGTCTGTCATAATATGAATAATATGTTTTAGTCCTACCCACTCAATCACCTCTTGAAATAAATGGGAAAAGAAGCTTTGATGTTTTAACCATTTCCGAGGCATAAATTGATTTTGACAAATATTGTTCCAAGAGGGCAAGAACGTGCATCCGTCCAACCATCTCGACAACCAATCTCCGACAAACCATCTCGGATACTATCAATCCAAAGTGTAATTCTTTTTAGCTTTTGTCAACAAAGGAACCTGTAGATTGTGATATGAAAAATCATTGAACATGCGTCTTTTCTTTAAGGAGCCTTCATCTAATGATAATTCAATTTCATTTCTCAACTCATTAGTTACTTTCATACTTGATGTCACGTCTCCGTGTCTACCATCAATGTGTTTTTTGACCATGTCTATCCCTCCTCCATTGAACTTTTTATTGCATAAGGCACAATAAATAACTTGACGACCATCTTCAATTTTTTAAACAATATAGTTCCAAGTTGGATCGGTTTTACTCTAATATGATGCAGTAGAACAAGGGATATTAGTATCACAAATACATATATATGTAGTATTACTATTATTTTCCATTCAATGTACCTATAAGAAATCAACATTAAAATAATCAAATATTAACTAAATCTTCAAAGTTAATAGATAAAACTTTTTGAATAAGATAAAATGAATTATTTAAGTATTCAAAAATAACATTAACAATATCACTATTTTCACCAATAAAATATGCAATTTAGTAAGTTAACTACAAAATAAAGCAACTAATTAGATTCAATCAAATTCATTTATCTAATTTGTCATGAACCAAAGTAACTAGTAACTAACTCAAAATAATAAAAGGCCATTGCAATGATTCTGGCAAATACATAAGCTAAAAACAATGTAAAGAATCAATTTTTGGAAAACTATGTGTATTTTTTACTCACATGATAAAAAGTGATTGAAAAACACATTGAATTACATTAAATTTATTTTACCCCAAATAGCATTGGGGAGACTAGAGAGTTTTGGATTAGATACCTCTTCCAAAACTTACAGTGAGGAAAGAGCCAGGAGGATGTTGTCCCTATAGATTATGACAATTAAACTATTCTCATTAATACTATTTGGAAGAGGAAACTTCTATTGATTGTTTTAAGGCAATTGGGAAGAAGTTAATGGCCACTGTGAGAATTAAAATTTTTAAAATGAAAATTTTAACCTTGAATCTTTGACCTTTTAGATTGAACTGTGAATCGTCTAAATCACGGTTTAATCGTGAGAAATCAATTAGTTTCCTATTCTTATTATTGTCTGGTTTGGAGTTTTTTAATATATGGAATCTGATGGGAAACAAGTGCATGAATTTGGGTTTCCATTTTCAAACACAAAAGAGATTGAATATGTCTTAATATAGACTCAGTAAGATTCCAGTTATTTCTAGTTTCAATCTTTCTCTACTCCAAACTCTTGGCCGCCTGAAATTTTCTTAAACTCTGGGTTTTGCTTATTTTGGAATTGAGAAAGAAAACAAGCACATAGAGAATAGTGTTTGATTTCCTGTGTTCAAAACTATTAAGCAGACCATGATACAAAAACATAGCTCATAATATACACAAAAAAAGTTTTGAGTTTGGTTTCTATATTTATAGAAACTTAGCTCAGAAAAAGATAAATACACATCATTGTTATATTCATAAAGTAACATATCAAAAAACAAAATAAAAGTATTATTACTTTACATTAATAATATCATTACAAAAATTTTCCCCATTTCACTTGATATTTTGTTGCTTTCCGTGGGAATTTGCTTCCAAATACAAACATCTCCCTCACATCAACTTTCAACTCTCTATCTAATTTCTCCATTCCATTCCTCCTCTCTCTCAACACATCTTATATTTATACTAATTAACAATTTAAAATTACCATTTTGCCATAATTTCCAAAATTAATTGTATTATATCTATAATAGTTTAATTCACATTATAATTAAATGTCGTAATACCATATCTCAATTCACCCTGGGATAGTTTCAACCTATGTTCTAGAACCGGACCGGAAATACGAACTGGTCATCCATTCGGTTCGGTTCAAACCGGTTGAGAACCGGTTTGACTTGTTTTTTGTTATTTTAATGTTTTTTAATTATTTAACTTATATATATTGTATTTATATTCATTAAATATAAACATCTAAAATAAATATTTCAAAATAGTATCATTATCAATATTCTAACAACAACAAAAATGATGACTTAATAGTCGTCAAAATCGTTGCTTTAAAAAGCATGTCTTCAAAGTCTCTTACAAATTATTCAAAATTCATTATCTCATGTAATGCAATAGAATAATAAAATATTAACCATAAATCGTTAACCTATGTGTAAAATTTTCATATAGATCTTCCACGTGTGTAGGATTTTTAAGCATAAAAAATAGTTAACTCTAAATCGAACTCGTTTTCGTGTCAATTATATCCTCCAAAAAAGTATTTAATTTAATTTAAAAACACAAACTTATAGTGTTCTATATTTAATTTTAAGAAAATAAGAATAGAGAAATATATAATTAATTCTTTGTGTAGATTAATGAAAAGTTGTCATTTTTTTAATATATAGTTTAAATATTAGTAAATATTTGTATGAATATAGTTTAAATTAATATATAAAATTAATACTTTTTGTATTGGATTTATAATTTTAAAAAAATACAAGGGTTAAAAATAAATAAAACTAATGACCCTACACAATTTTAAAAAATATATAAAATTTGATACAAAATTGAGGGCAGTTTCCTAACCGGATCGGATTTGGGTTCGGGTCAGATCCAAACCGGCCGGGCCGGCCAAAATTGGTCCGATTTTGGAACATAGGTTTCAACTACAAAAACACATCCGAACACAATGACTTTTACTCACATCATGTGTCTCGATGTATTTCATAAATTGGATCATCACATTTTATTTCGTAAATTTGAATAACATATCACTTTATTTTATTTTTAACATTGAAATTATACTTTATTCAATTTTCTCTATTATATGATACATATGTTTCTCGTGTTCTATTATTTATCTGATTGTTACAAATATTTCGAAGTTTATCAATTTTGTTTCTTAATAAAATTAATTACCTTATAATTTCTTATAATAATTTACATTGATTATTTTATTAACTAATAAAATAAAATATTATATTTTAATATAATATATAATACTTTATTATTAGATTGTGACATAGTAAATTGTTTCTCTTTAATATAGTTTACTTACGTAATATTACATCATTACAATTATATTTATTATCTTCGAATTCTCACTATATTGATTATACTCTACTTGGATTTACCGTTCTTTAATTCACTCTAAAATATCTAATATCACTACATATTATTTCCGTCCCTTTATAATTTAAAATGTTATTCTTTTATATTTCATTGTAACCATTATATTATTGATATATTTTATTTAAATATTGTTGTGTTATATATTCAATTATTTATTAGCTCTATAATTTTCTTAATTATGGTTCTCACATCCTAATCACTTTATAATGAGTTTAATCCTCGGAACTTGTCGTTATCCTTATAATATATTAAAATTTTATTTTAGCATTTTCTCTAAATTTTGGATTATTACAATCTATTCCCACGATCCTATCTCAACTCAAAAACTTGTCTCTTCTCCAATCTCTACCATATTAATTCATATTTTATCACATTTACTTCCAACAACACTTTCTTAACCCGAGCGTTCTCATGTGTCACCTTCTTGTTCATTATAATGATGTCTCAGTCGAGGTCATGTCTCAAGTTTCTACAACATTGAAGGTGATAGATCTCATTGGTCGAGGATCAAACAACTTCCACCAAATTGTAGGAATATGTTTGTAGTAATGTTCAAACTACTATTTCAAGGGGATTTGACAATACACTCAAGCGTTATGATCCCATCGATTCTTCTATCTATGGGTGGGCACGGATCCAAACCAACGGGTTATGGGTTGAACCCGTCAACGTAGAATTTCTTGACCCATCAACGGGTTGACCCGACGGCTTGGAATTTCGACCCAACCTGACAACGGGTTGATACAATTAGTAATGTCTCGATGTGCCTAGGGACATGCGCCCTATGCCGCATCACATCCGACGAGCCAAAATATATATTTTTTATTTTTGGATAATATATTATATAATAAAATTTATTTTATAGTTATTTTCAAAATCTTTTTTCAAATTGCATTTTTGATTTTGTTGTTACACTATTTAAAATTTTTGAATCTTTAAAATCAACAAAATAACTATTATAATTTTTTCGTTAAAAAATTGATATTTTGTAATTACTAATTATTACATACAAACATATTAATTATAGTTGTATCTTAAAATATTAAATATTAAGTTGTTTAGTTGTTTACTTTATAATATGTTTTTGCAATTTTAAAAGTTGTATAGTGTAATTGTCTTAAATGAAGAGTTATATATTATTAAATTTCAAAGCATAATATAATTTATGATATTACTATCTTTTATTTATCAAATCAATAGCATTTTTATTATTTATATTCTAATGTTTCATTATTTATAATAAAATATATATAAATATGATATATATATATATATATGTTTTCATTATTTATATTTTAAGCTTATCGAAAACCTAACATATTTATTTTTGTCTTGTCGACGTATTCACGTCGATGCATCAACGAATCTACGTTGGTGCACTCAAACATCATAGGATTCAATATAAATTATAAATTTAAATAATAATAATTTTAAATTCTAAAATAAAAAATAATAAAAAAATTTGGCCATATCAACCCGTTGACCCGTACGGATTGATTTTTGCGGTCCACCCCGTAAACTTATTTGCAGCGGGCCAACTCATGGGTTGATATGTTCGTACGGGTTGAGCCGGCCCATGCCCAACTTCTTCTGACGAGTCCTCTGATACTTGTTTATATCCTATAAACCAATATTTGAACTGTGAAATATGATGTCTTTTAGTCCAGGATATCAATGCTTTCTGGAAGCGATTTCTTTAAGAAAATTAGCCTACAAGATTTTCTGATGCTATTAAAAATTCTATATGTCAATATGCAATGAAGGCTAAGTTGAAGGCACTTTAGAAGAAGAAAAATTGGATTTGTAAAGGGTGTATAGATGGAAAATCTGTTTTTAGGATGCAAAAGGGTGTATAGCATCGAACACAAGGTTGATGGTTCTGTCGGACGCAATAAAATAAGATTGATCATTTTGGAGAACACACAACGGAGAGGGGTGGATTATTAGAGACATTTGCACCAATCGTTAAAATGGTAAACGTTCGGATATTACTTGTTATTGTAGTCTCCAAAATTGTGAAATCCATCAAATGAATGTTAACTACATCTTTGTTTTACATCAATTGATGATAAGTAGATATGTAAGTTACATAAAGTCTCTAATTAGACTTAAGCATGCCCTTGGTGTTGGTTGTCAAAATTATCTAAATGATTTATCGAACTTAGATTCTAACATTTGTTGCGAGATTATTCATTTTTAATTTATTCTCAAGATTATTATTATTTTTGGAAGTTACTAGTTTATGTGATAATATTATTATTTTTGGAAACAGACATTGAGCAATGAATGACTTCAAGGAAAAACTAAGTCACAAGTTTCATATGAAGAATTTAGGGATGATCTCAACACTTTCTTGGAGTGGAGGTAGCTTGCAAAGATTTATACCTCAATCAATGGAAATATGTATTGTATATTATCTTCGAATCTGGTCTTATAGGAGCTAAGTCAGCTAACCATCAATTAGCGACACTTGAGGTACACTATTGACTGATCATGAAAACTATCGACGATTGATCGGAAGACTGATATACTTGATATTTACGAGACGAGAGATCAATTATGCAGTCTACATCTTAGCTCAATTTGTGCCAACACCGAGACTTAATCATTGGAATGTTCTATGTGTGTAGTTCGATATTTGAAGGGAGCTCCGAGGCAAGGAATTTTATTATGATTTGGCTCGAACTTACAAGTTTATGGTTTCTGTGACTTTTACTTAACAAGATGTCATTCAAAAGGAAAGTCGGCGATGAGATATCTCGTATTTCTCGGATCCCCATCTATTTCTTGGAAAAAAAGAAGCAAAAGAGTATCTTCAAGTCATTAGTTGAAGTCGAATATCATTCTATGACCTCGATGTATCATGAACTCAATTGGCTCAAACAACTGTTGATAGCACTAGTGCAACTATTCTGTCATAGTCAAGTTGATTTTCATTTTGTTCGTAATATGATTTGGGATAAGGAAATCAATTTGAAATACATTACCACAAAACTTCAGCTAGATGATGTGATGATTAAAAATTTAGGTTGCTCCAATTTACACATTTATTAAGCAATTCAAGCATTCATGACCTACATGGGGGAAGCATTTGACCGAGAATCATTGAATAAAAAAACATTCATATTCATCTAAGAAGAATTGAACTTACCTAGTCTCCATATTCTTTCCTATCATACCTATATTTTTATTCTCTATAAATATTTAATTTTTTATTGCATTCAAGACATGAATAATGTTAAAATAAATTTTCGTTACTCTCTATCTACATTTTTATCATGCATCAATTGTTTCATTTTGCTGTTATATATAGATTCCCAATAGAAATATTGATTGCATGGAAATAGATCAATTGTGTAAAGCTTATTTTATGGTTGAAGTTGTTGTGTACACCAATTTTGGAAGAAGTACAAGAATCTGCCGCCTCTCCAATTCAATTGACTCAGAAGTGCAAGGTAGCGATGAAATATAATTTACACATTTCTAATAATATATACATTATTTTTTTAAGATATATACTCCAAGTGCATTAGATTTACCATACAAGATATCCAGATTTTTTAGGTATGTGTTTGTATAGGGAAGTAACTTAGAGTAATGTTAGTAAAATATTTGAGTAAAGGTGGATTTTTTTATTTATACTGCCTGCCATTCAAATACATCATCTGCCTTACCTTACCTTACCCCTCGCGACTGCTGCTGCTGCCGCCGCCTAACATACATAACACACCATTTATCAGTTTGAGATACAACACTTGAAAGATAAAAGAAAAGGCAACAAACATTACATCCTATCTTTCTCATGGGAAGTAGATGGGAGTTTTGAAATTATCAGTGAACTTTGCAACCCTTCAAGCAGCTGCACAAACGAGTTAAAATGTTGTACATATAAATTGATATAGAGAGGAACATGCATTAGTTACCCTTGATGTTGGTTGAATCCGGCGAACAGAACGACGGGGTTCAGCTGTCTCTGAAGTTGATGGTTCATTCCTCACTGATCTTCCTCTAGGATTAGGAATTGGGATCTTTGGTCGAGCTGAATGCTCATTACTTGGAACCTTTATACGGTTCATTTGTGGTAATACAGTTTTTGAAGAAAACACCATGGCTTCTCCAGAATTATCTTCTTGTTCAGCCTCACTCTCATTACCACTTACTGAACCTTTCCCCACATGATCGCATGGAATGTCATCACATTCATTGGCCTTCCAACTTAGATTATTGGCTTCTTTAGTAGACTTCACACCTCTTGGTTTACTTTCATTACCTTGTTTCTCCTTCGTTTCTACTTTTATATTGTTCTTGGATCTTTGTGAGCTTGGTCCATGAGGAGTCAACAACTTACCCAATCTAACTGAATCACTATGAACATTAGATTTCCCTCGTTGTTCGGAGACATAATGTTTGCTCACTTCCATGAATTTTCTCTTCTTCCCAGGCTTTGGGATACCAAGTACAACTCTTGATCCTTCTTTCTCTGAACCAAATCTGGTTCCCCTGGTAATTTTGTGCTTATTCTCGTCCACTTTGCTTCCAATGCTGAATTTCTTCTCATCAGCAGATAAAGGCAAAGCTGGCCCTTCAGTTCTACGGATTTCTGCACAATAATTGTCCTCTAGCTGTTTACCCTTCTCTGTTATTTCAGTAACAGTGCTTAAAAGCTTTGGTTTCTTCTGGGATGGTGTGTCTCCCTGAAAGGCAATCAAGGAGTGAATGAAACAAACAAAGAATCGCATACATATAAACACAAAATAAAAAGACCTTGTGAGTGTTATGGCTCCCTGATCTTGACGCTTCAACCCATTGAACACCATTCCATATGATTGTTGGTCGTAAGTGCCACATTTTGACCACTACAGTCTCTTCTTGATCTGCAGACAACAAAAATGCATTTAAATGTTTGAATAAATCATGTCATATCGCATCATAAAATTAACCTGGGAACTTGACACTCAATACAGATTCATCCTGTTTATTCTTCTCTGAGATGATGCTTTCAATCCAGCTAAAAAAGTACATGTAAAACAAGAGCTTGAGCCATACTATTCCAATACGTGTCAACGAGTTTCCATATGAAGAAAATCAAAATGTAGTAGTTATCACTTGGTTAGAACAAAATAAATTCACCTGTTAATCATACAGTTCTTTAAAAACATTACAGCGTCAGTTTTGAACATGGTCATCTATTTAATATGAACATGGTTACAGAAATTATAACGATCAAAATTCTACAGTATGGATCATATAGACCCAGAAAATGACAAATTTCTACATACACAGTTGATGGGTAGTATAAATTAAACATAGCAAGCTAGAGATTTTTGTAAAACCACTCCAGGCAGAGATTACTCCTGTTTAAGTAGCTATAAAGCTGATCAATGTCCAAAATGAGGTGGTGGGTACCCATAATTCTTCTATTAATACAGTTTTCCAAATTAAAACTACCTAGAAAGCATTTACAACAGAGAAGGTTCTTTTGTTTCATTTTTCAAGTTAATGTGCATACGCAATTAAGGGTCCATAAAACATTTGTTTCTCATATCCTCATCATAGCAACTAAGTTCAGGCTAATTTTAACACCGAAAATTGACATTTTGGCTTACCAATTTTGCATCCACACATCAACTTTATCACCGACGGACCAACTGTAATCCCGGACAGCATCTCTTGATCTCTTCCTTGTATTTTCATAAGGTACAGAAAACAGTGAATGAGGATTTCGTACCCTTGGTGCAGAGTTGCCTTTGGCTTCCATGGATACCCATTCCTTCAGCTGCTCGGAAACTATTAAGATTGCAGCAAAAAATAGTGAAATACTACTACTCAAGTTCATTATATTTATGTTAAAAATTAACACAGGCTGTCTACTCATCATATCTGGTAATACAATAGTAAATACCAATATAAATTAGATGAACTACATTAAAATCACCAAAAACTTTTTGCCCCACTATCCCGGGTTGACTAATATTGACATAGGATCCAAGAAGGGTTTATGTTGCATGGAAAGCTATTGCGTCTCACAGCATTCCTATGGTCTCAAATAATATGATGATAATAGAGAGCGGAAAACTGGTATTTTTTACAAAGCAAGACAACTAATAAGCAAAAATCTTTCAGTAATTATGAGTTGCATAGGAATTGATAATATGGTGCAGGGATGCACCATTCACATACCTACAAAACTGCAATCCACAAGAATTGCCTTCATAACATAAGATTCACTCACATTTCATAGTTCGCAATTGCCACCTATGATAAATTATCTTCATTTTTTCTACCTCCATATTTCAAAAAACGGTAAATAAGTTTATAGAGAGGATCTCATACTATACCAATTGGATAAGCATTATTATGATCGCAACTAAGCGTAATAAGAAAAAAAATAGATACCTTCTCCAGACAGTGCGTCAGAGTAGCAAACAAGTGCTTCACCCTCCCTAAGGCCCAGTACTGTGGCAGAGAACCATGCCTTCTTGGAATCCCCGCAATCTCTCAAGACCTGCATAAACGAAAGTTTACATGCCCAAAGCCACAAAGAAAGCAAATGAGCGTTCATTCAAGCAACACAACAAACCTCAACATATGAACCTTCTTTAATGCTTGACGCTCCACGTGCATCTGGAACAGAATGAATCCTCATCAGAATAAAAAAGCAGCATTACTAGTTCCAGAAACATTTCAACTTATTTCTAGTTTAAAGATGATATTAACACCACTTGATATCACAAGAAAGTACGAAAAGGAACATTACAATGCCCTGGACACGATGAATAATTACAATTTTAACTAGATATTGAATTTTAGGTACATCCTTACCAGATACCCCATGATGATTTCTACTCTCAGACATCACTTTAGTAACTTCATGAATACAGTTATCACTGCCCTTGTCATTCGGTTTCAAGCCAGGAGGAGGTTCCAGCTGCAGGTCCTTCCAATAATTATTTGGCCCAGCTTCCACCATTTTACTCAAAGACAAGGGGTCAGTCATTGCCACAATTTTCCCTGCGTGTGACATGGCTTCAGCAGCCAATTCTGCAGCCTTCACAATAGCATCAAGATTTTCTTTATGTCTTGAGGCAACAGAAGCAGCCTTGCTGGCAGCAGCTATGGCTGAAGTGGGATTATTTTTTAGACCACTCAAAATAGAAGCAGGTGATGAATTAGTCACGGTGTTAACGGGGCGCGAAACCAAGCTTGTGTCATACTCAGTAATTTTGGCTGTTTGGCACATAATTATTGTTTCTTCCAAAATCTCCTTTTCTTGTGCAGCAACATTTGCTGCAATCATAGCAGATGCAGCAGCAGCCTTGGCTACTAAAGCAGCAGCAGCTATTGCAGCAGCAGCAGATGCTAATTTGGACTCTGAATCCAAGTTCAAGTATGAAATGCTTTGCTGACCCAGCTGACTCCACACAGTTTCACAGTGTGCAGTAGCGGCAGCAGCATTGGCACTAGCCTGTTCAGCTTGTTGCTTAGCGTTCTCAGCATTGCCAAGACCTTCAATATTTGATGCTCTGCTCTCTATTTCTAGTTCAACTTTCTTCAGAGTATCACCAGAGACAACTGGTTGTCTCATCGTGAAAAACTGGTTTGTCGAGCTTTTTGGAATGTACAAAGAAGGTTTTGGAACAGCAACAGAAGTAGAATAATGACTACCAATGGCAATTGTATGCCTTGAGTGAACCTGAGTCTGAGGAGTAAACGGAATTTTCCCAGAATCTTCAACTACAAGAGGTTTCTTTGACGACTGATGACTTACAGGATTGGGGTTAGTATCAACGAAAGGGTTCGTAACACAGACCACTGGAGAATCATTGGGATCAGAAGATTTCTTCCTCTTTCTGGTTGTTTGATCAGAATTCTTCTCAGAAGGAAATTTTAAGTTCTTTAGATCAGTAGAAGGCCCGATAAACACATTAGTAGAAACCCCAGCTGGAGTTGTAGGAACAGGTGGAAAATGCTTTGAGCCCAAGCCAATATGCATGGATGAATCTCTAATAGGGCTAAATTTTACTGGAGTGGTAATCGGAAATGCAGAATGGTGTGCACTAAAATCAAAAGGAGATCCTTGTGTAGGAGCTAGCCAGGGCAATGGAGCCAGTGATGACCAACCACTATGTGCAGCATAGTTATGTATAGCAGGAAATTGGTAATGGTAATCAACAACTGCATTTTTGGTGGCGCTGGTTGATGGGTGAGAGACACCAGAGACGCTAGACATGGTCCACAGGGGTGAAGAGAGAGGTATCACTGAATTAACAACCGGGGATGCAATACCTGTGTTTCTTGCATGGGTAGAAGCTGAGGAAAGAACTTCACCTTCAGAAAAGGTTCGCCTTTGAGCTTGATCAGGAACTTGAGCATCTGCAGGTTTAAGAGAAAAAATAATCAGGCTATTGTAAGTCATAAAAAGCATATACTAAACATCAGCAATAATACCTGGAGGTGCAGGTAGGAGTGCTTCACCAATAATTCCCTTTGATTTGCCAACTTGAAGCCTATTCACACATGCACGCCATGAAGGGTCCCAAAGATTCCTGTCTCCAGCTTCCATAAAAAATACAAATTTCCCCATCAGATTACTCTCATAGAAGAGCTCTATAGATTAATAAAAAAGCAAAAGATTGGAAGGGACGGACATACCAAAGGCTGAAATCATGCATGACTCGTCTGGAGCTACTCCTTGTCTGGAAGAAAATATGTATGTCAAACTAATAACATAATAGTAGAACAGCAGAAAACATCAAGAGTTTTCTATGTTATGTCATGCACTCAGATCCAAGAAAAAAATTGGGTGGATACTTACATAAGACATCCATAGACAATAATCTGAGCCCGCAGTTGCACTTGCTGCAAGTCAGTAAAAGGCTGCCGAAAAAATGCAGATGGGGGAGCAGAGGTATTAAGATCAGGCAATCCTGATGCAGGGATGAGCAAAGGACCCCTAGGCTTCATACAGCAGTCAAAATTCATGAGTTGGCCTGAACCTAATGGACTCATAAGCTGTGACGATTTATTGCCCTTATCATTCTGCTTGACAGGAATTGCTTCCTTCACCTCGTTTGCCCTTTTTGCCTTTCCCTTTACCGGCTTACTGCTGCCACGTCTAGATTTGCGGTTAGAAGATGATCTAAGATATCCGGATGAAGAGCCCAGGGCAGGGGTTGGGGAACTAATGTTGCAAACTACGCTTGAAGTCAAATCATCTGCCTTGTTGCCACCAGATGCCTGTTTTGCAGTTAATGGTGAAGAAAATAAAGATAAACATGGTGAAAGTATAAAAATCAATAAGATTGTAAGAAGTAATTCGGAATAAAAAAGGAAAAAATAATATCATAAGAAAGAAAACTACCGAAGAAATTTTACAAGCTTGGATTCTGGGACAATGTACATCTTTTGCAAAGTTGCTTGTAGACTCAGGCATTGAATGGCCAGTATTAAGAGTACAATCTCTCTCTTCATCAACAGAAATATCGACTACTGAAGGCTCAGAGTTCACCAGAACTTCATCAACTTCGACATCGTTCCCATGAAGAGAAGTGTGCTTGTCTACTTCAACAAGTGAGATGTCATTGACATCTGTATTAGGTGCATTAGCTTCGATAATTTTATCGTTTTCTATCCTAGAATGACCAACTGCATGTAAAAAACCTTGAAATTATTCAGAGAAAAATATCCAAGTTGGTTCAACAAAATTAATTGAATTTTGAAAAAAAAAACCAGACTTTGGTTCATGAAGAAAGAGAACTCTGTCCAATTCATGTCATGAGTGAATTTCACATATATTAACAAATCTGTAGCAATTTGGGACAATCTTCTGTAATTTTCATCAAACAACCAAAAAAAATTAAGAAATTTAACTAGAGCTCTGGCATGGTATGAAAAATATAATGAAATAGCAGAGTGAAAAAATCTCAAATGCAAGAACATGTATTGAAAGTTTCAAAATAATAAAATAAAGGTAATCTAGGAAATCAAGAGTCACTAGACATAGAAGCATACACTTCGAGGAAGTGAATGACAATGGAACGACGAATCAAGTAAGAGACCTTCTCATATATGGCATGTCCAGTGATCTCATGCAACATTAATCTATCAATAAAGCTATAAAAATCACCGGAGAACTTCACTAGCATGAGCTACAGATACTCTAAAAAGATTTATAAAAATGCCATTGGGAAAAATGAAAAATGAGCAAAAGGTACTATTCATAATGATTTTTCAAACTTTTCAGATAAGAAAAAAAGAAATGTGTATTGTGTAGCCAGTACATAAAATTCAGTTTCCCTCAACAATAAATTTATTTTTCACCTCAAAAGATTTTCAAATGTGAATATCAAAGAAGGTCAAACCATAACCATGTAAATCTTAGACGATAAAAAGCTCTAAACGGTCAGATAATCTGACATGGTAAGGGACCAGGCATGTCCTCGCAAGAAATCCATAATCAGGAACTCCTTATCATGTAAATTTAATCAATTTGTTCCACTTGATTTGCTCCTAGACAGCATTTCTTATTACCTAAATACTAGATCACTTTTTATACATTAATTTTACTTAGTAGAACTTCCAAATACAAGGGATTTTTACTATGTACCAATGTGAATATTTTAATCAAGATTGGGGGATTTTCCTAGCTTGACGTAATACTTAAAAAAAATTAAATATTAAATGCCCTATCAAAAATTTACGCTGTTATAATAAAGCTATCACATTTTAAAATAAGAAACCGAAACAATTTCCTGTGACCAGAATTCTCTAAAATCTGATACTCAACTTTGAAATTTCCCAGTGTAGCACACTAGATAAACCACGGAGCTGCTTTTAATACACGTTATTCACAGAAAACTAACTTTATTGTCTTAGCCCCAACATATATATAATATGCATTCACAAATACACAAACAAAAACATACACAGCATGATTTATATAACATAATTCACCTGGAGTGGAAATATTATTTTTATCATCCCTTAGTATCTCTTCATCCAATTTATTCTCGATCTCAGCAGCCACGCACTCATGAAGTGCTACTGAGCCACTTTCAGATAGTCCCATTTTTTTAAGCTCATTGCAGCTTTCATTTGGCACAGAAAAGTTTGAAGACTCTGAATAAAAGATTATTTCACCATTATTCCTTGTTTCCCCCACAACAGAATCATGCTTTGACACTTTCTCAGATTCATAATACGACATGAGTTCGTCTGATCTCAGGCACTCCTCTGCAACTGAAGCTCTTGTTTGCTTAGATTCTTGAGATAGAGTTTTCTCACTGAGATCCTTGTTTTCTGTTTCCGATGATCGAAGCTTAGCATCAGTGTTATCATGCAATTCCGCAGCTTCATCAGAAGATTTCAAACTTTTATCATCAATTTCTGAATTCAGCACTGCATAATGTAAATATGTGAGACTAAAGTTTACACACACAATGGGAGAGAGAAACTACTTTTCAAAATAAAAGACTTCATAGCGTGGCTCAAATTAAACATACCAGAGTATTCCTTATAAGTACCAGAATGTGATGCGATGGCTGTCTCATCTTTCATGTCGTTAATTAAAGAGGAGGTTTCAACGTCTTTTTCATCTACATCCAATGGGTCAATTACCAACTTTGTGTCTTCTCCATTGAATTTATGTGCATCTGAATCACACTGGCATTCATCAACTAGCCTTGAGTAAATCTCTTCAGTAGATGACCTCCTCCAATCATCCACAAAGAGATTAGCATCATGGTTTTGGCTCACTGCACTCTTCTGCATTGCATTGACATCTCTTAAATCTTGCTCAACACCCATAATTGACTTAGTTCTGAAGCATTCACCATTGATGGCAGGATTTTTGGATTTAATATTACCATCAACCTCTTTGATATCCTTTCGATCATCTATATTAGTTGGAAAAACAATAACTTCATCAGAAAAGCAATTATTTTCTTCAACTAATAGCTTAACAGTACGAGCTTGAATCAGCTCAATGTTGCCACCCATTGTGACAGAACCAGAACAACCGCTTTTTATATCAACAACTTCTTCATCTTCTCCTGCAACTATTATCGAGGAGTTCTCATATGATACACTTGGTGTATCAGAGACCTGTTTAGCCCCCGTAGCAGAAGAGAAAATCATAGTTCCATATGAAGCACCAACAGAATCTTCAGTATCTATGGCAGCCTCCATACTCATTTCATTTCTTGATACAGTTGGTCCCTTGCCATAGTTATAAGAAGCTTCTCTAAGAACAGAAGCTGGCATTTCAAGTCCAATTTCTTCTTCTGAGGAATCCACCTTTGAAAGTCTTACAGAACAGTTTCTCCCTATGCTGTCTCTTTCAACCCCCACAATAGGAATGATATTATGAGAAGAGTATTCACTGTTATCAATCATTGTGTCACGAATAGAAAAATTTTCATTCAATTTATTAGAAATAGATTTATTCTCCATGGCACAAATCTCACCATGGTCATTGTTTGTTTTCATCTCAATGGTAGTACTGTCAGTCAACAACTCTAAATTACTGTCTTTAACACTAGCATGTTCTTCACAAGAAGAAAGCGTCGACCCATGAGCACCACAAGTATCTTCAGCGAACATGCATACAACACCCGTGTCGAGAATTGGCGTCGAAGCAGTCCATTCAACATTAATAGGAGGTAATGAGCAACTTCCATTGTTAGAATCTATATTTATGCCATCTTTCATAAAAGAGATATCCGTTTCTTTAGTTGAGGTAGCATCTTCAATTAAAGGATTTGATTCCCGGATCAAACTTTCACCCGGATCTGTTTCTTCTTGCACAACTGCCTTCAGTAACATTTCAACTGATTCAGATGAAGTTGCTTCAGACCAGACATTGATACGACTAGGCAAGGCACAAGATTCTGATGCACTAGAGTTGAACTCGATTCCATTACCTGCCCGAGAAAAATCGTCAATCCAATGATTGTCCTCCTGACTTGTAATACCAAGAAAAACTTCGTTCTCAACTAAACTGTCAAATCTTAATTGTCCGTTAAGACTGTCATCAAAATCAAACTTTGGCAGAGCATATGGCCTCAACGGAGAAGAAACTTTAGGGCTATCTTCACCAGCTATGTGAAGGTTCTGGCCTTCAAAGTCATTGTTGTTATAGTCCATTGGTATATCCCTGAAATTTGGAAAAATCCAGCACGGAAATAAAACCACCTATATGATGATAACAGAGTTTGTATCTGTTCAGGTAATCAGAATACGGATGTGGGACCAAACTAAGTGGGACATTTTCCAGAAACCCTGGTCAACTAATCACACCGTCACCTACTCATACCCAATGCAAAGGTTGATGTTACCGTGCTTAAACATACAACCTAAAACTGCCAGGAATGCAGAAACAAATCAGACACGTCTTCCCCTTTTTTAAATAGCAGAAAAAAAAGTCACAGGGGGAAAAGAACAACAAAAAAAATATTTACAGCCTTGTCTTCAAGACGAGAAAAGTTCATGAGGTAACTTGTATCTAAGAAAACAATCGAAAACAATAGAAAATGAAGAGTACCAGAAAAAATGAGTGCTGAGGCGCTACCTCCCTCCATCCGAGGATGAAAGCTCCCTTTTAACACCTCTCAAATCAACGCAAGCATACCCTCACGATTTCCATCATAACCCTAGCACTTCCAATCCCAACTCCAGAAAACCTAAAATCCCTTTAATTTCCAATATTCAGAAACAAACGACCTCAAGCTCCACACTTGCGAGAACGAGACCTGCGCGATAAGTTAAACTAAAAGTGCTTGGAGCAGGCGAGGACTAAAAGTATGGTCTTTAGCCGTTTAGGTGGGTGGTAATTTTGATAAAACAAAGGAGGGATTACCAAATGAAACAGAAATACGGATGGATTTTTAAATTTGAAAATAGTAATATCTAAACTACTTTTAAATTTCGTCAAACTTTCAGGTTTTCTAACAAAAATGTTTTTATCAACATTTTGATGAGTTTGATTTTTGGGAATCAAGTTTTTTTTAATTTAAAAGTGCACAATCCACATTCCACAAAAGCCAGAAGATAAATTAAATAAAGTTCCAATTGTTTCATCAAAATTTTCAATAATGTTTAATCCCAAGTTTTCTTGAATTTAAAAGATTGATGTAAAAACATTTTGGCTATTTCCCACAAATATTGTAAGAATTTTTTTATTTTTTTAGTTTTTCCAAATTAATCATGAATATTGTAATGTTGTCGCGTTCACTAGGTTCATCTATTTATATATCATTTCCTCTCATTTTTGTCACACAATCTCATCTCCAAACTTCCCAATTTCAATTAACATAATTTATAGTTTTTTTGTTTATGTTTAATTAGTGCTTTATTAAATTTGTGTTTTATTTATTTGTTTATGATTTGTTTAAAATTAGTTCAAATATTTGTGTAAGTTATTTATGTTGTGTACAATTATTGTTAAATTACTTTTTTTATACTTTGAAGTGCTATTTATATTCAAAAGAGCTCAATTGTTTAATTTAATTAAATTTATTTTTGTGTTATTTATTTGTTTAATTTCAAATTAGTTATTTTTTATGATATGTTTTTAATTAGTTCAATTATTCGTGTAAGTTATTAAATTGTTTACAATTATTCTTAATTTACTTTTTTAGTTTTATATAGTTTGAAGAGTTATTTATATTTAAAATTAATTAATTGTTTGATATTATAACATATGTTTTGTAATACTTTTTTGTGGTTTTAAGTGTTCTTACATTTTACATTTGTAATTAGTGAGTTATGTAATTTAATGAAATATAAATTATTTGTTTTACTTAGTTGTTAAATTTGATGGAACAAGTGACTTCTACCATTTTTTTTCATCCTCCGTTTTTTCATATTTAGATAGTTCATCTTTTTATTTCATTGAGATTTTATGAAATTTCTAAATTTCTTTGTTAAAAATGTGATCTATTAATCCTCACATTCACTTTCTTCATCAGTCTCACACGGAATCACTACTTTATTTTGTGTTCTTTCAATTTTATATTTGTTTTCTAAATTTTCAATATTAAAAATACACACTTGTTTTTTACTTCATATTTCAATGAATTTATACTCATTTCTATATATGATCGTCCCTTTTTAGGGGTACCAACAGTCATCCGGTTCATTCAACGAATGAATTCGGTTCTGATTTCTTTAAAATGTGGAAGACGATCAAAAGCTAAAAACCAAAATAAATGCACGGCAGTATATAGTGGAAACCCCGTGAATTGGGGTGAAAACCACTCGACTAAGAGCTGATTCTGCTCTTAGCCTGCTCACTAATGAAATAACTCAAAGTTTATACAAGACAGGCTAATGAAAATGACGAGGTAAAGAAAACGATAAGAATCCGGCAGAGTAACAGCCTATTCTTCCGCGTCCAAATGGTCATGTTATTTCCTTCGTCTTGCCCTGTATTTATAGAGTCACCGGCGAGTGTAATCCACGTCCTGTAACCGCATCTGACAAGTTTGTTAGAGGTTGTTATCGCATGATGTAAAACGAGGCTGGGACCGAGGCGTGGTCTGCGTGATCGGGCCCGAAACATGATAAACGTGATAGGGCCCGAAGCGTGGAACGCATGAGCCTGTAACCGTTCGGACCGAACCCCGGAGCCAGCTGGTAGATAACGCTTTTATTTACTAAGGTTATCTTCGGTCCTCTGTGTTGAACATCGGGCCGCTCTTCCTAAAGGTGTAAGTGGGTTATAAGAGTTCGTTTTGATTATTTAAGTCGGCCCAACTGTTATCGGGCCTCACCCATTACAGGGTACCCGGTCCTAGAGTTCTCATCACTAGCCCCNCAACCTCTAACAAACTTGTCAGAGGCGGTTACAGGACGTGGATTACACTCGCCGGCGACTCTATAAATACAGGGCAAGACGAAGGAAATAGCAGGATCCTTTGGACGCGGAAGAACATGCTGTTACTCTGCCGGATTCTTATCGCTTTCTTTACCTCGTCATTTTCATTAGCCTGTCTTGTATAAACTTTGAGTTATTTCATTAGTGAGCAGGCTAAGAGCAGAATCAGCTCTTAGTCGAGTGGTTTTCACCCCAATTCACGGGGTTTCCACTATATACTGTCGTGCATTTATTTTGGTTTTTAGCTTTTGATCGTCTTCCACATTTTAAAGAAATCAGAACCTAGTTCATTCGTTGAATGAACCGGATGACTGTTGGTACCCCCTAAAAAGGGACTATAACAAAGATTATTAATCTTTGATTTTTAACATTTTTATTTCATTCTATTATTCACTCTAGATTTCATGAGGAGTTCGACATCCAACAATTTTATTAAATTCTGCAGGTAAAAGTGCAACATGCAATATATTTTAATACTTAACACTTAATTCAATAAGTTTAATTTTTTCATTATCTCCAAGTTTATCAAACATATTGACAGATAATTCAATCCTTTAATCACACAATCATAAGCGTTCATATCTTGTTGCAAGTAACTAAGCTTCAAAGTTTTCCAATAATTAAAGTTCGTGTCATCAAACACAAGAGTTTTTGCAAGTTGTCAATTAGTCACCATCTTAACAAGTTATAAATTCTTAAATAAAATGATAAACAATTCAAGGTAGCAATCAACATATTTAGATAAATAAAAAATTCAAACTTCAAAAATATAAAATAAACATGCAATTACAACTTATAAATAATCTCACCGAACATCTCTACCACTTGTTTAAATTAACGTATAAATGATTTGTATACCTAAATATCTTGTTATTGAATGTTGAATTTTATTTAATTTTACTATCTAGATTCTAAAGTATGCAAAACAAAAAACACAAGATTTGTTCAACCGAAAAACGATAAAACCGGGGCAGCAAGCTAAGAAAAGCAAGGAAAACCAAATCAAAGTCAACCATGATTACATCAATAAATCAAACTAATGAATATCTCGAATCGACGACTTTAATAGTCTTGAATTTTGTAACACCTACTATTCTCAATTTTGTAACGACTATAAAACCTAAGAGTTGTATACACACTAGAGCCAATCTATCTTCTATTAACCATAATCAACACATATCTCAAAAGTCTAATTGTTAGATCCATTAATGTAAACAAAATAACACATATATTATTAAGATATATATATTAAGATATCATTCAAGTCTCGATCAAATCTGTGTGATAATTACGGGCATATGCTCCACATCATGTTGCACGCCAAATCTAACAAAAAAACATTGATTAGTGAGATGCTATAAATAAATAGTTAACTTATATAATTGCTTACATATAGCATACATATCGATCCACCAACATATTGTCGTTTCAATGCACTTTCACAAACTATGATAAACACAAGCTAAAACAACAAACCCCCAACTAAATTGGTCTAACTAAAGATCAAGCATCATTAACATTCCTTGATCGCGTGTGTATATAGAAACAAAACACTTCATACTATGTATCTATGCGTACCGACTCGTCCGACCGACTCAACTCGACAAGAGTATAAGATATGAATTTTCGACTTGGTTCGAATTATTAAATAAAATAATATTAAATAAAAGTACATTTTTAAAAAATAATTGTTAGAATTTGTTGAAAGTTCATAAACTTTAATTTTAAACTACAAATATTTATCAATTTATTATATAAAAATATTTAGCTTATAAAAAATAAATATTCTATAATCTCCCCAAAAGTAATCACTTTTCGGTTCATCATCGCTTACACGAATAATTCACAAGTAGATCGAAAACATATGAAAGCCGTGAAAGCACATAAGATACGCTTCCGAAGAAGAAAAAAATCGAATTAATGAAGAAATCAAAACGACGTTATTTTGTGTTAAGTGTCAGAGAGTACGACTCGATCCGACATATGTGAATATGAAAAATTGAAGAGTCGGTGCCACATAAATATGTACAAGTAAACCTGTAATAAACAAATCATTATTCGTGAATACCCAAACAAATGATGTATCTATGAACAAGAATGTCTCTCGATACAAAATGGAATACATTTTCACATGCGACAAACTATCACAAGGGATAGACAACCACAAACATAAAAAAATTAATACTTATATAAAAAATACAACGTTCAGGGTAACCGAGTGAAATTGTAACGAAAATAATACTCACAATTATCAATTAAAAACCGACACCTAAATAAAATTACTAATATTTTTGGGATATTCCATATTTTCCCCCATTGCTCATGAACACACATCTAATAAACCCTACCACCGTTGCAATACAATAACGGAATAAACCCTAGCCATAAGCCGCAGAAGTCTAACCCTTCCGCCCACTTTCGTCTCCTTATGGCGTCGAGATGCGGCTGGTTTTGCCGGCGTTCGCCCGTTTCCACTCTCGTATCTTCAATTTCCCCAAAAAACTCTTCTTTACTGAGTAGATCGGCCATGAAGTCTCCCACTCGGCCCAATCTTGATTTTAAAGAAGCTCATTCGCCCCTTCGCCGCTTTCTCACAAGGTATCACTTTCTGATTATTGCTAAATTTCTTGAAATCTCAATCACATTGTTAATTTGGTTATGTTACTGGGTTTATGCTAGGTCACCTGTGGAGTTGGCAGGCGTGGCAACATTGCTACCACTGCACAACGCTGTGGCCAATGCTAGGATGACTTCCTGCCTCAGCTCATCTTCTCTTAGCTGCCGTGCTCTTTCTCAGGGTACACTTTGCTGCACTTCTCCAGATCTCTAGTATGTTTTAATAATTTCGTTTGATATCCTCTCGTGTTCTGTCTGACTTATTTCTCACTCCCTCTTTAGCTCTTTTTTTCATTTTCTACTTTGTAATAGCTTATAAATTCGGTTCTGAGGTGGGTTCTGATTCTGCTGTTTGAAAATGATTCTGAAGTTTAACGGTCTTGAATACACGTGTTTGATTGGTTGGAGTATTAATATTTTGCTTCACTGGTAAAAGTTGTTTCTTTTGAGATTCCCTTCTATGGGATAGACATGCGTTTACTTTGCATGTCATACTAAAATGGTTTATTTTTATTACTGTTGGTGTCTGTTAATCTGAATTCGGTCTCAGTTATCTCTTTTAACCAGCACAACTGACAACATAGACCCGTATCAAATGAAAAATTTTAACCTTTTCATGTCATGCATTGTGCCTTTATATTTTCGCAGTGGCCCTTCTCTTGATGAGCCATTTCAAATATCTCTTTGATCTTGTAATATAATTATGGCTTCTGGGTTCTGATTATTGTGTCTTGGAATTACCTCTGTTCTCCATGCAACTTTTAATAACGTTGAATCTACTACTTATTTTATCATATCTGGCTACTTATATACCATCTTCCTTCTAGCCATTAATCTAAATGTCTTCTCTTCTGCCTTGAGATGTACATTAAAAATGTCATCTCATACAGATACATGTGCCTTATAATCCCAAATAAGCTCAATAATGTTTATTTGATTCATGGAAGGCCTAGATCAAGGATGGGAGCTCGCTGATATTACTTCTCATTTCCTAGAGATGTTTCAATAGTATCTCACCATACATACCATTGGCTACATAATCACATTCTTTACTTTTTTCGTGAAATTTATTGTCCCGACAAAATCTCAACTCTTTAACATTTTAACTCATGTTAAAATGTCCCATGGGGTCAAAATCAAAACAACACATCTGACTTGGGATATTTGATTCCTGCAGGCACATGAGTTAACTAATTGTAGAAGGGTGGTACACAGGGTTCATACAAGGTTTACCATTTGTATTTTAAGATTTTCCAAATATTAGTTTTGTATGCATAGTGTTTTAATGAAAATAGCTCTTTGAAGTCAAATTATTTCCAAAAAAACCTGTGCAATTGCATTTGCATATCTAAGAGTGTTCAGAAATTTGTGTACTTGCTTCCGATTTGCATCATTTTCTGTGTCTTTTTTAAATTCTTCCTCGCGTGTTATCATTAGCAATGCACAAATTATATGATCTTTCAGATACCCTGATGTGCTTGTCAATTGAATTCTGATTCTGTTGACAATGGTTGCGTTGCTATTTGATTTGTCTTCAATGTTTGCCTCATTGCCTTTTTAATTAACCATAACCATGTGAGAGATGTACAATTAATGTGCTTTTGGTCAGTGGTGTAGTTTTGCTTGCATTTTCTTACAGAGTGGAATAAGTTGTTATAAAACAGACTAAATACTTTAGGAATTAAAAGATTCAAGTACTAAACTTGTTATCTTGTAATACCGTGTTTCAGTAATAGTCATGATAACATAGTTTTCCTTTTCTCCAGATGAAAATGATGGAACGTGAGAATTATTTCAAGAGGTGTTGCCTTAGTTTCCTGTTGTTGAGATGCTTTCGATATATATATAAAAATGTAGCTTTTCTTTGGTGTTTTTACATGCTGTTGTTATTATGGTTATATTATACCTAACAATGCTTAGTTTTTATTGTACTAGAGCTAGGCTTGTCGGTTCCAAGGTGAGACTGTTGGGTGTTATTGAACGGGGAAAGACTGGATCATCTATCTCTGCATTGCAATCGGTAAGTAGTTATGTTTGGAGTTTGTTGTGGCAAAGGTAACCTAACCGAGGACACTTATAGAAATATGGATTAATGTCATTCCAGATAGTTGAATAAGATAATTCTATTTACTTTATTTGGTTTTAATAATGGACATTGATCTTTTGTTTCCTATTACTATATTACTACCCTATAAACCTTTCTATTTAGATGCTTTGAATTTCAATTAACGGAAATTGATAAAATGTACGTAAATTGATAAAGGAAATTCATAAAATGTACGTAAAATGTACATATATCTTGCATAAATTTTACATATTAAAGATGATAGAAGTTTGTTTGACTTTCAAAACTTGAATGAATTTAATCTATCTTGGCAGACAACTTGTATCTATGGAAATCAAGAATTATCAACTCACAATCATCTTACTTGGAACATGGCAAAATAGTTCAAGATTTAACGACGTAATTCTCACTTGCATCATATTGTTCGTTTTGTACTAAACTTAAACTTTAATGATTCATACATAGTCCTTACATTTAAATTTTTTCATTGCCATAAATCTTTCGAGTCGATCACACATGATGCTTCTACTCTAGGATGAGCACGTTTAACTCTGTGTATAGGAACCGGTAATTGACCTTCCCGGTCTAACCGATTGAATCGGTGGCCGTTAAAAGAACGGTCCGTGCAATTTCCTTCCCTTTAATTGAACCGTTTACCCCAACATCCCCTATTGATAGTTTGTAATCTTCAACCAAATCTAAGCTCAGTAAGTTGCAGAGTTGCATGCAGCGTTTTGCTTGGAAGAAAACGACGTTCTCTTTCAACTGCAAATTGACACCCCCAATCGGAACTGGATCGGGCTCGGCCTTTATTTACTTTCAATAATCTCTGCTGAGAATGTCTTCTTGTCCAAAAACCCAGTATAAGGCTCGGGCTCAAGCTCTTGCTTAGGGCTGACATCCCTAATTAGAGATCAGGTAAACTAGCCAAACACTGAACTTTTCTCCAACCGGTTGGGCAAACGGTTTGTCTGGTTAGACCGGAACCGGCAGATAAACGGTTTTGACACCGGCTACCGGATCACATACATAGTTTAACTTCTCGTGCAAGTGATGAGCGAATCATTATACATAACATGTGATTGTTCACTGTCTATAATTGATGTTGGGATTCGTCTATGTAGTCACGGCACCCCTTGGTGGGTGCTATCCATTGGACGAATAAACAAATATAGATGAATTGATCTACTAAAGTGAATATATCGGTCTTAATCTAAGTAACATGAATATGGACAAAGTAGAAGTAATAATTTTAATACAATAAATGATAATGATATGGGAGTAAATTCCATAGTAAATTAGTATTGGAGATATGTGAAGTTGGGGATTAAGTCAAATGGTAAAAGTCGACTATAAGAAAGTGGAATGGCAAAGTACCTAAGATGTCTTGGTATAAGTAGTGTTTGGTTTTAAGGGTTATAAGTGTATGAGACGCAACAAATATTTGGATAAGTCGTCAAAGAGAATACTCGGATAAATTAGGTATTTTTGGATCGGAAGAGTTTTGAGAAAATTAGTGAAAGTTTTGAAATAGTGAATGTTTTCGTAAGGATGAAGGTTAACGTTAAGATTTGAAATGGAAATGCAAAAGAATATTGAGGATTGACAATACAATAATATGTTGAAGCTAGAAAATGGTTTATGGTAGTAAGAAACAAACAAGAAGATTGAAATAAAGAAATATTAAGCAAAGATTGAGCAAAAAGGAATTGACTAGGGTGTGCAATGATAAATTAATATCAAAACTACGGGTTTTGTGCAAAACTACCCATCGAATTTCCTTGTCTTTGCCAAAATACCCATCCGTCAGGAGCATATCAAAATTTATGACAAAAGCTGTAAGAAAGCTAAACAAAAAGCTGTCAAAGTTTTCTCATTTTCTATTTTATATTTGTTTTTGTATAATTATATTAAAAATTATAATTTAATAATCATTATATATTTGTCAATTTATCACTTGAACCAAGTGATTTTGTCACAATATTATTGATATTTTACAGTTTTATATATAATAGTACATAAATAAAAATTTACTTACTTTTTTTAAGTTAAATATTTAATTTACTTACTTTTTTTATATTCACATCATACAAATTTAATGTATTTTTACATTAATTTAGAGTTCTATTTATGATTTTAGATAAATATTTATTATTAATATTATAATTATTATTGAATAATTACAAATATGCAAAACTCAAAAAACATAAATCTACAAAAATATGGTTATATTTTTTTCAATATTTGATTATTTTATTTTTTATTTAATCAATATATATATATACATAATTTATAATATGTATCGTAGACAACCCGTGAACCTTTATTATAAATTATTAAAGTGAAGTGGTGACCCATGAACTTTGAAATCATTTACAATGTCAAAGGTGAGGAAGATAGTAGTACCAAAATTATAAATACTAAACATAAATAAGTTCTAAAAATTACAACACATCACATTATTGGCTCAACAAAGATGGAGAAAGGTTAGATCAAATGTTTATTTCATTTAATTTTTTTTATAACATTTTATTTAATTATGTTTTTAAGAGAAATTGTTTTTAAAGGTTACGAAATTGATTTTTTTGGGAATCGGAACGATTCTACTTTACTAACATTTGAAGGTAAAAATAACTAATTTTGTTTTTCCATTTTATTATATTTTCACATTACTTTATAGTTATATTTTTAGGATTTTAGAGAAATATTTATTACTAATATGACAATTACTATTGAATATCTTATATATCTACAAAAAATCAAAAACACAAATCTATAAAAATATGACCATATTTTTATAAATATTTGATTTTAGTAATTTTTTAATTTATTTAATATCTATATATTGTATAATAGTTGTTGTACAAAAGTATATGAACGAGTAAAATTTTATATTAAAATATTAAATTATAATGTTAATTCATTAACTTTAAAAATCATTTAAAAAATGAGAGAAATGTTAGAACAAAATTACATCAAAATATTATTTCATTTACTTATGTATAGCATTTTACTTAATATGTTTTCTAAAATTATTTATTTTTAAAGGTTACGAAATTGATTTTTGGGAGAATCGGAACGCCTCTACTCTGCCAACAATTGAAGGTAAAAATAATTATGTTTCCGTTTTATACTTCTTGCAAAATTTATTAACAATTAATTTATTGAATTCTCTTTATGAAATGATGTTTTTTTGCTTTTATAAATTATTAATATGTATTGTTGTTATGAATAGGATATGTAGATATTGATGACCAAGATATGTTGAATGGATCTATGAAAAATCGATATGACGATGATGATTTACTAGATCATGTGGCTGATAGTTTTGGAGATATTCCTCTCCAATACGATATGAACGGTGAACCGCCTGAATCAAAGTCGGATGATGACGTAGATCCAAATATTTCTAATGAAAATCTAGAAGTTAACAATCAATGTTGGTGGAATCCACCTGGTATCTTCACCTACAATACTCACCCGATGTGGTGTGATTCGAATGTTGGAGCACCAAATCTATTGGAGGAGAGTAACAACGGAATCACGTTGGCAATAGAGACAACATTTACGAGTAAATAAAATGTAATAGAAACAATAAGGGAGCATGCTCTGCGTGTAACTAGTAAAGAATTTGTAGTCTACAAAAGAGATAATATACAGTATAAAGTGTGTTGTGCTTTGAGAGAAAATGATCCACTATGCTTTTGGAGAATAAGAACAGCCTCTGTTGACAAATATCGTTATTGGACAATAACCAAAATGGAAGATTTGCATACCTGTAATGTTGCGGGAGAAGCATCATTGTCGCACCGAAATATTCATATAGCTCTCATTGCCCGAACTCAACTCCCATATTTGATTGAGAAACCTTATAAAAAAGTATCTGATATTCAAACCGATATACGAGTATTATATGGATTTGAGGTGTCTTATCACAGATGTTGGAAAGGACTTAGACGAGCATTTACCATGATTCATGGTACATGGGAGAATTCAGTAACACATCTTCCGAGATTTTTGCATGAAGTTCAAAAACAAAATCCTGTTACCATTGTGAGATATCATCCTCATTATAATACTCATGATCCACACACATTATTTTATATGTTTTGGGCTTTTGATCCTTGTGTCCATGCATATAAATGGTGTCGTCCGGTTGTCTCTACTAATGCGATACATTTATATGATCGATTTAATCATAAGTTGTTGATTGTTGTTGTTTTGGATGTTGTAAATCACGTGGTTCCTTTGGCTTTCGCATTGGTTGATGAGGAATCAGGGGACGCATGATCATGGTTTTTTGATTTCTTATGAAAACATGTTTTGAAAAATAGATACACATGTCTCATTTGAGATAGAGCAGGAGGAATTCTAAATGCTCTAAATGGTTGGGCCATTAGGGAGCCTATTGGATGTCATCGATAATGTCTCCGACATTTGAAATCTAATTTCAACGATGCATTTCATGACAAAAACGTTCGAGAACTTCTATGGCCGGCAGCAATGGCAAGACAACGCTCAAAATTTCATGCGATAATAGAAAAAATAAAGATTATAAACTTAGAAGCTTATTAATGACTTGAAAAAATTGGTTTTTCGACATGGACACTCGTATATGATGAAGGAAAAATGTTCTTTAACATTCATATCAAATTTCACTGCATTTTATGTATTTTTATAATTTTATTTTCTTTGAATTATGAATTACATTGTTTATTAGGTTTGGTACTGTGACAACTAATCAAGTTGAAGGAATGAATGGAGTATTGCGTGGTGCTCGTAGGCTACAACTTACCACTTTGGTAACGGTAACAATCTCACTACAAATACTTCACTTACTTATTTCAATATAAATATTATTTGTTCACTTAAATTATTTGTATTTAATGTAGATTACTTTCAACAGATGCACAAAATACTTCGCAGATCGTGCTGCTGAAGCACAAAGAATGAAATATCTACAACCATTAGCAGAGCATGTCAATAAATTTTGTGTACGATGGAATCATCCAATTCCACATTAAAATGTAAATGTATGAGATCAAAATAAAGGGATTTTTACTATGACCACTCGAGGGCGTCGTAGGGGTCATGGAGGAAAGGAGCACAATCGTTCATATTCAAGAATTTACATGCACATGCAACAAGTGGCAAACATTTGGAATTCCATGTTCTCATGTGCAAACAAGTTTGAGATATTATTATTTTAAGTAAAATTTATTAACATTTACATGCATTTTAATGGTGTAGGCAATTAGGTTGTTGGGTGGTAATCCTCAACAATATGTGCATGAAACATTCACTGTTCAAACACTGATTACAACGTATTCTGTTCAATTTCATCCACTCCGTCAACCAAACCCATGGGATGATCCACCGATTAATCTTATACATGATGAAAGTTATAGAAGACCAACGAAAGGGGCAGATCGAGATATTAGAAGACTTTCAGAAATGGAAATGGATCGAGGTTCAGTGAAAAAAATCAAAAGTTCGACGCTCTAAGGGCAATGTTGGTGCAACATATGGACGAACATCTACGTCATTCATACCTACCGTCTCTAGATTGCACAGTGACTTAGCGGTTGACCCTGTAGAGCGACGAAGCTCGATATTATCAAAAATTCCTTTAAATCGAGGTGATGATGATGTTTATGCTAATTATCAGTCTGACTTATTACATAATAAACATCAAGAACGTGGATCATCTTCATCTAATCAAGGAAAATCTGCAAGTTGGTGACGTTTTTGGAAATAATAACATGATAAATGATATGGTTAAATTGAATGTATCTATTATATTTAATAATAAGCTTTTATTATTCTTAAAAATCAATTGTATATTTTATGAGACAAAATATGAAAATTGTATTCTAAATTAAAATTAACGAAATATTAATTAACTTATTTTATTTAATTGATATTTAATAATAATTCAATTAAAAAAACATCATAAATTACATAATTTGAATATCATATTATATCAATTCTATTTAAATATAATAAAACAACCCCCAAATAGGGGTGTGCGTGGATTGGATTGCAAATCGGTTTACAGATCGATTTGAGGATACCCTAAAATTTATTTTTTAAATATAATTGATTATAAGAAATTATTACTAATCACTAATTATTGTTACTTATTTTATAAATATACAAATTATAAAACACTTAAAAAATGAATTCAAAATTTTCAAACATCTATTAAAACAAAACTTGAAGTCAATACAAGAATTGAATTAAAACAAATGTATTTAAACAATGAATTATATTTTTCTTCTAATTACATGAATCGGTAAAAAATAAATATAATTAATTTAAATATTCGTAATTACAACCTATAAAAATAAAATTAATTATAAAATTAAATACATTTTAAATGATACTATAAAATATCCGAAGAATTATCTAACTTACTAAAAACATGAATTTCAAAAATCAATATCCGATATTGACTACTTGATATTCTTCCATATCAGTTATTTTTGAAAAATATGAATAAAATATACAAAATTTAATATTAATAGAAAAAACAAATATTTATAATAAGGGAAAAATATATTACCATATATAACGTTTTAACTTTACCAAATTAGAAAAAAAGATAATATAATAAAAAAATCGGATCGGATATAAAATTTTGGAAAACCGTATCCGATCCGAAATCGTATCTGATCCAATCCGATTAAATATTTGTAGTTCGAATAAACGAAAAATCGGTTCGGATCACGGGATTTTCATGCACACCCCTACATTAAGTCTCAACTTCATCTCCTAGTTGTACTTTCTTTAAAATATATTATTCATCATGTTTTGTTAATTAAATTATTATTAAGTATTATGGTCTCTTTTTAGGGGGTAACAATAGTCGTCCGGTTCGTCAGCAGACGAACTCGATTTTAATTTGTTTTTATGTGGAATACGATTAGAACTGGAAACAATAAATGGACACGGAGATTTATAGTGGAAACTACAGAAACTGGGGAGAAAACCACTTGACTAAGAGCGAATTACGCTCATAGCCTGTTCACTCATCGAATAATTCATACAAAATACATCGGAGACTTAATGAAAATGACAAGGGAATAGAAAGCAGTAAGAACTTCGGCAGGGTAACGGCATGTTCTTACGCGTCCAAAAGGTCCTGCTATTTCCGTCGTCGCACTGTGTATTTATAGAGTTAGTGGCGTGTGTAAATCACGTTCTGTAACCGCCTCTGACAGGTTTGTTAGGGGTTGTTGTCGTGCGATGTAAAACGAGGTTGGGACCTAGGTGTGGTCTGCGTGATTGGGCCCGAGGCGTGGTAAACGTGTGAAGGCCCGAAGCGTGGAAAGCGTGGGTTTGTAACCGTTGTGACCGAACCACGGAACCAGCTACCAGAAAACGCTTTATTTCGCCTAAGGTCATCTTCGGTCCTCTCGTGGAACATCGGGCCGCTCTTCGTTAAGTGTACAAGTGGGCTGCAAGGGTTCGTTTCTACCATTTGAATCGGCCCAATTGTTAATGGACATTATCCGTCACAGGGTGCCTGGTCCTAGAGTTCTCATCACTAGCCCCTCGGGCTTGATTTCCATCGTAGAGGTGATACAAGACCGATCACATGATGTTTGCACATTCGTGAGAACATGTAGGGATGGCAATAAAACCCAACCCGGTGGATATCCTACCCTACCATACCCGTGAGGGTTGGATTTTTGGTGGATATGGGGAGGGCAAGGGTTTAAAAATGATAAACCCGCTGTGGGGCGGGGTGGATGTGGATTTCTTCTCAAACCCAAACCCAAACCCATACCCATCATACCGGCCAAACTTAATGTAATATTTAAAGTTTTTTATATCTAATATTTTTAAAATATCTTATATGTCAATATGTTTGTATTATGATATGTAATTATGATTAAACGTATTATATTTATAAATTATCATACTAAGAATTTTTCTTATCAATTTTATAAAACTAAGTTTGTTTGGATAAATGCATTTTGGTGTTATCATCATATTTTCGTTTATTTTGTAACTAAGTATAATGTAAAAGGGATGTCTAAAATTTATAAATTGTGTATTTTACACATGTTTATAAATGAACATCAACTACAAAAATGGACGATATTTCATTCATTTTTGGGTAATCGATTTCGAAAGATTAAAATGTTATTTATGTAATTTTTAATATATAAATATGTTGTTTACAATATTTTAAAATTTAGATATATTTTTACAATTTTTAAAGTTAAATGATCAAACAAAAACGATATTTATGTTCAAACATTAACGAATATTAAAATCAAACAACAATTAATTTTAATGTTTTATATTAAATATGCAATTATAAATATTAGAGAATATATTTACAAAATTTTTGAGTTTAGAGTTGTTTGATTATAACAATTTTTGTACTATTTTTATCATTTTCAAATCTTGATATTTATTTGGGAAATTTCTTCTAGAAGTCATATTTAATGTTCAAAATTTATATTTTCATCACATTTGTTATTAAGTTCGATTTTAGTCATAAATATTATGCAACATGATATATTTTTGCCACTACCGTTAAATCTAAAACGACAAAACCGTTTGTTAGTATCATTGTGAAATTCTTCTAATTAGTCATGTTTAAAGTCTAGATTTGCTTTCTTTCTCAATGCAAGCTACGTTTCCATAGTACGAAAAAGATTTTCATCTGAATCTTTGATATAGGTTTCTAAAGAAGACTCTACATCTTAAATTTTCTTGATTGTAATCTCGACACCGTAAAATTCCCTAACCTCTTAAACCTGGACTTCTTACATGAATCTACAAGCAATATTCTCAATTGGGAACATACATAAACAATCTAGATTTGGGGCAACAAGAAGTTACTTTGGGATTGAAGGCATGATTGAGAAGATGAAAAAACGAGAGATGTGAGTGGTGAATATCGATAGAAAAGAGAAGACAACAACACTCTGTGTTTCAATTTGACGGACTATTTAACGGTGATGACTAAAATTGAATAAAAAATAATACATTTATATCCTCTTTCATTCCAAGAAACATATATGATGAAAATTAACTTATTACAAAATAATTAGGATGAACAGTAAATGTCACCCATATTTATTTACATTATTTTAAAGTTCGATATGTTTATAAATATAAGTTATAAAAATAAAAACAATCTATTTTACAATATGTATTACTTTTTATATTGAATATTTTTAAGAAAATTTTAAAAATATTGTGGGACAAAATGAAAAAAATTATTTTACGTGGGTTGGATTNGGTATCGAAGCTAGACGATTCTTCAGGGAAGATTGTTCCACGGAATGAAAATGTTATCGAAACGGAGGAGGTGAACTCTCCTTTTCATATTCACTTATCTCCGGTAACGATTTCTCCCATTCTCAACGGTAACAATTATGTCCTATGGCGTCAATCTTTTATGCTTGCACTTTCGATAAGGAACAAAATGGGATTCGTGGATGGTTCCATTCCAGAACCTAAGATGACTGATTCTGATTATTCAAAATGGAAGAGATGCAATGATTTAATCGTCTCATGGCTGCTTAAGTCAATGGAGCAAACTCTTGCTCAAATTGTTTTTTACATTCCTTTGGCAAAATGGATATGGGAAACTGTTGAGAAACGTTTCTCAAGGCCGGATGACAACCGAGTGTATCACTTACACTCTGAGATCAGTACCATTACCCAGGGAAACAGGTCTGTGTTTGACTATTATACAGAACTATCGGCGCTATGGGAAGAGCTTGGAAATTACAGACCATATCCTATTGTTTATGTGGCAAATGTACTCCAGATTGCTTTGAATATTTCGTTGCGATGCAACAGAAAGATAGAGTGTTCAAGTTTCTAAATGGATTAAACGATTCTTTCTCGGCGAATCGATCACAATTGATTGGGCAACGCCCATTTCCTTCTATTGATGAAGTATGCAATGTTATCATGTTGGAAGAATCGCAAAGAAAATCGCATATCTCAATCGTCACCTCTAATTCTGATGTCACGGCAATGTATGGGAAAACCACAGACAAAAGAGACTTATTCTGTAATTATTGTCGTAAGAAGGGGCATACTAAGGAGCAGTGTTATAAACTCGTTGGATTTCCTCCAGATTACAAATTCAAAGGAAAAGAGAAACAAGTTTCTTCTTCAAATCAAGTAATAACAGATTCACTCCACAACTCTACTGAAAATATTGTCATGCCAGCATTTACAAGGGAACATATGGACAGACTATTATCCTTGTTGAATATTACTCAAACTAATCAAGCTACAGGTATCCTTGGAGATCTACCTATTGCAAATACTGTCATTCTGCTTGTTGCAAAGGCACAAGGAAACTCTAAGGAAGGTAAATATTTATATCTTTCTGGAATTGCCATAGCCCATGTTTTTAGTATATCTGGTAATGAAAATAACAGGTTGTGGATAATTGATTCCGGAGCAACAGAACATATGTGTTATAATAGGGCTCTATTCAGTAAAATACAACAGAGGAAAAATGTTTTAGTATGTTTACCAATAGGAACTGAGGTTAATGTTTGTTGGTTTGGTACCGTGAAAATTGGCAATGGGTTAATACTTACGGATGTATTATACATACCTTGTTTTCGTTATAATTTGCTTTCTGTCACTAAGCTAACACAATCATCAAGTTGTTGTTTCGTGATGAATGACAGAAAATGTTGGATACATGGGCTGGCACCACAAAGGATGATTGGAATTGGTGAAAGAAGAAATGACCTTTATATTTTGAATATGGATGTATGTTTTTTAAATACAGAAACTGAGCCACTATGACCCTTTAGTTTTTAATGCTGGAATTTCCAAAAATGATCTTTGGCATTTACGACTTGGACATCCATCACATATTACCACATCACATATAAGTAGTATTACATCAGTTCCAGCTACAAAGCCCTGTGAATCATGCCATAAATCAAAACAGAAGCGAAAACTGTTTCCGGACCACCTTAAAAATTCATTAGAAGCATTTGCATTAATTCATATTGATACTTGGGGGCCATATGAAGTTAAAGCCATAGGAGGATACAAGTATTTTTTATGCCTAGTGGATGATTTTACCTAAACTTCTTGGATCTATTTGATGAAGTCCAAAACTGAGGCAAAATCAATCATTTCAGAATACTGTAAGATGGTGGACAGACAATATAGTGGAAATGTAAGAATTATTTGAAGTGATAATGCTCCAGAATTTAAATTAGTGGATTTTTACACTAATGAGGGAATTGTACATCAGACTTCATGCGTAGAAACTCCACAACAGAATGTTGTTGTAGAACGAAAAATTACAGCATCTAGTCGTAATGGCAAGAGCACTGCTTTTTCAGTCAAATCACCCTGTGTGTTTTTGGGGATTTGCTATTTTGACAGCATGCTTCCTAATCAATCGACTTCCCTCAAGGATATTGGATTTCATAACACCTTTCGAGCTATTCCACGGTAAAACACCATCTTATCATCAACTACGAGTTTTTGGATGTCTATGCTACGCCTCAACCTTAAAGGTTCATCGTAAGAAATTTGATTCACGTTCTCGCATGTGTATTTTTATTGGATATCCGATGAATGTGAAGGGATATCGATTATTTGATCTTGATAAGTCACATATTTTTTATTCAAGGGACATTGTTTTCTATGAGACAATTTTTCATTTTTGTGATGAAAAGCTTGCCATGGAGTTTGATTATGCTCCTATCTCAAAACTCCATTCCTCCCCTGTTCAATCAGATAACCCACAGTTCACTCAATTGACCATTGAATCGCATTCTCCTTCCGTTGCCATCAATTCCCCTCCATCACCTATCATTTCTTCTCCACTACCTGATGATTCCTTCACTGACCATGATTCTCCACCAATATCGGATGCTGTTCCTCCACGTCGGGGAACTCATCTGCGCAGAACACCTGCTTATCTTCATGACTATGATTGTAATTTTACATCAAAAAACACTTTACATCCAATCGAGGTTTTTTATCTGATGAAAAATTATCTCTGCCATATAAAACCTTTGTGGCATCTATTAATCTTCTCACATAGGCATCTACCTATGCTGAAGCTTCATCTCAAGCTGTTTGGCAACAGACAATGAAAATTGAGCTAGAGGCTCTACAACAAAACTATACATGGGGCATTATCTCAGTACCTCTTGATCAACATACAATGAGCTGCAAATGGGTATATAAAGTGAAAGTTAAAGCTGATGGTTCACTTAATTGTTACAAAGCAAAACTTGTTGCCCGTGGTTTTAATCAGATCGAAGGTTTCGACTTCCATGAAACATTCAGTCCAGTTGCGAAGCACTCTACTGTTAGACTGTTCTTTGCTCTAGCCGCCAAGTTCCAATGGGTTTTACATCAACTTGATATAAATAATATCTTTTTGAATGGTGATTTAGCTAAGGAAGTTTATATGACAGTACCCCAAGGACTTCCTCTTGAGGGGGAGCATCATCACATTCAACAAGGCCAAAAACTTGTGTGTTGACTGAAAAATGCGCTATATGGTTTGAAACAAGCTTCTCGGCAATGGAATGCAAAATTTACCGAGTCTATCACTTCCTTTGGCTTCATTCAATCATTATCTGATTATTCGTTGTTCACTAAGCAAGGTTTGGACCCTCGATCGTTTGTGGCTCTCCTTATTTATGTGGATGATATTATTATTGGAAGTGCTGCATCTGAGCAAATCACAGAAGTCGTGGACTTATTGAGCTCTCTTTTTGGTCTTAAAAATCTTGGTATCCCNGCGGGTATTCACAAGGGTAGGGCACGGATTTGAATATTCAAACCCAACGTGGATTTGAGGTGGATATGGATTTGAAGTGATGAGTGGTGGAGCGGGCGTGGATTTGATCAAACCCGGCCCAAACCCTGCCCATTGACATCCCTAGTGTCGACTGAAAAAGGCGCTATATGGCTTGAAACAAGCTTCTCGGTAATGGAATGCAAAATTTACCGAGTGTATCACTTCCTTTGGCTTCATTCAATCCTTATCTGATTATTCGTTATTCACTAAGCAAGGTTCGGACCCTCGATCCTTTGTGGCTCTCCTTATTTATGTGGATGATATTATTATTGGAAATGTTTTATCTTAGCAAATCACACAAGTCGTGGACTTATTGAGCTCTCTTTTTTGTCTTAAAAATCTTGGTATCCCTCGGTATTTTTTGGGAATCGAAATCGCTCGATCACAAGAATGTATTATCCTCTGCCAAAGAAAATATGTCCTAGATCTATTGGACAATTATGGGCTCCTGGGAACTAAACCAGCAGATATCCCCATGCAACAAAATCATAAGCAAGGACTCACCAAAGGAAATGCTTTATATGATCTTACAGCATACAAAAAAATTATTGGAAAGTTGATCTATTTGACATTCACAAGGCCGGATATTGCTTATTCAGTTTATATCTTATCTCAATTTATGGATAAACCGACGGACATACACCTAGCCGCTGCATTCAGAGTTCTAAAGTTTCTGAAACAGGCACCAGGAAAGAGAATTTTCTTATCTGCATCATCTGAATGTAATCTTATAGATTATTCGGATAGTGACTGGAGCACATGTCCAGATACAAGTAAGTCAATATCAGGACACTGTGTGTTCCTAGGTACGAACCTAATTAGTTGGAGGTCGAAACGTCAGACGGTTGTGGCAAGGAGCTCCATTGAAGCTGAGTTCAGGTCACTTTCTTCGCTAACATGTGAATTGATTTACTAACAGATTTCGGAGTTATAGCACGTAATGCTAACAAATTCCCTACGATTTAATCATACAATCATATTTATTATGTACAAAAAATTGATATTCAATATTATATGGACTTTTTATCCACTTATCCAATTCCAAACTAAATAATAAAATTATTCAAAATTAAATACAAAACCAATCTCTCAAAATATCAAATATCAATCACTGAAATAAAAAAATTTTATTATAATATTCGATTTTCCGAACTATTTGTTCACCCCTAATTTCGATTGAAATGAAAACCAATCAATCATTGAGAAGCCTGGAGTGATTAGTATCTCTGCTTGAAACTGCAGTAGAAGATTCATTCCATCCTGTAATAAAAGTGTCATTATGGTACAAACTTTCATGAGACATCACAGAGGCTCGTGTGTGACTGTCCTGAGACACAACTTCAAGTGCCTTAAACCTCCCTTCTTCATGCTGCACGTTACGCATAATGACCGGAGCTTGTACCGGAATATACCCTTTGAGCATCTTCACGACAGATGACATAGAGGGTCGTAGAGTAGGCGATGGATTAGCACACAAAAGAGCCAAGTCTAGCATTCTTTTAACCTCTTTTTTTGAGTAGTTTGAACCAAGACTTGGATCCACAAGCTCTAGCAGGTTCCCTTGTTCATGAAGTACATACGCCTAATTTATATACAAATTCAATCAACCAACCAAGCAAGCAAGATCACGGCAAATGGACCCAAATTTGTATGATTTGACAAATTTGGTACGCAAATTTAGTCCTCATGCTTTGCTTTTTGGCTAAAGTAGTCCTCATACTTTGTAAATTCGAAAAATCTAATACTCAAATTTTAATATGTAGCAAATGACTAGTTTTTCTAAATGAGAATCGAATTTGCCAAATTTTAGAAAATTTGCCGACAATATTTACCAAAATTATCAAAGTATGAGGACCAAGTTTGCAAAAATCACAAAACTTTGAGGACTATTTTCTCGAAAGATTATGTAAATGAAAATTAAACAAAGTTTACCCAATCAAGAAGAAAGACAAACTCCTCCTTTGGCCTGTAATTTGTGTTACTTTTACCACTAACAATTTCTAGTGCAACAATACCAAAGCTGTAGACATCAGCTTTTTCTGTTAAATAGCCTCTCATTGCATATTCAGGAGCCATATAACCTCTATAGCAAAAAACAAGCAACAAATGTTTAGCTGTAAAGCCTATAAAAATATCTGAGTAATCAGAAAAACTTACATGGTTCCAGCAATTCTAGTGCTGATATGAGTGTTCTCTTCTTCATCGAGTTTAGCTAAGCCAAAATCGGATATCTTGGCGTTTAAATACTTATCCAAAAGAACATTTGTAGCCTTAATGTCTCTGTGTACAATTTTCAATCTTGATTCTTCATGAAGATAAGCAAGACCACTGGCTATTCCTATGCATATCTTCATTCTCGTAGGCCAGTCAAGGTTCAATAGTTGATCCGGATGGCCTAAAAAATATACGAATATGTTAAAAAACGTAACGCGATACCGAAAGAATGTCACTTACCGAATATGGCACGAGCAAGACAATTGTTTTCCAAGTATTCGTATATCAAAAGAAGCTGGTTTGATTCTATACAACAACCGTAAAGCCTAACGAGATTGGGATGCTGCACGGCAGAGATCACGCCGATTTCATTCAAAAATTCTCGGTTTCCTTGCTTCGACTTTGAGGAAAGCTGCTTGACTGCAATTAGTGTACCATCAGATAGCATACCCTGAAACAAATAAGCTTTTTGTTTCAGATTCAGACAGTTTACGAATCTTTGATAACAACATACCTTAAAGACTGGTCCAAATCCTCCCTCACCGATTTTGTTGGTAATATCGAAGTTATTCGTGGCGGCTTTAATATGTTTCAGTGTGAAGTAGCCTGTCTGTAAATCAGGTGGTCTAAAATCTGTATCAAGAGGTTGAAAGTTTCGTAGATGGGATTCTAATTAGCAAAACAAGTACAGATATATTCAGACAACAATACCGTTATCTTCGGAATCTTTTCTTCCTAGAACTCCGATTTTCCAGAGTATAAGCAAAACAAGNGACACACATTTATACGTACAAGAAATCGACCCTCTCAAGTGCACATAATCATTAGACTCACTATCTGAGATCTTAAGGAAACTCGTAAGACGAGGCACACACTTATACGTACAAGAAATCGACCCTCTCAAGTGCACAAAATCATTAGACTTACTATCTGAGATATTAAGTAAACTCGTAAGACGAGGCACACACTTATAAGTACAAGAAATCGACCCTCTGAAGTGCACAAAATCATTAGACTCACTATCTGAGATCTTAAGGAAACTCATAAGACGAGGCACACACTTATACGTCCAAGAAATCGACCCTCTGAAGTCCACAAAATCATTAGACTTACTAGCTGAGATCTTATGGAAACTCGTAAGACGAGGCACACACTTATACGTACAAGAAATCAACCCTCTGAAGTGCACCAAATCATTAGACTCACTATCTGAGATTTTAAGGAAACTCGTAAGACGAGGCACACACTTATACGTACAAGAAATCGGCCCTCTGAAGTGTACAAAATCATTAGACTTACTAGTTGAGATATTAAGTAAACTCGTAAGACGAGACACACACTTATAGCACGTAATGCTAAAGTGTTCTGCGACAACCAATCTACTATACAACTTTCCCGTAATCCGGTATTACATGATAAAACGAAGCACTTAGCACTTAGCCAGGGACTGTCATTTTGTTAGAGAGAAAGAAAAGAACGGACTTATCAATATTGAATATATTGCGACAAATGAACAGTTAGCAGATGTTTTTACGAAAGGGCTTTCAAAATCGCAGTTTCAATATTTGTTTTCCAAGATGAGCATGAAGAATATTCATGCACACCTTGAGGGGGAGTATTGGAACCAATAGACAAGTTGCTAAAGAATCTATTTTCTGTTACGTAATTGCTTTCTGTTACGTAACTAAATAAGGTGTGAAAAGAATGTGTGAGTTGTATTAATAAGCGTTGCAACACTCTCTGTTTTTTAACCTTTTATCTATCAATTCAATAAAAGCACTTTCTTAACATTACAGTTTCAGTTTCGATATCTTTCTGCCCTGCTGCCTCTCCTTCATCCGAGGCCGATATTCCCATAACCGGCAAGCTGAAGATAATTTGTTCCAACAGTTCCCATCACCCTGGTTCCACATATTTTCATCGCCACCAGATTTATTGTGATGCTTCAGTAGTGTTCATATCAATTTGTAGAAATAATTCAAGAACCTTTCCCCAATTCTTCATCTATCTTTCATTTGAAGTTCCAACGACTCTTTAACTTACTCTAGTCTGTCGAGGGTTCTTGTATTTCCCTAATTTGGGCCTTTTAAAAGGACCTTTTAGCCCGAATCTGAATTTTAAACATGAACTTGGGGCCCTCTTTAGTAATGGGCATACAAAATTGTGCAGATATGCCCAAATTACTTGATAGGCCCAAATAACGAGTTTTGAGACTAGCAAGCAGTTAAAATCTTGATTCTTAGATTCTCTACAATTTAATCATACAATCATATTTAATATGTACAAAAAATTGATATTCAATATTATATGGACTTTTTATCCACTTATCCAATTCTAAACTAAATAATAAAATTATTCAAAATTAAATACAAAACCAAGCTCTCATAATATCAAATACCAATCATTGAAATAACAAAATTTTACCATAATATTCGATATTCTGAACTATTTGTTCACCCCTAATTTCGATCGAAATGAAAACCAATCAATCATTGAGAAGCCTAGAGTGATCAGCATCTCTGCTTGAAGCTGTAGCAGAAGAGTCATTCCATCCTGTAATAAAAGTGTCATTCTGGTACAAACTTTCATGAGACATCACAGATGCTCGTGTGTGACTGTCCTGAGACACTACTTCAAGTGCCTTAAACCTCCCTTCTTCTTGCTGCACGTTACGCATAATGACCGGAGCTTGTACCGGAATATACCCTTTGAGCATCTTCACGACAGACGACATAGAGGGTCGTAGAGTAGGCGATGGATTAGCACACAAAAGAGCCAAGTCTAGCATTCTTTTAACCTCTTTTTTTGAGTAGTTTGAACCAAGACTTGGATCCACAAGCTCTAGCAGGTTCCCTTGTTCATGAAGTACATACGCCTAATTTATATACAAATTCAATCAACCAAGCAAGCAAGATCACGGCAAATGGACCAAAATTTGTATGATTTGACAAATTTGGTACGCAAATTTAGTCCTCATACTTTGCTTTTTGGCTAAAGTAGTCCTCATACTTTATAAATTCGATAAATCTAATACTCAAAGTTTAATATATAGCAAATGACTAGTTTTTCTAAATGAGAATCGAATTTGCAAATTTTGGAAACTTTGCAGACTATATTTACCAAAATTATCAAAGTATGAGGACCAAATTTGCAAAAATCACGAAACTTTGAGAACTATTTTCTCGAAAGATGATGTAAATGAAAATTAAACAAAGTTTACCCAATAAAGAAGAAAGACAAACTCCTCCCTTGGCCTGTAATTTGTGTTACTTTTACCACTAACAATTTCTAGTGCACCAATACCAAAGCCGTAGACATAAGCTTTTTCTGTTAAATAGCCTCTCATTGCATATTCAGGAGCCATATAACCTCTATAGCAAAAAACAAGCAACAAATGTTTAGCTGTAAAGCCTATAAAAATATCTGAGTAATCAGAAAAACTTACATGGTTCCAGCAATTCTAGTGCTGATATGAGTGTTCTCTTCTTCATCGAGTTTAGCTAAGCCAAAATCGGATATCTTGGCGTTTAAATACTTATCCAAAAGAACATTTGTAGCCTTAATGTCTCTGTGTACAATTTTCAATCTTGACTCTTCATGAAGATAAGCAAGACCACTGGCTATTCCTATGCATATCTTCATTCTCGTTGGCCAGTCGAGGTTCAATAGTTGATCCGGATGGCCTAATAAATATACGAATATGTTAAAAAACGTAACGCGATACCGAAAGAATGTCACTTACCGAATATGGCACGAGCAAGACAATTGTTTTCCAAGTATTCGTATATCAAAAGAAGCTGGATTGATTCTATACAACAACCGTAAAGCCTAATAAGATTGGGATGGTGCACGGCAGAGATCACGCCGATTTCATTAAAAAATTCTCGGTTTCCTTGCTTCGACTTTGAGGAAAGCTGCTTGACTGCAATCAGTGTACCATCAGATAGCATACCCTGAAACAGATGAGCTTTTTGTTTCAGATCCAAACAGTTTTTGAATCTTTGATAAAAACATACCTTAAAGACTGGTCCAAATCCTCCCTCACCGATTTTGTTGGTAATATCGAAGTTATTCGTGGCGGCTTTAATATGTTTCAGTGTGAAGTAGCCTGTCTGTAAATCAGGTGGTCTAAAATCTGTATCAAGAGGTTGAAAGTTTCGTAGATGGGATTCTAATTAGCAAAACAAGTACAGATATATTCAGACAACAATACCGTTATCTTCGGAATCTTTTCTTCCTAGAACTCCGATTTTCCAGAGTATAAGCAAAACAAGAACGACGATGAAACAAGCAGAAACGACGATGCCAACGATAGCTCCAACAGGGAGCCCTGTGTTAACATTAAAGTCTACAAAGAAAAAGAGAATGTTGTGATGAGATAGATGCATGTTAAAGAGGAAAAAACAAAGAAAATTACTTGGTGTTACAGCAATGGCAGAAATTAAAGGACCATACACTCCTCTATCTGGAATGGCATTTGTCCCCTGTCCTCTCCAAAATAAATGGATCTCAAGTGTGGTGCTATTCACAAGGACGTTAAAGTCTCGGTATATACCTCTTCTTACACCGCCAGCTTCTCTTACAATGTCGAAATCCGACAAAACAATTGTCCCCTGCAGTTTATTACATATGAAAAGATTCAAAGACAAAAATATCTTGAATTTTCATCAACTTACTTGGATTGCTACATCGAAAATCCTTCTCCCGAGACTGCTGAAGTTGGCAGTATCAGTAAATATTATTTCTGAGAAATGGAGACGCACTCTGTAGCTACCTCTGCGCAAACAAAGTCCATAGAAGCGTAGTGAAGTAGGGGAGAGACGAGCGGTTTGGTAAAATTCGGTATCTCCGGATATCATGGAGGAGACATTTGCTGCGATATATCTTCCATTATTAGTTGCTAAGTACACACCAGTGCTGCTATATGCCCATCTATTATTGCTTTCGAAATGTGATGGACCTGCACTACTTAAATTCTCATCATATACATTATTTTCAAAGATTGTTCTCCCTCCTCCACAGTTGATGAAAAAAGAGTACCCTGCAAATGCGAACAAATCAAGCATATTTTTTATCGATACGAAGAAACATTCAATCATAATGGCAAGATAAATTACGGTTTGCATTTCCGGAGCAAGGAAGATTTTGCCTTAAGCACCAATCATTTCTACAAATAAGAAAAGTATGTGTTATGAAAACAAATACAGAGAGCTCAATGGTTCATCAGCTTGTAATGAATTAGAAGAGCGCACGAGTTTGATGAGCTTGTAATACTGGACACCAAATTTCTGAAAAAATACATGAACAATTAAGCAGGTTCAACAAAAAGGTTTATCAAATGCAAGTTTTAGAAAACTTACATATTTGTAGACTGGCAACCAACTGCTCGGGCCTGTGTGAAGTTATTGTAAGAGATATCACTGGAGTTAAAAGTAGCCATGAATTCCAGAAGCAAATGTTCTTCCAACATAAGTAGTAAGCATTAACTAATATATGTGGAAAGGGAATCATTATCTAAATCCTCACATGTAACTTCTGCTATCCAAAATCCAGTTAGGTACCACGCCGGTTAATAAATTATGAGACAAAAACCTACAGAAAAAAGAAAATATTGATCCTTTTTTTCCGATACAACTGCACAAAATCATTAGACTCACTATCTGACATATTTGTTAGAACCGGGTCAATTTACACGGGGAGTATGCTTCGATATGAGAAGGAGACCACGCCGTAAAAGACTTGAACAAATCATTTATTATGGTCCACATTCTCTTTTATAAACCAATGCACACCACATTCGATTTCCGATGTGGGACTATTTCATTATTTCAATAAACCCCCTCGAGTCTAATCACCTGACAAATTAGACTTGACAATTCAAATAGGTGGATTACCAACCAATTAATTTCATTAAGCCGGACTAACCCCGGCAAGGTCACTCATGATTTTTCCGAACCCAACCCGCTCCGATACTATATTAAATTTCTAGAGTCGGGTCAATTTATGTGGGGAGTGTGCTCGGATATAACGTATAAGAGGGAGGAGACCACACCATAAAAAACTTGAACAAGTCATTTACTATGGTCCACCTTCCCTTTTATAAACCAACCCACCCCACATTTAATTTCTGATGTGGGACAATTTCATTATTTCAACGATATTAAGGAAATTCATAAGACGAAGCACACACTTATACGTACAAGTAATTGACCCTCTGAAGTGCTTGAAGTGTGTTGGGGATATCACCATTCAAATTGTTGAAACTCAGGTCCCTGTAGAAAAAACATTTATATAATTAACAAAAGAACAACAATCATATCCTTAGGAGTAAAACATAAGGAAAAATATCATGTCCCGTCCCAATCCTTACAAATTTGTTATATTAATCATGCTTCCCAAGTAAGGAGGAATCGGACCAGTGATTGAGCAATTTCTCAATACCCTGCATTCAAAAGCAAAACCAAATTTTCACATGGAGAATTTATGGCACCGGAATGCTTGAACCAATGCCACTTACAATTCCTCCATGCTTGCCATATCCTGCATGTTGGGGAAGCTCTGGCTTGGTCCGCTAAGATCGGTTATCCACCTGGCAGCCAAATCCATCATAATATCAATATTTCTTGTTTATTCAAGGTCAGCATGTATGTATGGAAAAACGGAGATTTTTCGTACAAATTAATCAAGTTTCGTAATTGAGCAAACGTGCTAGGAATAGGACCTTCCATCAACGTGCCTTGCATATCACTGAGACACATTTAATCCAACACTTTACAAGACTATCTTATAATGAAACTTCAAAATAGTAAGTAAGATGTCTATGACTCACAGCCTCTCAAGACTGCTCCAGTTTCCAATAAAATCAGGAATTCTACCAGTAATCGGCATTCCGTCTATCCGACTGCATTCACAACAATAAAGACGACACTGATATAAAATTCATTGGCAGAATTTTGGCCTAAATCATGCTGTGGGAGTGGGACTAATAAAACATATCATGTAATAAATGAAAGAAGGTTATGCTTACAAATCAGTCAAGCTCCTCAGTTCGGCAAACCTGCTTGGTATTGTCCCATTCAGAAAATTTGCGCTGAGCAATCTGAAGATACATGACATTTTATTTGTTAATAGCAAAGAGGCGTCATGTTACGCGAGATAATAAATTCAGCAAAGGGGAGAAAAAAATAGCAAAATGTTCATACAATCTCCTTAAATTTCTCAAATTTCCCAGGCTTGCTGGAAGATTTCCTTCGATTAAATTATTTTCCAAAACCCTGCAGTTTGTACAGTGAGCAATTATTTCCCAGGTTATACTGATCCAAACTGATGTACCATTCATCACTCACAGTTCTTCAAGATTGGAAATGCTGCCGATTTCATCCGGGATTGGACCACTAATACGATTTCCGAGCATCGACCTGAAAGATAAACTACATTAAACTGATTTTCATCAACATTTCTGATGTTTGTAGGCTTCCTCAACGAGCTTACAATATTTGAACACGAAGCTGGCCATATGCTCTAGGAATCGTTCCATTCAGCAAATTTCGCGAGAGATCACTAAAAATATGGAGAAGAAATCATGTTTTGCCGATATTTTTCTATTTAGTAATATGATCAGTAACACAGATGGACCTCATCAACCTCTAAATTCACCATAACAAAATAACCATGTAGATGGGATACAAAAGTTGACACTTACATCTCTTGTAAATAAGTGAGATTCACAAATTCCAAAGGCAAAGTTCCAGTCATGTTCAGACCCCTCAACCGGCTGAACAAACAGTATCAATAAAAAACAGGATTCAAGACTAAAGTGCAACATAAAAATGAGATGATACATACATATTAGTAACATGGCAGACGGTATTGTTGTTGAACGTGCAGTTACAAATAAGAGTACTTTCTATTCTACGTGCTACGAAAGTGATGTTAACACTAGGATCAATGCAAGAATTGCTGGAAATAGTCCAGTAATTGTTTTGCAGCGTGGAGGATATCCTTTGAAGAGCTCGAACTGCTCGAAACAATCATAACATAGTACATATTTAGAAGTGTTCAAGAAATCTACAAAGCAAAGCATAATCACTCCCTTTCTCAAGGAAACTCTTGAGAAATCATCCATGTTTCGCATTTGGAAATATTTCCCATAAAAAGCGTTACTTGCATAGCTTTAAATTGCCAATAAGAAGACAAATGATTCTAGCATCATTAATAAGAGTGTTCGAGGCCTTAAAGATACTTTAAGAATATGAGTGTTCGAGGCCTTAAACTTTCTACAGCCATGGAGGCTTTGAAACAACCGTACTTAAAAATCAGGGATCCAAGAATACAACACAAAACAATACTTGAATAGAAAAAAGAAACCATAAATTGCTTAAGGAAATCAAACCTTCATCCTCAGGAAGAACTTGCGCAGCACAAGAGTAAAACAAAAGTACAAGAACAATGGCAAGAAACATTCTTTTCGAAAAGTTTGCATAGCAGGATACCCTCATGGGCAAAAGACAGGAGTTTCGCGGAAAATACCACCGATCCGCGACAGACCAGCAATTTTACCACCATTCGCGTTAGGCAATCGCGAACTGCATTTTTTTCGTAGTTCGCGANATTGAGATTTGGGTTCAGCTCAACTTTGATTTTAGCTTTCAATTTCATTAAAAGTATTATATAATATCATAAGAAAATAAATATTATAATATTATTGACTCGGGATTTAACCCAACTTGGTTATTTAGGAATTCAAAGTGTTATGAGATGTTGTAAGATGTCGTTAGATATAATGATCGAGAATTTCTAAACGTGTTTAATTAAATTGTATATTATCATCATCATTTATATAAAAATACTAATAGATCATATTATATATATAATAATAATAATAATAATCATATTTGACTTATTAGAATTAAAGTGTAAATCCATGTTTTTATATCAGTCGGTATATAAAATACCGGACCGCACCAGTATTTTGACTAGTACTGCTTGTTATCGGTTATCCGGGTCGGAACTCGGGTTTTCCTGGGTCTACCTGGAAAAAAAAAATAAAATAAATTTTTTTATGCTGGGCGGTATACCGGTCCGGACCACTACGAAATTCCGGACCGATATGAAAACAATGGTGTAAATTAATCATTTATCAAAACACAATAATAACTCAACTAATTTTAGCAACATTCACAAAATTCTGATTTCTTAGTGACCTTTAATTTTGCTTTGTTTTGTGTTAGGATTGGAGCTCGTGGGGATTACCAATCCCCCGATAGGTGAGATGATCGACCAAGGGACAGCCAACGGTTCAATCGATCGACATGACATATAGTGATGCCAACGAGCCACAAGAAGACAATTGAGTTGTTCCAAAAATATTTGTTTGGAATTGACATGTTGTGGAATGGAACAGAAATTGTCGATGGACAGAACAACATGTTTTTGATTGGTTGAGCGGGAGCTTGTCGATCGAAAGAATGTCGCTTGAATAGAGTGTCCTCGTCAAACCCACTATCGATCGTGCAACGAAAAGTGGTGCAAGACTCCATGACGTGGTGCACGACAATAGTGGCGAACATGGGGTATTTACAATTGATGAGAATTTTAGGACTAATACCCTGCAATGGATGATACCCAATAACGATTGGGCCGATCCATATGGTAGAAAAGAACTTATGCAGCCCAGTAGTATACTTAAGATAAAATGACCCGATGTTCCGCGATAGGACCGAAGATAACCTTGGCGAAATACCTTTGATAACAACATACCGTAAAGACTGGTCCAAATCCTCCCTCACCGATTTTGTTGGTAATATCGAAGTTATTCGTAGCGGCTTTAATATGTTTCAGTGTGAAGTAGCCTGTCTGTAAATCAGGTGGTCTAAAATCTGTATCAAGAGGTTGAAAGTTTCGTAGATGGGATTCCAATTAGCAAAACAAGTACAGATATATTCAGACAACAATACCGTTATCTTCGGAATCTTTTCTTCCTAGAACTCCGATTTTCCAGAGTATAAGCAAAACAATAACAACGATGAAACAAGCAGAAACGACGATGCCAACGATAGCTCCAACAGGGAGCCCTGTGTTAACATTAAAGTCTACAAAGAAAAAGAGAATGTTGTGATGAGATAGATGCATGTTAAAGAGGAAAAAACAAAGAAAATTACTTGGTGTTACAGCAATGGCAGAAATCAAAGGACCATACACTCCTCTATTTGGAATGGCATTTGTCCCCTGTCCTCTCCAAAATAAATGGATCTCAAGTGTGGTGCTATTCACAAGGACGTTAAAGTCTCGGTATATCCCTCTTCTTACACCGCCAGCTTCTCTTACAATGTCGAAATCCGACAAAACAACTGTCCCCTGCAGTTTATTACATATGAAGAGATTCAAAGACAAAAATATCTTGAATTTTCATCAACTTACTTGGATTGCTACATCGAAAATCCTTCTCCCGAGACTGCTGAAGTTGGCAGTATCAGTAAATATTATTTCTGAGAAATGGAGACGCACTCTGTAGCTACCTCTGCGCAAACAAAGTCCATAGAAGCGTAGTGAAGTAGGGGAGAGACGAGCGGTTTGGTAAAATTCGGAATCTCCGGATATCATGGAGGAGACATTTGCTGTGATATATCTTCCATTATCAGTTCCGAAGTACACACCAGTGCTGCTATATGCCCATCTATTATTGCTTTCGAAATGTGATGGACCGTCATTACTTAAATTCTCATCATATACATTATTTTCAAAGATTGTTCTTCCTCCTCCACAGTTGATGAAAAAAGAGTACTCTGCAAATGCGAACAAATCAACCATATTTTTTATCGATACGAAGAAAAATTCAATCGTAATGGCAAGATAAATTACGGTTTGCATTTCCGGAGCAAGGAAGATTTTGCCTTAAGCACCAATCATTTCTACAAATAAGAAAAGTATGTGTCATGAAAACAAATACGGGGAGCTTCATGGTTCATAAGCTTGTAATGAATTAGAAAAACGCACGAGTTTGATGAGCTTGCAAGACTGGACACCAAATTTCTGAATAAATACATGAACAATTAAGCAGGTTCAACAAATGCAAGTTTTAGAAAACTTACATATTGGTAGACACGCAACTAACTGGTCGGGCCTGTGTGAAGTTATTGTAGGAGATATCACTGGAGTTAAAAGTAGCCATGAATTCCGAAGTAATTACGAAGCAAATGCTCTTCCAACATAAGCAGTAAGCATTAACTAATATATGTGGAAAGAGAATCATGAACTAAATCCTCACATGTTACTTCTGCGATCCAAAATCCAGTTAGGTACCTCGCCAGTTAATAAATTATGAGACAAAAACCTGCAGAAAAAAGAAAATATTGATCCTTTTTTTCCGATACAACTGCACAAAATAATTAGAAACACTATCTGAGATATTAAGGAAACTCGTAAGACTAGGCACACACTTATACGTACAAGAAATCGACCCTCTGAAGTGCACAAAATCATTAGACTCACTAGCTGAGATATTAAGTAAACTCGTAAGACGAGGCACACACTTATACGTACAAGAAATCGACCCTCTGAAGTGCACAAAATCATTAGACTCACGAGCTGAGATATTAAGTAAACTCGTAAGACGAGGCACACACTTATACGTACAAGAAATCGACCCTCTGAAGTGCACAAAATCATTAGACTCACGAGCTGAGATATTAAGTAAACTCGTAAGACGAGGCACACACTTATACGTACAAGAAATCGACCCTCTGAAGTGCACAAAATCATTAGACTCACTATCTGAGATATTAAGTAAACTCGTAAGACGAGACACACACTTATACGTACAAGAAATCGACCCTCTGAAGTGCACAAAATCATTAGACTTACTAGCTGAGATATTAAGAAAACTCGTAAGACGAGGCACACACTTATACGTACAAGAAATCGACCATATGAAGTGTGTTGGGGATATCACCATTCAAATTGTTGAAACTCAGGTCCCTGTAGAAAAAACATTTATATAATTAACAAAAGAACAGCAGTCATATCCTTAGGAGTAAAACATAAGGAAAAATATCATGTCCCGTCCCAATCCTTACAAATTTCTCATATTAATCATGCTTTCCAAGTAAGGAGGAATCGGACCAGTGATTGAGCAATTTCTCAATACCCTGCATTCAAAAGCAAACCAAATTTTCACATGGAGAATTTATGGCACCGGAATGCTTGAACCAATGCCACTTACAATTCCTCCATGCTTGCCATATCCTGCATGTTGGGGAAGCTCTGGCTTGGTCCGCTAAGATCGGTTATCCTCCTGGCAGCCAAATCCATCATAATATCAATATTTCTTGTTTATTCAAGGTCAGCATGTATGTATGGAAAAACGGAGATTTTTCGTACAAATTAATCAAGTTTCGTAATTGAGCAAACGTGCTAGGAATAGGACCTTCCATCAACGTGCCTTGCATATCACTGAGACACATTTAATCCAACACTTTACAAGACTATCTTATAATGAAACTTCAAAATAGTAAGTAAGATGTCTATGACTCACAGCCTCTCAAGACTGCTCCAGTTTCCAATAAAATCAGGAATTCTACCAGTAATCGGCATTCCGTCTATCCGACTGCATTCACAACAATAAAGACGACACTGATATAAAATTCATTGGCAGAATTTTGGCCTAAATCATGCTGTGGGAGTGGGACTAATAAAACATATCATGTAATAAATGAAAGAAGGTTATGCTTACAAATCAGTCAAGCTCCTCAGTTCGGCAAACCTGCTTGGTATTGTCCCATTCAGAAAATTTGCGCTAAGCAATCTGAAGATACATGACATTTTATTTGTNATCCTGCATGTTGGGGAAGCTCTGGCTTGGTCCGCTAAGATCGGTTATCCTCCTGGCAGCCAAATCCATCATAATATCAATATTTCTTGTTTATTCAAGGTCAGCATGTATGTATGGAAAAACGGAGATTTTTCGTACAAATTAATCAAGTTTCGTAATTGAGCAAACGTGCTAGGAATAGGACCTTCCATCAACGTGCCTTGCATATCACTGAGACACATTTAATCCAACACTTTACAAGAATATCTTATAATGAAACTTCAAAATAGTAAGTAAGATGTCTGTGACCACAGCCTCAATATTATAAGAATGTTTAACTAACTAGTTTATAATACTTTTAATATAAAATAGCATTATATTCATTAAATTAAAGTTCGAACTTATACATATAAAAACAATACACTACACAACAAAAATATAAAAACTTTATAAAAGAAAAGATTACCCAAGTTGATCATATGATCCCGACAGCAAGCCTCCTCCTTAATCGTCAGTTTAAATGAATGTAGGGAGCTGGAGTAGAGCAAGGGCTGATGTTTCTTTTAAATGTAGTTTTCTGCATCACGGCCACGATTAGGGGAACAAGGCTCTTTACTAACGCCCTGATCACCGAACTTGTAGGAATAAAACAATCTTCACTTCTAATTCTAGTAGGCTTTCTCGCTTCAAGCTGTGGAGATAAATATATTAAAACGAGCAGCAGAGTAACATAGACAGCACGAGAACCAAGCATGATGAATTAACCTGTCTTAATGGATGAAATCGCTTGGAAGCAAAGGCTTTTCTATATAGAGATAAGAATGTTGAATCCCATTTACTTTACAAAGACATGAACCGCTCTCTCGGCTTCCTTTCCAAAGATGTTGATATTGCCCCAGGTTATTTATGTAATTACGATGACGCTAGGGTTCGTCTGATGTGGTTAAAGGGTATTTTTGATTTTCTATTATATTTATTGAGCGATGTGATTTCGGGGGTAATCTCTTAATTTGGGTATGCCGGGCCCACATATGAGGATTCTGATGGTGTTTTAAGTTATTTTGGATGATTTCGGTCGGAAATGATGCCAGAGATATTTTCGTAATTTGGTACTCGGAGAGCTCGTTGGCGACCTTATGTGGTACTTTTGGCTATCTCCTAAGCATTCGGAGACGATGAACTGGTGAAGAGTATTCCCGGGTATTTTCTCGACATTACGTGCTACAAGTGTTCGACCGGGGTGCATTTTCGAAATTTCGGGACGCTTTGACACTTTTTCCGGTTTAATTAGATATTTTCTAAGTTAGGCTGATTTGACTAAAATTGGGCTTTTGGACCTTAAGTTGACTTATTGAGCCGAATTTTTCTATAAATATAAGACTCTAGGCCCCAGAAAAAAGGTTCTGACTCTTGGCACGCTTCCCAAAGCTCCCAGTTTTGCGACTATATGCCCCACTCGCGACTTTTTGATCCAAAAGTTGCGAGTCCCTCACATTCCATGCTACACTCGCGACTTTTTGTACCAAAAGTCACGAGAGCATGTATTCATTGCTCTATTCGCGAGATTTCGATGTCCAGCTTCATACCCGAGACTTTTCGTTTGAAAAGTCGCGAGTTTCTGTTCCAAAACTCGCGACTCATTGCTAGTCCCGCGACTTTTCGCACCCCTGTCTCGCGACACTTTGCATGGCCAGGGGACTCGCGAGTTTTTGGCTACTCCAGCGCGACGGAGCAGATATGATAATTTTTGTATCGTTTTCGCCCGTATCACCACTTTTTCTTCATTGTAGTTGTATTTCTTGATTATTATAGTGGAAACGAAAGTAGAGTTATGCTCTCCCGAGGACGTAAGCTGACACATTGTGGGCCCAATCTCGTATATCGCTCGTGTCCCCACAATAAATGAATTCAAATTTACATAAAAAAATTGAATGATCTAAAACAGACTCTCTAAAATATTTTTAGACGAGATCAGTTTGGCACCGTCCGTGGGGACCCGAGAATTAATCTCATTGAGAGCTCTTGTGCTGAGCTTGGAGCTTGTTATGTATTGTGATGATACTAGACTTAATCCCTAAAGTTTGGAAAAAGCCGATTTTTAGTATTACGAAAATTTCATGCGAGACTCCATTTTATGTCTACAATCACATGGTGATGGGACGGTGTAATATTTTCCGGGTCGGATTTCGATGGCATTTTACTCTTCCATTTCGGTCCATTTATCAAAAATTTGGGATATTTTGAATGATTCAAAGGATTTCACTATGTAGCAGGGATATATTTAAGGTCAATATGGTCCTCAACATTGAATCTTGAGATCAATATATTTGAGGTCAATATGGTCAATATATTGGAGGTCAATATGGTCCTCAACAAGATCGGCGTATATTGAAACGCCTAAAGATTTCCTCAACATTGAATCTCGAGATCCATGTCAGTTTGATGAACTTCAATTACATGATCATGTACTTTTGCCGGATATTTGGAAGAGTCTGTTCTCAAATAGTTCAATTAGTTGACGATGTTTTCTACCATTTCATATTGTGATTCAAGTATAGGTTATCATTCGAAATGACATAACCTATAAGTAGTATTACATCAGTTCCAGCTACAAAGCCCTGTGAATCATGCCATAAATCAAAACAGAAGCGAAAACCGTTTCCGAACCACCTTAAAAATTCATTAGAAGCATTTGCATTAATTCATATTGATACTTGGGGGCCATATGAAGTTGAAGCCATAGGAGGATACAAGTATTTTTTATGCCTAGTGGATGATTTTACCCGAACTTCTTGGATCTATTTGATGAAGTCCAAAACTGAGGCAAAATCAATCATTCCAGAATACTGTAAGATGGTGGACAGACAATATGGTGGAAAGGTAAGAATTATTCGAAGTGATAATGCTCCAGAATTTAAATTAGTGGATTTTTACACCAATGAGGGAATTATACATCAGACTTCATGCGTAGAAACGCCACAACAGAATGTTGTTGTAGAACGAAAATTACAGCATCTAGTCGTAATGGCAAGAGCACTGCTTTTTCAGTCAAATCTCCCTGTATGTTTTTGGGGATTTGCTATTTTGACAGCATGCTTCCTAATCAATCGACTTCCCTCAAGGATATTGGATTTCATAACACCTTTCGAGCTGTTCCACGGTAAAACACCATCTTATCATCAACTACGAGTTTTTGGATGTCTATGCTATGCCTCAACCTTAAAGGTTCATCGTAAGAAATTTGATTCACGTTCTCGCGGGTGTATTTTTATTGGATATCCGATGAATGTGAAGGGATATCGATTATTTGATCTTGATAAGTCATAGATTTTTTATTCCAGGGACGTTGTTTTCTATGAGACAATTTTTTCTTTTTATGATGAAAAGCTTGCCATGGAGTTTGATTATGCTCCTATCTCAAAACTCCTTTCCTCCACTGTTCCATCAGGTAACCCACATTTCACTCAATTGACTATTGAATCGCCGTCTCCTTCCACTGCCATCAATTCCCCTCCATCACCTATCATTTCTTCTCCACTACCTGATGATTCCTTCACTGACCATGATTTTCCACCAATATCTGATGTTGTTCCTTCACGCCGGGGAACTCGTCTGCGCATAAGACCTGCTTATCTTCATGACTATGATTGTAATTTTACATCAAAAAGCACTTTACATCCAATCGAGGCTTTTTTATCTGATAAAAATTATCTCTGCCATATAAAACATTTGTGGCCTCTATTAATCTTATCACAGAGCCATCTACCTATGCTGAAGCTTCATCTCAATCAGTTTGGCAACAGACAATGAAAAATGAGCTAGAGGCTCTACAACAAAACAATACATGGGACATTATCTCAGTACCTCTTGATCAACATACAATGAGCTGCAAATGGGTATATAAAGTGAAAGTTAAAGATGATTGTTCACTTAATTGTTACAAAGCCAGGCTTGTCGCCCGTGGTTTTAATCAGATCGAAGGTTTCGACTTCCATGAAACATTCAGTCCAATTGCGAAGCACTCTACTGTTAGACTGTTCTTTGCTCTAGCCGCCAAGTTCTAATGGGTTTTACATCAACTTGATATAAATAATGCCTTTTTGAATGATGATTTAGCCGAGGAAGTTTATATGACAGTACCCCAAGGAATTTCTCTTGAGGGGGAGCATCATCACATTCAACAAGGCCAAAAACTTGTGTGTCGACTAGGGATGGCAATAAAACCCAACCCGGTGGATATCCTACCCTACCCTACCCGTGAGGGTTGGATTTTTGGTGGATATGAGGAGGGCAAGGGTTTAAAAATGATAAACCCGCTGTGGGGCGGGGTGGATGTGGATTTCTACTCAAACACAAACCCATATCCATCATACCCGCCAAACTTAATGTAATATTTAAAGTTTTTTATATCTAATATTTTTAAAATATCTTATATGTCTGATCTTGTGTCAAAATATTTGTGGTATTTTTGATCAGTCAAATTTTTTTTTTTTTTTTTTTTTTTAAGACACGAGAAATTACGAGGTTGGGCCCACAATGAGTGGGCTTACGTCCTCGGGAGAGCGAAGCTCTACCTGGATGTTTCACTATGATAATAATGTCACAATTACAAAATATATCTTCTTTCTGACAAAAGTAAGTAGTGTAGTCTCGATATGGGACAAAAAATGAGCTCGATATTGGAAACCGACGAAAAGTGCAGAAATCACTATTCACTGGAAATATTATCGCGAAAATAGCCCTTTGTGTGGAAATTATCGCGGATTTGAATCCAATAGGAACTGTCGCAGAAAATACTATTCACACTGAAATATTATCGCGAATTTCCAACTCAATAGAAAATTATCGCGGATTTGAACCAAAATCACTGTCGCAGAAAATACTGTTCACACTGAAATATTATCGCGAATTTCCAACTCAATAGGAAATTATCGCGGATTTGAATCCAATAGGAACTGTCGCAGAAAATACTATTCACACTGAAATATTATCGCGAATTTCCAACTCAATAGAAAATTATCGCGGATTTGAACCAAAATCACTGTCGCAGAAAATACTGTTCACACTGAAATATTATCGCGAATTTCCAACTCAATAGGAAATTATCGCGGATTTGAATCCAATAGGAACTGTCGCAGAAAATACTATTCACACTGAAATATTATCGCGAATTTCCAACTCAATAGAAAATTATCGCGGATTTGAACCAAAATCACTGTCGCAGAAAATACTGTTCACACTGAAATATTATCGCGAATTTCCAACTCAATAGGAAATTATCGCGGATTTGAATCCAATAGGAACTGTCGCAGAAAATACTATTCACACTGAAATATTATCGCGAAAATGGTGTTGCATGTAGAATTATCGCGATTTTTATGGCCTTTGAATATATTGTCGCGAATCTTAGAACTTAAGGAAATTATCGCGAAAATGATACCGGGAGTAACTTTATCGCGAATTTCGAGACTGAAGGTTTTTTTAGGATTTCAGATTCCGAGTTTTTCTTCGACTTTGATTCCGATCCCCTTCCAATGACTAGAGACCCATATTTATAGAAAATTTGAGCCCATCAACTCACTTGTGGACTCAAGGCCCACTCTTGTACAATCTGGCCTGATTCGACCCAACTTCTACGAAAAAACCCGATCTCACTCCAGATATGAATCGTAATGTCTCCGATTATCCGGGACACTTCTAGATCGACACGCTGGCCGTGAACAGAGGCAAGGCGTACTCCGCATAAGTCAATTCTCACTAAATTCATAAGATATAAGTCTGTCGATGAGCATGCGTCGTAACATCATTTGGGCGCAAGATTACGAAAATACCCCTGGAGCCACTCCGACGCGTAATTATCCGAAAATAGTCGCGTCTCCTCCGGAAACTTCCCATGCGGTCTCCAAGTGCTCAAAACCAATAACAATATATCATATTACTGAAAATACCACAGTTGGCGTACCAATTGGACCCGGGGGTGTCCAAATTACGAAAATACCAGTGGGCGTACCGATTGGACCCGGGGGTGTCCAAATTACGAAAATACCCCCGACACCATTTCAACCCGAAATATAATTAGAATACCGAAAATACTAGTGGGCGTACCGATTGGACCCGGGGATGTCCAAATTACGAAAATACCCCCGACGCCGTTTCAACCCGAAATAAAATTGGAATACCTTGGGGAACGTGCCAAAAGGTTCCCGGGGTATATGAATTACTAAAATATCCCCGGGTAATATCAATGTCAATATTTTGTATTATGATATGTAATTATGATTAAACGTATTATATTTATAAATTATCATACTAAGAATTTTTCTTATCAGTTTTATAAAACTAAGTTTGTTTGGATAAATTCATTTTGGTGTTATCATCATATTTTCGTTTATTTTGTAACTAAGTATAATGTAAAAGGGATGTCTAAAATTTATAAATTGTGTATTTTACACATGTTTATAAATGAACATCAACTACAAAAATGGACTATATTTCATCCATTTTTTGGTAATCGATTTTGAAAGATTAAAGTGTTATTTATGTAATTTTTAATATATAAATATGTTGTTTACAATATTTTAAAATTTAGATATATTTTTACAATTTTTAAGGTTAAATGATCAAACAAAAACGATATTCATGTTCAAACATTAACGGATATTAAAATCAAACAACAATTAATTTTAATGTTTTATATTAAATATGCAATTATAAATATTAGAGAATATATTTACAAAATTTGTGAGTTTAGAGTTGTTTGATTATAACAATTTTTGTACTATTTTTATCATTTTCAAATCTTGATATTTATTTGGGAAATTTCTTCTAGAAGTCATATTTAATGTTCAAAATTTATATTTTCATCACATTTGTTATTAAGTTCGATTTTAGTCATAAATATTATGCAACATGATATATTTTTGCCACTACCGTTAAATCTAAAACGACAAAACCGTTTGTTAGTGTCATTGTGAAATTCTTATAATTAGTCATGTTTAAAGTCTAGATTTGCTATCTTTCTCAATGCAAGCTACATTTCCATAGTACGAAAAAGATTTTCATCTGAATCTTTGATATAGGTTTCTAAAGAAGACTCTACATTTTAAATTTTCTTGATTGTAATCTCGACACCGTAAAATTCCCTAGCCTTTTAAACCTGGACTTCTTACATGAATCTACAAGCAATATTCTCAATTGGGAACATACATAAACAATCTGGATTTGGGGCAACAAGAAGTTACTTTGGGATTGATGGCATGATTGAGAAGATGAAAAAAGCGAGAGATGTGAGAGGTGAATATCGATAGAAAAGAGAAGACAACAACACTCTGTGTTTCAATTTGACGGACTATTTAACGGTGATGACTAAAATTGAATAAAAAATAATACATTTATATCCTCTTTCATTCCAAGAAACATATATGATGAAAATTAACTTATTACAAAATAATTAGGATGAACAGTAAATGTCACCCATATTTATTTACATTATTTTAAAGTTCGATATGTTTATAAATATAAGTTATAAAAATAAAAACAATCTATTTTACAATATGTATTACTTTTTATATTGAATATTTTTAAGAAAATTTTAAAAATATTGTGGGACAAAATAAAAAAAATTATTTTACGTGGGTTGGATTATTCGCCGTGGGGCGGGTATTCACAAGGGTAGGGCACGGATTTGAATATTCAAACCCAACGTGGATTTGGGGCGGACATGGATTTGAAGTGATGAGTGATGAGTGGTGGAGCGGGCGTGGATTTGATCAAACCCGGCCCAAACCCTGCCCATTGACATCCCTAGTGTCGACTGAAAAAGGCGCTATATGGCTTGAAACAAGCTTCTCGGTAATGGAATGCAAAATTTACCGAGTGTATCACTTCCTTTGGCTTCATTCAATCCTTATCTGATTATTCGTTATTCACTAAGCAAGGTTCGGACCCTCGATCCTTTGTGGCTCTCCTTATTTATGTGGATGATATTATTATTGGAAATGTTTTATCTTAGCAAATCACACAAGTCGTGGACTTATTGAGCTCTCTTTTTTGTCTTAAAAATCTTGGTATCCCTCGGTATTTTTTGGGAATCGAAATCGCTCGATCACAAGAATGTATTATCCTCTGCCAAAGAAAATATGTCCTAGATCTATTGGACAATTATGGGCTCCTGGGAACTAAACCAGCAGATATCCCCATGCAACAAAATCATAAGCAAGGACTCACCAAAGGAAATGCTTTATATGATCTTACAGCATACAAAAAAATTATTGGAAAGTTGATCTATTTGACATTCACAAGGCCGGATATTGCTTATTCAGTTTATATCTTATCTCAATTTATGGATAAACCGACGGACATACACCTAGCCGCTGCATTCAGAGTTCTAAAGTTTCTGAAACAGGCACCAGGAAAGAGAATTTTCTTATCTGCATCATCTGAATGTAATCTTATAGATTATTCGGATAGTGACTGGAGCACATGTCCAGATACAAGTAAGTCAATATCAGGACACTGTGTGTTCCTAGGTACGAACCTAATTAGTTGGAGGTCGAAACGTCAGACGGTTGTGGCAAGGAGCTCCATTGAAGCTGAGTTCAGGTCACTTTCTTCGCTAACATGTGAATTGATTTACTAACAGATTTCGGAGTTATAGCACGTAATGCTAACAAATTCCCTACGATTTAATCATACAATCATATTTATTATGTACAAAAAATTGATATTCAATATTATATGGACTTTTTATCCACTTATCCAATTCCAAACTAAATAATAAAATTATTCAAAATTAAATACAAAACCAATCTCTCAAAATATCAAATATCAATCACTGAAATAAAAAAATTTTATTATAATATTCGATTTTCCGAACTATTTGTTCACCCCTAATTTCGATTGAAATGAAAACCAATCAATCATTGAGAAGCCTGGAGTGATTAGTATCTCTGCTTGAAACTGCAGTAGAAGATTCATTCCATCCTGTAATAAAAGTGTCATTATGGTACAAACTTTCATGAGACATCACAGAGGCTCGTGTNATGTGTTAAAGCTCGATAAAGTTAGAGAATTTGAAGTAATACTTCCCAACCAAAGGTTGAGTTCAAAGAGTAGGATGAAAAATTTCCTAAGACATCATTTGAAGATGAGATTGAGACTTATGATGAAACTCAATTAGGTGATGCTAAAATTTAGGAGATCTACTCGAGTATAAAGAACACAAAATTTTTACTCACTTCAATGTATTATACATTTTTTATCGATGCTGGAGAACCAAAGGATTTTCGTGATACTATTGAATCTTTGAAGCAGGTCGAGTGGGAGGAATCAATGAATGATGAGATGAGATTGTTGGTGATAAACAAAACTTGGATTTTTTCAGAACTTTCAAAAGGAAAGAATGTGTTATTAAACAAGTGAATAACGCAATATACATGGAAAATCCAATAGACATTCTAATCAAGGTGATCATCATATCGAAGCTATAATTGTGCATAACTCTAATTGGACTTGCCCAATAACGTAAGAAGTCGATGCTCAAGTGACATACAAATCTAAAGAGTCTCACTCTCGAGAAGTCTTGATTGGGAGTCATCCTCGATGGAAACATCAGAAAATGTTGCAATACTACCTTATAATAAGATCGAATATATGTAATGAGTAAGATGATATTGAAATCAAGTGAAATATTATTAAATGAAGTCAATAACCACATGTTTAATAACATGTGATCATCATTAATCATACCTACCCTATGTTGCATCATTCATATAAAAGAGTATTAATTTCTTTTGCTTTAGCGCACAAACATAACATTTATTCTTTTATGATATGTATTCTTATGTGTATATTCAATAATGAATATATATTGATAACTAGGGTTTTATTAGATATTGAAGTTTATTCGAATTATCCATTTGATTATGAATTTAAATTTTGTAAGAGTTGTCTACTTCGTTATTGGGACTCATGATGCAATGAGTGTTCACGAACTATTGCCGTTGCAGTAATGGAAAGTGAGAGATTCAGGTTCTGGTCTATAGTACCTTTAAAAAATCCTTGATAATATACAAAGATAATTTATTTCACGTGTGGATTGGAATATTTAATTTATATTAGCAAAATAAATAAAATCACATATAAACAAAATCTCAATAATAAAGATTTGAATTTTATAAAATTAACATATTGAATTTTAAAATTAAGTTCTAAAAAAACTCAACTTGCTTAAAGTTGATTTATATCATTCAATCTGTTGCTTATTTCCTTTTAAACCTACATAAAAATCAATCTAAACTTCCGAATATCTAATAAACATAACATAAAAATATAAATATAAATATAAATATAGCACAAATTTATAAGAGAAAATTATTAATATTTTAAAATATTACGTCAAATCAATTATTCATAGTATCATTAAATCACAGGAAAAAACTCATAAGTTTTTTTACACTTTACATTTATTGATTAGAATTGATAATCATATAATCATACAAATTGTTTTTATTCACGCCTTTCTAATTTATAGCTAAATAAAATATGTTAATTACCCCAATTACAACTCAACAAAATATATTTATGTGTAAATGAAGAGAGGACCACGTCTCAGAGATTACTATCAATGCCAGCCCATATTTATGGTTTCATAGAGAATCTGGTTTACACTAACATAATATTGTCCAATTTGATTAAATTGGCTTCCATGTAAATATATCTCTACATGAATAAATATAAATAGTATTCAATACACTAAATATAAACAATAGATACGTTTGGAACTGCGTTTGACAAATAGCGGTGATGTGATATGATTGTACTGTGTTGTGAGGTGAATTGATCGTGATTTAAAAAATTGTTTTTGAAACAACGGTGCAATGATCATGATGTCATAAAATGACTTTTTTGCCCTTATTTTAAATAATTGTTTATAACTTACAAATTACACTTCATATTATTTTATGATAAATTCGTTATTTCAAAACTACATTTTTAAATTGTTATATATATTTTTATAGTTTGAACACGTGATTAATAGAATATAAGAAGTTATTGATCAAAATTATTTTTTTAAAAAAATAAACTATAATTTATCAAGGGTAAAATTGACATTTGACAGGTGCGTTCTAGTGGTCGTTGGGTTAACTCAGCTGTGAACTCACCGCTGTTTTCTGCAGTCACATGAACGCAGTTATTAATGATGTTTGGTTAAAATAGAACACAACTACGGTACGTTCACCGCACCGGACGGTGGACTGAGTTTCCAAACATCACCAATATCATAAAAGATATTTGATCTTCAAATCAAATATGGATGAGTGATGTTTATAGCACATTGTAATGATGTTAAACTTAAGAACAATTATTATAAAATCAGTGTCCTACAAGATACACAATCATTAAGTTCACTTATTTACAAAAAATGTTATGTTAACGATGAACTCTAAATCAAAAATAGATACGAATATTTAAATCAGAGAACATAAGTATTGTTTATATCTTACAAAATTGTATAGCATACAAAGTTGAATGCGGAATATTAATAATAAAATTTTTAAATATATTATTATTATTATTATATAACATTTTAAATATGATTGTTACTCACTCATATTTGTCTAAGTACAAATTAATTACTATAGAATAAGCAATATGAATTTGGTAATAAGTTGGGTGAAAACATTGGTGTGGGTCGGGTGAATTGAATTGTCTATCTGTATTTTTGCAGAGTCATGGGTTGGCCAGATCTCAGAAAGCTGACTCTCAAATATTGTGTCGGAATAAATTTTATTTTCTATAATCCCTTAATTCAACCTCCAAATATATACTTAATTTATTAAAAGATGTCCAAATTTTAATAAAAGGGAATGCTCATCATAAACGATTTGTTCATGTCGTATTACGATGTGATTTTTTTTCTTTTATACGTTATATCTGAACATATTTACCACATAAATTGATTGACTCTATAAAGTTAAGATGATATCAGAGTTTAATTAAATTGATCGATTAGTAATCTATCGATTTGAATCGTGAAATTCTATATATTAGGTGGTTGAACTTAAGGAAGTATGTAAAAATAATAAACAAATTTCATATCGAAAGTAAGATGTTATTTGAGTTAGTTTATCAAAGGAATAGGTAGGATAGTAGATGATTTATTAAAAAGATTTAATATATAATATATTAAATTTACACGATAAATTTAAGAAATGATACGATTCATGATTAGCTGAGAATCCCGAATAATATTAAAATTATGTGGCACAAGATTTGGTCAATCATTATTATTATATTGACCAGATAATCATTATATAATGTCCGTATGGGTAGTAAAAAAGGTGAACCGACAAAAGGGTAACTTATGTGTAAATGGACATTAATGCAGCAGGCATGGCACTTCCAGATATCATTCAATGCACAATTTTATTATTCCTTATTCCTTATTAATTTTGACTTTATTCTAAATTTAACTTCATATATTAACATAACGCGTCTAGTCAAAAACATTAAATTGGATATTATTTTGGTAAAGCGAATGAAATTAGCAAGAAAAGTCACATAACAACAACCAAATACAGCTGGAGCTAACTAACGGCCGTTAACAATGGCGGTTTCCTTGCAGGGACTCGGGGGCAGACTGCTCCGCCCTACTGCAACAAGTCTTTGCACAAAAGCTTCTATTCTCTCGCCGTGACACTGCATTAGGAGCCGTTTACCTCCGAAAGGCAACGATTCCACGGCTCTCTCCGCCATTCCGAAAGGTGTTCCGTTTGCCTGGTAAAACAAGTAATTTGTTTAACAACTAACAACTCCGGTTGAATTCATTGAATGAGATTAAATCCCTAACCTGAATCCGTACGTAATCGTTTGGATTCCAGCAGAAGGCGTTGCAGAGCATTTGATCGACAGTTTCAGAGACTCCTTCGAGTGCAATTCCGACTACAGTTGATATACAGCATTCGCTCTCAGGTCTCATCTTCATTTGCCAAGGACTGTTACCAATTGACAGGACTAGAAGATCGTCAACGCTTGTAACCGTCGGGAAATCACGTTTGTTATGAAGAACGTGAGTTACGGCAGCGGCGGCGGGATTGTTCATCACTAATCCACCGTCAACAGCCAAGCAGGAGGTGTTTCCGTCAATAGAAGTGAGGTGAAAGGGCTTAAACATTGGCGGCGTCGCCGTTGTAGCGCGGATGATCTTCCACATCTCGAAATCGAAACTCGGCGACTCCAAGGCGTCGGCTCGGGAGAAAACAAATGGAGCAGAGCTGTTCAAGTCAAAGCAAGGCACAAGTAAGGGCTTACATGTGTCTCTAATGGTTAAAATCTTGTTGTCGTCTCTCAAGAAAACCGATTTAAGAACTGCTTCCATACTCTTCACACAACACCTCTTTTGTCGCCGGAATACGCCGACACGTCTGACATTGAACAGCTTCTGTTGATTCTCAGATAAAAAGTTAACCGCTTCTGTGGCGGAGTACAGTGGTCGGCCAGAGCCGTCATCTGCGACAAGCATCGCGGCGAGGAGAGCTCCAATACCTGTACCAACAATAATATCGAAAAAATCAACAATCCTAGCATTAGAATCGGCAGTTTTTGCTTGGATCTGGTCCTCCAAATGAACTAATGATGCTCCGGCGACAATGCCGGTAGTTCCTCCACCGTCAATGCTAAGAATACGTGTTTTCTTGCCTTCACATTGGTGCAGCCAGTTGTTCTCCAGTTTAGAGAAAATCTCGAGTGTCACCTTGCTTAGCTCCATCAGTTGCTACAAGCAGAGCTGTTACAGAGGTACGTAAACGGTGTCGTTTTATATACAGAAGCAGGACGGGAACAAGGAAAGTTGTTGGCACCGTGTGCCGCGCTGGAGTAGTGAGAGATTGTTCTTGCACTCGTGAGGCCATTTTGTTAAATATCATTTTTACAAATACAACCACGAAGCTTCTACTTTTCTGCATTTCTTAAATGTCTATTCTAGAATCCCATGTATAATTCTAAAAAATAATAAATATATTTTTAAAAAATAAAATAAAATAAAATTTGATTTTGACTCAGACATAGTTCAATATGAAAACATTAATACAAATTATTGTACCCTTTTTGGGTATATTAGTGATGATCATTATTTATATTTAATTTGTATTGTGTTTGCTAATGAGCAGGAATGTATAAGGAATTATAATGAATTTCAAAAATGGAGTTAATTTGGCAATTTCGCAGCAAAGATAAAATCGAATAAAGTTACTTATATATTTATTATATACATAATAGAAAAAATAAAAGCTGTGAAAAAATATTTATATAATGTATTAATTTGTAAGGCATAATACTAATGGTTAAGTCAATGTTTTAAATTTCCTGTATATAGGAAATTTCGAGTGTATCGACCTGTACGGGTATTTTGCGGGTCGGGTTTTGTTTTAAAAAAATAAAATATGAATATTTTATTATTTAATTTATTTTAATATTCCGATATACCGATCCAATTAGTTTGTCCGGTATATCGATCGATACCGATTTTTAAAACATTGGGTTGAGTTGATATTCATTAGTCTTTGTAATGTAAGATCAAAAATCCATAACAAATGATACTAAACAATATCAAATAAATATAATTATATTTATTATTAGGAAAATAATATTTTGAATAATATTTATATATAAATAATAAAATAATAATCGTGAAATTATTATGTATATTATATTAATTTATAACACATAATTCTAATAGTTGAATTGATATTATACATAAATTAATTAGGCAAAATGACCTTACTTACTCTACAAGTGCTTGGAGCTATTGATTGGATGTAAGAAGAGCACTTAATCAAATTCAAGTTAGTTATTGCACTGTTTTAAAAATCGGTACCGGCCGGTATACCGGACAATCTCATTGGATCGGTATACCAGATATGTTTCGGGTATACCGGAATATTAAAATAAATTTAATTATAAAATATTCATATTTTATTTTTGTAATATAAAACCCGACCAAACCCACAAAAAATCCGACATGACCCGAAAAAAACTCGTACCGGTCGATATTTTGCCAAAATACCAGCCGAATCCGGTAAGTCCGAAATTTCCGGTATATCAGAAATTTAAAGATCGAGTTATTGTTAAAGTTAAATGTCTCAATGACTTAAACTCCAAACCCAACATCTATCCATCATTTTGGTGAAATAAATTTTAATATATAAAATGACATTTGTACTTTTATTTAAGTATAATACAAACCATATATATTTATATATTCTTCATATAGATTTCATTTGAATAATTTAATCTCATTTCATCTGTATTTTCAAGGTTTGTAATATTTGATTCGACAATATTTGTTTTTAAGAATTTGATAATCTTATTTATGATTGAATTAATCTAGTAACTTTTGATGGATTGGTATTACTATATATTATTAATGTTTTTTATATGATATGATTTTATAATTAATAAATTAAAATATAAAGAATGATATATGAATCATTGCATATTTTTTAAAATTTTTATTAGCAAATAAATTAGATTTTTCAATGGTAGTCATATCTTATAATATACAATTCTACTAACCAAACAAATTTAGTCTTAATTAATCTTATCATATAAATATAACTTAAAACATGACATATATATATGGTTGAGGATCATAAAAAAATGTGTTGGATTGGATAATGCTCCCTTGTGCAGTCTATCCTATCTTATTCTATCCAATCTTATAATAGTGGACAACATTTTTCCACCACAACACACAATTGTAACTTATAAGTTTTTTATTGGTGATACGCAAATTTGATCTCTATAGTTTAAAGATTTTGATAATTTTGATCTATAAAATTTTATAAATATAACAAATATAACAAAATTGATCCATATATTTTGTATATTGTAGCAAAATCAATTCCCAAAATTTATTTTATATAATATAATCGATCCTCAATATTTTCAATTTTTTGCTATTAAGCTTTGAGAATTTGATTTACCAAATATTACAAACTTAGATGATCAAATTTCCCAAAATTTTGAAGTTTGGGAACTAAATATATCTTTGATAATTAAACTGGTCATTAAACTCTAGAGTTCATTTGAACTCACAAGTACATTTTGTCATTTCTCAATGTAGAGTCGTTTTTCTTCTTTGGCAATAACACCTGAAATCACATTGTAAAATTGGTGAAGGAGAAAGGAATAGTTAGTACACAAGAAGAACATCCAAGTTAGCATATTATTAATAATGAGACAAAGCAGCAAGCTGTTGTCATTGTCATCAGCTTTGCTTTTTACTACAACACTTAGTTCCAGTCATTATTTCCCCTCTTGCGTTTATATGATTTCCATTGCTCTAAAAGACCCTTTAGTCCTTCTTTGAGAGTTGCTACCCGACCTTCATCGTAGTTCCATATCTCCGATGTAATATATCCTCCACTTGCATTGCTCTCGTTTATCTCGAATAATGCACTCGTCACTGCATTGTAGGCTGCGTCACCGCAGTTTTCCTTCAGTTCCCTTAGTCTCTCGTCCTCGTCTTTTATAACGAGCTGAATAACCCCATAACATACATATATACTACATACCAGTTTGTGTTGCATATATAGAAGATCGAGTTCAATTTATTTATGCATTTTACCTTAGCTTTACCATCCATTGTTACGACCTTGAGAGGATGCCACCCGGAGTCCTTAAGATGTTCTTTCCATATTGTGATCAAATCATTGGTCTTTTCCTCTGCTTCAGCCCCTACTCCGTACTTTCGTTCCATCGCTTCTTGAAAAGGCTTGTCGTTCAGCTCCCCCATCCTTTTTATCCGAATAGGTCCAGGAATATGCATATCTAATACTCCCTACAAACAAAATATCACATAGTAAAGAAAGAAGAAGAAAATGAAGCGAGTGCAAAGTGTGTTGGGAACTAACTTTGATCAGTTCTTTCCGAGCTTCCTGTAGTTCATTATTTGTAATGCGCTCATGGACAATCAAAGCTTGGTTTGATGCATCTATTTCTTGAAGCTCCATTTGCTTCTCCGACATTGCCTTAACTAATGCATCCGCTTCATCTAACACATCTATGTACTTCATCACATTTACTTTACCTTTCATCGTTTCAATTTCAAGCTCCAAGGCTTGTTTTAAATTAAGTTGTGTCTCCAGTCTAATTATCTTTTTATGAAGCTTCTCCTTTTGTATCTGAGACCACAACAAATCCAGCATGGTGTTTTTCGTGCAAAATTCATACTATGAACTGATACATACCTTTTGTTCTTCAGCTAACTTCATTACATTATCATCCGCCTTCTTTTGCTCTTCTGCAGCAGCTTGCAAGGTGCAATTTTCGACAGCATTCTAAGGAAGCCATTGTTGAAAATGGATCAATCATGTATGCTTCAGCCAATGAGGAACATATAAAAAAGTGCACCAAAATCCTAACACAAGTGGAAAAAACGTAATAGCAGTTGACAGAAAGCATCTATAAATTGTATTTACCGTGCTACCGGGACTGTAACAATGAAGTTAATCCATAATATTACCAAATTAAGTACTTCACCATAAAAAGTTCAAGGATCACAAATTATGTGGGAAATGTAAGTATAACCTGATTAGCTAACGAAGCAGTACCTTTTCAAGGTCCTCAGAAAGTTTTTTTTTCTCGATCTCGTTGTGTGTTTCACGTTTTCTCAGTTCCTCACCCCGAACCTCAAGATCCCTCTTCTGTGATTCCAGTTGCAACTTCTGCTTCTCATGGTCATTTAGTATCTTTTTGAAATGATCTCGGGCACTTGATTCAATCTTCTTTATCTCTGATTGGAAAATTGTTAGTCAAGTAGGCAACAAATGGATTGAATTCTGTTATAGAGACATCCGGAAGTTGAAAAAATAACCTTCATTATATGTTTGATGGAGATTATCCTTCTCCACAATCATCTGGCTTAGTTTACTTTCCGTCTCTCTGAATTTGTTCTCCATCTCTATTAGGTGCATGTTTTTTGCCTGGATTACATTATTTAAATTCCCCAAAAGCTTGTTTGTCTTCCTTGCTTCCTCTTCCATTATATCTGATACCGTTTTCAGGTCCCCGATCTTGCGAAGATTTTCTCCGAGAATGTTACTTGATTTATAGTCATCAGCTCGAGCAACCCAACCATAAAGATCAGATTTTTCCACATCTTTCGCTAGCCAATTCGTTTTCCCATGATGATTAGCTTCATATTCTTTCTCAAAAGACATAGCATTGCCAAATCCAGACCAGTCTTTCTGAAATTCAACAATGGCTATTCCTGAATGGCCTTGATAATTCCACAATGGACGTACTCTAGTTGGATTGAACCCTTTCCTCGCTAATTCATCCCTCATTTTACTTCCACTCTCTCCAACAAATCTCCCGTCCTTAAATTGAGTTGGGATGTTAACAACAATACCAGTCCATGGCGAGACAAACATTTCATCACGGTCTTGTTCTGCGAGTGGATCCATCTCAATATCAGACTTTGGAGGACCATTCTCAACCGCAGCATCATTTTGCAAGTACTTTGCTAGAGCAAGGTGATTTGCCATATCTTTTGAGCTTCTTTTCTTCGAATTGCAGTTTCCAATTGAACTTGCATGCTGCAAGAGATCTTTATGTTGGAATTCACGCTTTTTGCCTTTAGAGCAGTAGGGGCATTTGAAAACTTGATTTGATACTTCAAATTTATGCTTCCCATTCTTAAGTTCTTCGTAAACCTTCTCTACATACTCCTCTTTCTCAGAATCGCTGAAGTCAGTGTCCTCTCCTAAACTATCATCCACTGTGCTTCCCATGAATCTGAGGCTGAATGCAAATGGAAAATTAAGAATTCGATAGAAATTCAAACAATGTGCCGAACACACGACTGAATGAACAGAGATCCATATAAAAATAAGCACAGCATACCTAATACTGCTCACAAATTACAAGATGAGCTAAAAAACTGCCAGATCTCGGAGGGTAGAAGGTGAATTGAAAGGGGAGAAGGGTAAATTGGAAGAAGATACAGGGAAATGAAGAACCATATATTTCTTTGATCTCTCCGGTCTCCTCTTCCACTCCACTTACCACATTACACTGGCTACTTGGGCCCTGCAAATTGGGTTTGTCAAAATAAAGCCCGTGTCCATTAACCCGGATAACCACATTTTAGAGCGTGATAAATTATTATTATTGTGTATAAAATTTAAACAAAATTATGAAATATTTATTATTAAAAAATTATAATTTTATCATAACTAAAATCATTTGAGAAAATATTAATTTATTTTAATTCAATAACTAAAATATTTATATTCTTTTATTTTATATAAATGTATATTATTATTTTTATATAAATGACAATAACAATATTATACTTTTTTAAAAAAAATTAACCATTATATCATCACTTCTAGAATAAGTTATTGTGTTGATATAATATGTTTGGATCAATAATATTCCTAAAAGCTTTCTTATAACTAATAATTATAAGTCCTAGTTGATGTAATATGTTTATCAACTACTAGTTAGTATATCATCTATTATAGATATCTAATATGAGATATTAGACAATCCTCATCGTTGGCTGCCCAGTCATCCTTTTGGACAGACAGAAGAAAAAGAGTGTCCCGACCATGACACTTTCTTTTTTTCCGTTTTTATTAAAAAAAATTTAAAAAAATTTATTTTAAAATAATTATAAAATATAAATATTTATAATATATTTATATAATGATTTTATCGATAATATTATAATTCTAATGTATTTTATGTGTACAAAAATATAATTCAAAAATTATAAGTGTCTGAACATTATTGTAGGGAGAGAGGAAATTTATTTATAAAATTAAAGAATAATAATGTGTACAGAGAGAAAACTAATGTGGATAAGAGAATGAAGTTTTCGGATGGATAATGTTGAGGATGACTTTAGTGAGAATATATCCATATATAAATCAAGATATTGGGGTATGATAGAAAAACAATTTAGTTATAATTAATATTAAAATACAGATCAGACGGTAATGTTATGTACCTGTCCAATCCTACGTCGTTTGGATGGAGATGGGTGCGTTGTGAACATTTCTCAATCGATTTTGTTGATCTGTTTTGAATCGCGATTTCGATCAACGGCTAGGGGAGGAAATGCTTACCCAATTTGGAGCGACGGCGGAGTCGCTGAGCAAGGCTTCGACCTTGGTGTCGAGGATCGGAACAGATGCTCATCTCTATGACGATCCTGAAGATGTCAGCATCGCGCCACTGCTTGATAGTAAGTTCGACTCAGAAAAATGCGAAGCTCTGAAGCGTCTTCTCGCACTCATCGCCCAGGGGTTCGATGTTTCCAGTTACTTTCCTCAGGTCTGCAGTCAGTTGTCTAGTTCATCTTGAGGATGATTTGGCTGCTTGTTTAAGATTTTTATGCTGGTTAATGAGTTTGTTTTGGAGATAACATGTGATTCATTTGAATCCCAGGTGGTGAAAAACGTAGCATCCCAGTCAGTCGAAGTTAAGAAGTTGGCTTACTTGTTCTTGCTGCACTACGCTGAGAAGTATGCACTCTAACAATTGGCGAGTATACATTTAAAATGTCCCTGATTTTCATATCCTAATAGTTTTTAAAAGAAGTTGATTGATTTGAGCTGTGTTACTGATTCTTAGAGCTCGGTACATCAATTTTATCGCTGTATTTTCTGATTCTAGGCGGCCCAATGAAGCACTGCTTTCAATAAACTGTTTTCAGAAAGATTTAGGGAACCCAAACCCTTTGGTGAGAGCATGGGCACTCAGGACAATGGCAGGGATTCGCTTACATGTTATAGCACCTCTTGTTTTGGTGGTTGTTGGAAAATGTGCCAAAGATCCATCTGTGTATGTCAGGAAGTGTGCTGCGATTGCATTGCCAAAGTTGCATGACTTGCAAGTCGAGGAACATGCTGCTGCAATTGAAGAGGTTAGTCATTAAAATTCGAACTTATCAGCTTTATCCTCCCGCACATGGTGGTGGCTTTAATCCATCTGCATAATAGAATCAAGAATTGTTTACAAGAAAACTGTTTACATTTTTAACTGTTTGTCGTAGCTTTAGTCGAAGTTTTCCTTGTGGAAGTGCTGCTTAATGAAACATGAGTGATGATGTCCGAGGTTTCCATGTTTGATCCTTGGGCACATTTTGTGCATTCACTCAATGCTAATTATTGACACTTGTCAGATTGTAGCAACGTTGTTGAATGATAACTCTCCTAATGTGGTTGGTGCTGCTGCTGTTGCATTCACGTCAGTATGCCCTTCCAATTTTACTCTGGTTGGAAGAAGTTACAGAAGATTGTGTGAAATCCTTACTGAAGTGGAAGAATGGGGACAGATTGCTTTAATTGGAATTCTTCTGCGGTATGCAATAGCAAAGCATGGGCTAGTTAGAGAGTCTATAATGCTATTTTCGAAAACGAATAATTCAGAAAATGAGGTACCAGGATCTAACACAGGCAAACCATCACCCGATGATGCTAAGATTGATATAGTGGCTGACATAGCACATCTAGTCTGCCGAAGTTACCTTGAAGGATCAGATAAGTACTTATCTAATGTTGGCCATGTGAATCCGGAGATTTCGGATGTTGATAAATCATGTATTACATCTGTGAAGAGCAATGATGATGTTAAAATCTTACTTCGGTGCACGTTACCATTATTGTGGAGTTATAATAGTGCTGTAGCACTGGCTGCTGCTGGGGTCCACTGGATTATGGCTCCTGTAGATGAGATTGTAAAAATTGTAAAACCCTTGCTGTTTCTCATGAGGTCATCAGCCTACTCGAAATATGTGGTATGCGATCATTCTTTTGTGTTATCAGATCAATGAATTTTCCATTTCAGAGTTTGTTACCTTTATTATTAGTTCTTTTAGGAAAGAAAGAGCTTTCATATGGTGTATCCAATTTTCTTACACACTTCTGTTTATTCTTTTGTTACTGAATATGGTTCAAATGCTTATGCTTGATTTTTCCGGCCTAGTAAGAGTAAGCCTGGTTATTGTTGTTTTGCTTTGTTTTTGAGTTCTTTATAAAAAATATGCCCCCACGTTGGATTCTCAGCATGCATGGTTGCATATAGATATACCTAGTGGCTTTTGGCCTTTGGGTTAGAATCCTCAGGTTAACATATTTTGAGCTGTTGAACAGTACCATTTGCACACAGCTTCCACCTGTTATCTAAGCTTTGCATGTGCTTCATAGTAGTATTCTATTTGCAGGTCCTTTGCAATATCCAGGTCCTTGTGAAAGCAATGCCTTCTTTGTTTTCTTCCTACTTTGAAGATTTCTTCATCAGCTCTTGGGATTCATATCAAATAAAGAATCTAAAGCTAGAAATTCTTTCCTCTATAGCAACATATTCATCGATACTTTTAATCTTTCAGGAGTTTCAGGTAGATTTAGTGTACTTCCTATTCCAAATAATATGTCATGCATTCATAATATTGACTGTAGGGAGTTCATTTTCCATCTGGAACTGAAATATTATAGATTTTAGGATACTAGTCTAAATGGTAATCTGGCATGGACTTGTATATGTCAATTACCCAACCATGCTCATGGTTCTGAATTCTAAGCAGTGAAATATGATCATATTTTGAGGTGGATGCATGTGCATGTGGCATAAAAATAAGAAGCATTATTACTAGGTAGAAGTTGATGTACCTCGAATGAAGCATATATGGGAAAGCATGATTAGGGTGATTCTGTTGTGTAATGAGGCATAATCATTTGAAGATGAAAATGAGGTTTTTTTTTATTCATAATGTGTGAACATGCAAATAAACGTGTGTGAGGACCAAGAAGGATATTGAGATGTATTATTGCTTAGTATACAGCAAATAGATGTTACATGAGGTAGTTTATCATGGATATAGGTGCTTTTATGATTGTGATGGAGTTGTTTTAGGATTAGAAATGATGATGATAATAATAAAAAGGATAAAAAAATCAAATATCAAAATAACATGATTTTAATACTGGATATGATAACGGTTGGAGATTTAATCCCCATGATAATGGATAGCTAGTTTCAGGATCTGTTTGGCTTTGTCCCCACCTGTTAGATGAAAAAGACATGATTTTTTGTAATCGCCCTTTAGAAATTTCATCTTGGGAAGCTCATTTTTTAGTCGTTTATTAGGATTATGTTAGAGATCCAGATAGGAGGTTTGCTGCTGATGTGGTTACAGCTATTAGTTTATGCGTGAAAAGACTCCCGGATGTCGCAAACACTTGCTTAGAAGGGCTCTTATTCCTAGCGTTATCTGGTATTTTTCTTCATTTAAAATAGTATATTTATGTGAGCAACTAGAAGGGCTCTAGTTGCTCCCCACCCCTCTTTTTCTTCTAGTTTCACTAGTTTGATGTTTATTATTTTTAATACAAATTGTAGAATCTCCAGCATTGGATTCTACATCTTTGGTTGCAGAGGAAATTGTATTGGTGCAAGTAATAAAGTCTATCACGTCTATCATAAAACAAGATCCTTCTAAGAATGAGAGAGTAAGTTATTCAAGTTCTTCCTTTGATTTATTTATTTTTTTAATATTTTGTGTAAAAAAATCAACGAATGAATGTACTTGGTGTATTTGTGATATCATATATCATAATTTTCCCAATGGACAACCTTGTCCCACTGCTGTGCCATATGGATACTAATGTATTTTATTTAGGCATTACAGTGCTAGCTTTCTCTATCAACTAAGCTTATTTTTGTAAGATTAAGTTACATTATCTGAATATATTCCCGGAGAAAAAAGTCTCCTTTAATTTTTTTCTGGAACGTTTGTCTTTTTGAACTAGTGTTGGTATGTAAAGAAAAATTAGTTAAGTAATGCCCATATGCTATTCTTGTTCATATGTTTATACCGATCACTACCATTTGCTTTTACGAACTGGTGGGCTAGATTCTCTTTTCCATTTACACAATATCAAGGGAAGTGTTGTTTTAGGATTGGTGTTTCAATACGCGGGTGTTTTATTTATACTGACACAGTGACACTCAACTTATGTTTAAGGTTATTGCGTGTCTAGTCCGGAGATTGGAATTGATTCGGGCTGCAGAAGCACGTGCAGCAGTTATATGGATGATAGGTGAGTACTGCAACTTTGGAAGCTACCTTCCTAAGATGGTTCCGGTGGTAATGAAGTACCTCGCTAGATGCTTTACGGTGGAGGCTGTTGAAGCAAGGCTTCAGATTATTATTGCTTGCATCAAGGTAATTAGAAGCCCTAGTTCCTTTAGAATTGAATATGCATCCCATTCCCATGATTTTCCAGATTAGCTGAAAAACCGTTGATGTGCAGTAGTCTATTGGTCAGCCTAAAGAGATATTTTTTTGTGAATGTCAAGGAAACTGCTCGATTGTGAAATAAAAACAGTTTTGACCTTATACAGTGGTATCACATATCCTAATTAGCATATAGTATTATTTTTTATCATTATTTATTTTCTTTGTTTATTTTAGTTTCTTTAATGTTTTTTAGGGTTTTTCATTGAAACTTTGCTAAAATAAATCTATGTTCTACATTTGTTTACAGGCGCCTTGCAGCCTTTATTGTTCATCATAAAAAATACTTGTGGTCGGTAGGAGGGTGTTTATGGGACTCAAATGTTTTGTTGGTCTCACGCATTGTTTTGATTAATCTGAAAAAATCAAGATCTTTTCAGGTTCTCTTGCGTTATGAGGGGGAATCCATGTCTGAGCTAAAATTATTGGTAGGATATGTTCTTGAGCTAGCCATATGCGACATGAGTTATGATGTTCGTGATCGTGCTCGTGCGATGAATAAAATTCTGTCAAACTGCATGCAGTTACATCAAGATAATGTAAATGGCCAAAGTGAACTGAAAGACATGACTTCTTTACTTGCTGGATGCATTTTCTTGGGGGCGGGGATATTTCCTTCCTTGCCAATAAATTATAGGGTTTATCTTCCTGGATCTCTATCACAAATAGTATTTCATGCTGCTCCTGGGTATGTCTCTTTACCAGAGCCTTGTAGTCTTGTTGACGATACAGAGGCAATTGGAGTTGCACTAAATAATACTCATCCATAGGAAGTGGATAACTCTGATTACAGCTCAGGATATGTTGATCAGGAAAATGCATCTGCGTATAGTTCTCAAAATTCTGCTACTGATTCTAGGTTAAGCAGGGGATCGAGTGATACTGATGATGAAAATGGTGACTTGATTCATCTTTCAGAAGTTGTTTCTGGTTCCGGAAATGAACCTGAAAGCTTAGGGAGCAGTAAATCTTACATGGCTGATTATGGTGGAGTGATGTCCAAAAGATCTCTTGAATTATGGTTGAATGAAAACCCTAGTTCAAGCCAAAATTCAGCTGATAGTGTGCATCCTCCAAGGTCATTGGCAAGGTTCTCAATTAATAACATAGGAAAACTGGTCAAAACAAACACTTTTACACTCCTAGATCCCGGAGATGGCAATACATTAGGAGTAGACTACATATTTTCATCTGAGGTGTCCAGCATATCAAAAAAGCTAGTATGCCTGGATGTGTCCTTTAGGAACATTTCAGCCGAACCTCTATCTGATATATTTATTTCAGAATATGAGCCCAACCAATGTTCAGATTCATTGGACACATCAAAGCCATCAAGGGAAAGGTGCATTGAGCTAATGAATTATTTACTGATTTCGTCCTTTTCATTGAACTGTTTTCTGTTCATCAACAGACTGGAATTTGTATTCAGTTTAGTATTTTATAGTTTCCTGCTTGGTGTTTCTTTTAGTTGTGAACACAAAAATCTTACAGCATTTCGAGTGTCCTGAAAATTGTTTTGTTATTTTGTCATTCCTTTCTCTGCATTTAGTCAATGTATGCATGATCAAGAATAGGAAATGGACACGCAAATGTTGTATTTTATTTTCTTGTTCCAATCTGAACACAAATAATTGACCACACAACCGTAAAGCATTTCAGTTCTGAAGCTTTCTATAGAGCTTTCCTTTTCAATTTTGTTGGATTTATGAAGCATAAAAGTTCTGTTGCATTCCTTCACATCATCTGTCTGATCTTGATCCTCATTGTAACATCTTTGTCAATTCTTCCATCTTTGTCCAAAATTTATCCATGCATTATTGTCATTTCCGATTTTCCATTTTTATCTTTTGATGCTTGCTTTAATGTTATGTTTCTCCTAGTGATGTCGAAACAATCGTACACATGGACAAGATAGATTGCATTGGTCCTGGTCAGACAACCACTAAATTGGTCCAGGTTCACTTTGAGCATCATTTGCTGCCTCTGAAGCTGATGTTATGGTATAATGGAAATCACCAACCAGTGAAGTTACAACCCAATATTGGTTATTTTATCAAACCGCTACTTATGGATTCTGAAGCATTTGCAAACCAAGAGTCTAAACTTCCTGGAATGTTTGAATGCACACGAAGGTCTGCTATTTATTAACTAAATTTTCCAAGCAAAAATCTAGAGTAAACAGTCATTCTAAATCTTAATATCCAAAGGCAATATATTATTTATCTCTTGTTGTTCTTCAACAGTTTCTATTTCAAGGATCACATGGTCCATCAGCCAGATGACAACAAAGATAAGGATTCTGACGGTATTTTGATAATATGTGAGATGTTGGCAGTAAAGATGCTGAGCAATGCAAATTTGTTCTTGGTATCCGTAGACATGCCTGTTGCTGCTAATCTCAATGATCTAACTGGTTTGTGTTTGCGGTTCAGTGGCGAGATTCTGAGCAGCTCATTGCCTTGTTTAGTCACGGTGAGTGTTAAAGGTACATGTTCTGAACCTCTTCAAGTATGTGTGAGGATGAATTGTGAGGAAACTGTGTTCGCTTTGAACCTTTTAAATAGGATTGTCAATTTCTTGTCTGGATCATCTCCCAAATGATATGTGTAACATTTGTGTAATGAAAAATTGCGAGCTTCTTTGATACTGCAAGCTTTGTGGTCTTTAAGTCCCTTAATGAGTACACTCGTATATGAGGCATTAATTGTTCTTTAATGATTTAAGATTATTTGACTCCAAATGCATATTATGAACTTTAAAGTTTGTAACTTTAATGTCTTCCTCTTATTCATAAAATTTTTTTGGCCAAATTATCAACCTACTTACTCTTTAATCAGCATTTGATGTAGCTTTTCATGATCCTCTTGTGTTTAAATTCCAATTCCAACACTGATTTTTTAGAGTTTCAATAAAGTTTGAACATTACACAAATTACAAAAGCGCTATGATGAGATCCATGGTCAAATGAACTGAGCCTCAAAATATTAAAAACAAATACCGAAAAAGTTTGAACATTGCACATACTACAAGAACGACTTGATCCGATCCATAGTCAAATGAACTCATCCTCCAAATATTAAAAACGATATCAACCAATACCTGATAAATTTGAACATTACATACTACTAGAGTGACTTAATCTGATCCATAGTCAAATGAACTCATCCTCAAATTATTAAAAACGGATATCGACCAATATACCTGATAAATTCGGTACACCGATATACACCAACACATATAAGATATACTATCTTTATATGAATAAAGATAAATTTTGTGCATACATGAACCATTATCATATGCTTTAAAATTTTCAAAAGTTTCTTGTTATATGCTTTCAAAAACATGGTAATACCACTATACGAAGAACCATAGAAAGCTAATTAATGCGTCTACGCAAATATAAACATAGAAAACTAATTCGAAATATGAAATGAAACCACGTGTTAAAACATCGGATCATCATCTTCGTCATCATCATCTTCTTGGTAGATGTAGGCTTCATCCCATAAGGGGCATCTGCAGGTTGCCCTACCTTTTTTCCATTCTGCTTTACAAGTATAGCAGAATTCGTATCCACACCTGTAGGTTTACAAACATTATTACTCACTACATACAAAATACAATGAAAAAATAGCATTTTCGATCCCCAAACTTTCATAATTTTGACAAATTTAGTCTTCATAGTTTTTAATGACATATTTATTCCACAAACTTTAAAATTTTTACAAATTTGATCCTCTAAATCTACAACAGTTGACATTAAATCCCCAAAATGGCAAATCGGTCTATGGAATTTGATTTTAGCGAGGATCTCAAAAATTGAAAACTTTGGGGACCAAGTATGCTTGTGGAGATTGATTTTGTCAAAACTTACAAAGTATGAGAACCGGTTTTGCTATCTTGATACTTTGGGGATCACAATTGCACAATTGCACAATTACAAACTTTTGGGGACCAAAATTAACAAAACCATAAAATTACAGGGATCAAATTTGCGTATCTTTCCCAATGAAAAAATTCCGCAAAAATGTAAACTCAATAGGATAAGCATATGTACCTGCATGTCATGTGATAGCAACCTGCTGCAAGTTCAATCATATGATTACATTTCACACATTGACGCCACCTATATATAGAAGCCAAGCTTTTCAATTTGGCATCTTCTTGTAGGGGATAAGGATTTAGAATCCTGTACTGATGACAACTCATGTTTTCATGCCAAGGAACCTTGCAATTTATGCAGAAACGCCTATTGCACTTTACACACTTTCTTGCTTCAGATACTGTATTAGAACTTCCTGGAACATCTTTCTTTGACATTAAAGCAGAACAGTTTGAAAATGGACAATAAATTTTATCTGTAACTGGAACAGATGCCTCCTTAATGCGCTGTTCCATAATCCCTAAGAACCTTGGTGTCAAGAATTTGCTGCAGTTTTCTAAAGTAAGTGAAGTGGGGCAGCGTTCATAAGGGCAACAGGGTAAGACTCCATGTAGTAGTTTAACTTCAACATGTTGCCTCATACAAGAGTAGCAGTATCTGTGAAGGCAATTCTCAATGAAAAATATTTGCTGTAAATCTCTTTCCTCCATACAAATTGTGCATGTATAACGAGGATTCCCTGAACCACTTGACTCAGCAGCAGCCTTCATCACCTGTGAAACTACTGCTTCTCTAGCGAGTTTAAATGCAAACTTAATCTCATTTCCAGCTACTAAAGCTATTTGGCAAGATGTAAATTTTCCACGGAAACCTGAAACTTGACCAACTAAATCTGAATTTTTTCTCTGATTGGCTTTCCAGCTTCCATTTACCTACAAAACATAATTTTTAGAAGCACAGGAAGGGGATTAAGAACATATTTGAACACATAATTCACAAGAGAAACTGTGAAAGGCAAAGAGAATACTAACATATTTGAACACAGAAAAGCAGGAGCAATATAAGGTGACCCTCTTCAATTCAAGATCAACTGAAACAGTCAGAGCCTCGAGCAGAGCTCTTAGCTCTACATAGTTTCGATTCTTTCCGCAATTCAGAATTGGCTTTCGCATCTCAAACAATAATGTGTCTCTTGAATCGCATATAGCAACGCCAATACCACAGAGGGTATCCCCATTTGACTTATGCGTCTCCACCGAACCCTTAAAGTAAACCCTAAATTCATCGCTTGAACCTTTAGAAATCTCCCCTCCAAAGGGACGTTCAAAATTATCACCCCATTTATCCCAATCGTCACACTCCATGTCATTGACTTCACGCGCCACTTGGTAATCATGATTCCGGCGCTGAATATCAGTTTTCAATTTCTTAAACTCCATCTGCGAAAACGTCTTATCTTGCAGTTCGCGTTCAAGATTTTGAATTTCGTCTGAAAATGCGTCGATGAACCCATTAGTTTCTCTTAATTCCTGCGGTCGATGATCGTCAGCGACGGTTACAACTGATTGCTGCTGTGACGAAAGCGAAGCGTTAATAGCTTCTTGAAGTTGTAGTTCGAATGCAAAGTTTAGGTCATCATCGACGGCTTTCGCGGCAGCAATTTCACGGCGCTGATCGGCGGCAATGGCGTAAAGGCCATCGATATCAGTATCAAGAGAAGCGGCCGATGTTGACATTCTGAAATTCGGCAAGAATGAACGCAAACATTCGCAAAATCAATATAAATAGTTTAAAAATCAATTAAATATTTATGTTGAGCATTATTTTCATATATTGGGCCAGGCCCAATATACTAGCTCTGTATTCTCTTCTATTTCACAGCACATCGCAATTGCAATTTGCAGGCCGGAGCTAATTTCCCTCTGGCGTCACAGAAGGTTTCGTTTGCTCTGAATTTGTTGACAATGATCAGTATTCTGGCTCAGGTTTTGTATATCCTTACAATTATTGTATTTAACTTAATCATTTGATTTTTCATGTATATGTTTATTTGTAGGAACGTATTTTAGGAGCAGTGCTCGGAAGCACATCAGCCTCAATCGTGATCTTTGAGCAGCGTAGAAGGTTATACGAATCTATCTCTAAGTCTCACCCTCAGGTAATTTGTGTTTCTGGCGTTGTTTTCCATGGATTTCTTTGTTTTTGTAGAGTGTTCGACGTCGCCGTGTTAATTTAAATTTAATGGGGTCTTGATTTGTATTATACGTTTAATTGAGCTTGTGGTTTTCCCGGTTAGGATCTGAATTTTCATTCCATTTTTTTGGTCATTTGTTGAGAATCGTGCGATTGAGTACAAATTGATAACATTAGTAGGTACATCCTTACTTCACTTTGAGTGTTTTTTGATAAATTACGTAGGTCTGGGATAATACGTAACCATGGCTTGGTTAGTATCTATAAAGATGATTTGTGTTTGCATTTTATGATCTTAAAAGGTTTGAGCATTAGATGAATGAACCGTGAATACTGCATCTTGGATGGGGTATTACTGAATGGTCGAAAGTTGGGGCTTGTTTTTTTGTATGTCCCAAAATGAATGAAGGTTTGTTGAGATGTGCAAACATATCCAAATTAGTTTTGAGATATTAAATGGGTGACGACGGCCCCAACTTATGGGATGTGTAAAGGGCATGTCCTCCAAGTTACGAAATTGCAAATATGATACGTTTTTTGAGCGAAAATATGTATTTTTAGTCCTCTAACTTCAATTAAATGCGCATAAGACACCTCAAGTTTCTAATACCGTTTATCATTGGTACTATAACGAACTCGTTAATATTTTATACAATTCTCGAACATCAAGGGTCAATTTTGTATAATTTTTCAAACGGATTTTATTTGCGTACTTTGAGAATCATTTATACTAATGGAAAAGTATTTGTCAATTTAACGGAAAACATGTTGCTAGATGTCAGGGTTAAAAAACAAACGGTATTGATAACTTTGGATGTCACTTCTGCAATTTCGCAAGTTGGGGTATGTCATTTACACAACTCGTAAGTTAGGGGTTATTTATGCAATTTTCTCGATATTAAATGGATTGATTTATAAGGGTGCCATTATAATTCTCTTGTTTAAGTGGTCTAGAAATTGAATAGGGTTCGTTGATATTGAAATGAGTAGATTTGTTTGATCACGATGACTTATGGTCTTAAAGTCTTTAAGAACAACATTTGGTTGGTGATTATTGTATTGTATGGTAGTATATTTCCTTTCTATTCATTACTTGTATGTCTTGATAGTGACTATCATAAACTTGAGTTTAAGTAATGTTGTTAAGCATTTTTGCAGGCAAAAGAGGGCATTTTTGGCCGAAAATCGAGGCAAGAGTTTGCACATATGTGGAATAAGTCCGTGGACAAAGCATTAGGATCTGTCATTCAATCTCTAAGCTCAAGGGGATGGTAAATGCGTACTGTAAAATGATTCAATATCATTCTTGTCTTGTGTTTGTTGTGAACATTTCAACCCAATTATTGTGAAACAAACGTACTTATGAATGTGTTACTCAATCTATTTTTTTTCTTATATATCAATTCATTTGGTAACTTTTTAAAATTGAGATACGGTGAGATATATACATTTATATATGTAGTGAAATATAATAATCGTAAATTTTTAAATATGTATAGTGAGAGGATAGCATCTAAAAAGGACCCAAACATGGTAAGATCAAATCAATATCGGATGATGCGGTTATGGTGTTAGGAAGAAGTCAATGCAATTCAATCTCTACCCATATAGTAAAGGTTATGTGCACAAGACAAGATCAATCAAATATCAATCTCCATCAATATAAACATAAAAATATGCTTAATCTATGCACTTTACTTTACAAGAATCACTCCATTAAAATGTGTAATCTATCCATTTTTGTATGGGTTGGGATCAAAGAACAAAATACATTTTTCCGAATTTCTCTTAATTTTCAAGTTACAATACATGAAGACAATTGAGAAGAGCAATAAAGAGTCATTTATGAGCTTATAAGCAAGGCTATAAGGGTAAGCAATGCTACATACATACTACGTTATTATGAGCAAGAGATATCTAGTAAACAAACCAAAGGAGGAGCTGAGAGAGTTTGGGTATGAATTAAATAAAAGAATAAATACCTCTGAAGGTGAAGGCTTCTTTGAAGCATAGAGTTTTTTGCACCTTGCAGAGCTTAGTATATATCACGCAACTGTCTTCTGCCTATATCCATTCTTTAAACGATCAAATAATTTCTCCTTTGTCTTTCTCTTTTTGTCCATTTTCAGCCTATAACGCTCTTCCCTCTCCCTTTCATACACACCTTGCCAATAAACTTCGCCTGTTAATGGCCACAGCCATGGCGTGTATGGATGATCACTGTCATCTGCGGCTTCAGCTAGATCTTCATCCATACTCTTGAGTAATGTGATGTTGAAGTATTTTGCCCACATAAGTCCTTTTCGCTGTTCAAAATGGTGTTGTTCTTTCAACATGCCTGAATGAGGATCAATATATACCATCTTTCTACCGCTATGGTACGCCCATACGTTTACTAAAAGTTCCAGAAGCCGGCAATAGCAATGTCGTTTCTGCAAAAAAGAACAAAAAAACTCTTTAAATTCATATAAAGCTGCTGAAAAATATGAGATGATTGTGAGACTCACTTCAATGCCAGAAAAACCAAGCATACAATCAGAATTCTTGCTTGTATTAATTTGTAAGCCATGAAGAGAATCAACAAACATCCTGGTTTAAACCAAAATAACTTAAAGAAGTGGCTATGAAAACAAAAACAAAAACAAAAACAAAAACAAAAACAAAAACAAAAACAAAAACAAAAACAAGTGGCTATGAAAACAAAAACAAAAACAAAAACAAAAACAAAATCAAACACGAAAACGACATTAACAAACCTGGAAAACATAATAAATTCTAGAAAAGAAGGGGTTGGCATCACCCAGCTATTCAGAGCCATCCAGTGCCCACCACCTTGTGGCATGGGAGGGAGAGCTTCTGCACCGGACCGTAATCCATACATTCTTCTGAATGCATTTTCAAAAGCCGTTCTGCAATTTTGAAACAGCAGAAGGCTTTATATGAAGATTCACTCATTATTTTAACATGATAAGAATTCTTTGGCAGAAAAATGGGTATCATGAGTAGTGACCTGGTTGATATTACTCACCGGCACCTTCCTGCATTGATAATATCACATGTGGACCAGAAAGTTAGCAGGTTATTAGTTCCAGCGGATACAGCAACCATATCTAAAGTTGCCCAGAAGTATATCACATCCCCTTTGACATTTTCTTTCACTGATTTCTCCAGTACCTCCTCTGCTTTTTGGGATAATGATAGCTGGTGTCATCATCATTTTTTTGTCAGTTATGAATGAAAACGAAGATGCCACTAAACTAATGAAACACTTAATGTGTTAAGATTTATGTCTGCGGATCTAAAAATATAACCTATAAATATAGGTGAATGAAACACTGGATAACGTACTTTTCTCCCACCAGCATGCCATGACTGAAATCCTATCCAGGGCCTCTTGTGAATGTCATCAATCTCATTTGCAATCGTACTTTTCTCCCACCAGCATGCCATGACTGAAATCCTATCCAGGGCCTCTTGTGAATGTCATCAATCTCATTTGCAATTGAAAACATTCCTCCAATTTCACAAAGGATATCACGGTAATAAGTATAGTTTAAAATAGAAAGCCGATCAACTGCATCTATATCGTCTGAATTCAATCTTCGTGCTCCAGGAGACTGAAACAAGAAATATAAGAAGCCAAGAGAAACTAAATCAAATTTCCATGTAATTGACATAGACAAATTAGCAAAACATATGGACAGATTTCTCTACTTGGCTAATGTATAGAAGGACACGATGGAACCGAAACGGACTCCATCCATTTAAAGTGTATTCGGAATCATTAGCAAACATAAGGTACTTACAAGACTTAATCCACGGTACATTGAACCATGATGTAGAAATGGCCAACCTCCTTGACCACTGTATATCTCATATATGCATATCAGCTGCCCAGTTCTTTCTAGCTCTCCTTCATCCCTCTCATTCATTTCAAATCTGATCTTTTCAGACTTTCGAGCAGTGCGATATATATCATCCCAGTTACCAACATCTTTTCCCATCCTTTCATCAATCTACGATGCATAATATTACACCTTAACTAAAAGGGACAGGTATTGGAAAGTGCATAGGGAGAGTGCAGCACAAAACATTCACATAAAAATTAAGGACATAATCCATACCTCATCCAAATTTAGCCTCTCAAGCTCTTCAGAGCTTTCTATCTCGTTCAAGATATTCCAATCTAAATCTGTCAGTATATCCTGGATAGGTTCAGAGCCACCATGAGTCACAAATTTTGGTGAGAAATGATTTTCCATATCATCCTCAAGTTTGGAAACAATACTTGACTTTATCCCAAAAGAAGGTTGCAGATGCAGATCTTTTGTGGTACTGGAAGTGTCATCGTGTACCTCATGTAAGAAACCCCATTCCCATAAGGTATTATTCAGTTGAGAGGGATGACTTGGAAGCGAAACGTCTGATGGGAAATCAAATACAAGTTCGAGTAATTTTGCATGGCCAATGATGCATTCTGCTGCAAACATATTCTTGGAATGCAGTTGTCCAGCGGAAGCAAGAGAAAATGCAAAAGTGGATAATTTTCCCTCTGAAATCAAAAGTGAAAAGGAATTGGTTACTGCTTCTGGATCACCTTTTGCGAATGTTATCCCATGAACTCTATCAGTAACCTACAGTTGCAGAATGTTTGGAGAAAAAAATAAACTTAGTGTGCATAGAACTCAAAAAATGACTCTTTTCAGAGTAAAAATGTGAATGACATACATATTTTCTAATAATGGGATAATCTGTAGCAATAATAGGAATTCCAAAAACCATGGCTCGTGTTAGCATAGGAGGGAACCCCTGCTCCTCTTGGGACGAAGCATACAGGACAATATCAGACATAAGTGTCAAGCCATTTACATCATTGTCCATGCCATAATGCCTCAATGATCCTTGATGTAGTCTTAAACGAGTTGAGAAGCCCTACATGAATGTAGGTAATTCTTCATAAGAAATGTAAAGATGATAGAAAACTAGTTATCCAATTTAAAACGCAAATCATAAGTTGTTAGGATTGTTGTTTTCTTACCCATTAATGTGAAGCATTCTCTGCTAACATATTTGTCTTTGAGAAGAAAGAGGCAATAAAATGAGAAGAAGGAATACACACCACCACGAATGACAACATGAAGGGTACAAGAGAATTAATACATATCAACTGAGAAAATGCATGTGGATGGCACAAAAAAATCAATAAGAGATAGATTCTAAGACCGAGTAAATATTATTTGGACCATAAATTGTTTCCCATAGAACGGTTTCTGAATGGCATGTCTAAAGCTCCAAATAAAAATCAATTTTCAGCTTTTCAAGTTCGGCATAAGAAACCCATATTAACTAGTCACTTGAAACAAATAACTCACAAGAAATCAACTTGAAAGAGCATACCTTTAAAGCATCATCATAATATTTATTGGAGTTTCCACACAGGAAGATGAACTTAAATCTCAGGTCAGCATCATTTTGGGCATATTTGAGTAGCAAAGGTTCGAGACTATGAATTGCAATAGCATAATCCCAAGAAAGCTCATTGAAGAACATTGAACTTCCAACTACCAGAACCAGAAGATCATCATTTTCAAAGCCATACTTCATTCGCAGCTGAGATTTGGAATGGGTTTTTACATATCTTTCGGCAACCCACGCATCCAAAGGTGATCCCCGAATAACAAGAAAATTTCCGGTGTCAAGCATGCTATATAACATCTGGCAGGCCAAGTAACAAAATAAACTGTGATCATTAAAACTAGTGAAATGATTTTATGTTTTACATCATCAAATCAAACAGGAAAAATTCATTTACCGGGAATGAAAAATCGAGAAATACAAGAGCATTAGCCCTACTAAAGGACTTTTTCCAATTCGAAATGAGCTGGTGCCAGCCTCTCTTTTCATACAGTGTCAGGCGATTGGCAAGTGTATCTCCTTGAATTATCCATATAAGTGGTACAGAGCAGAAAGGCTCCTGCATAAGGCTGCAAACATGTAAAACTCACCATCATCATATCTAAAGTAATTTACAAAATTTAACTCTGCATCATTCAACATCATATACTGCATGATGGAGAAAAGTGAATCTGTTATGATATCTAATATGAAAATATACATAAAAATATAGTCAGCCATGTCAAAACAGATCGCTGGTGAAAAAAATTTTGTGGTTTTACCTGGAAATGGCTTCTTTGGCTTCAATATTGTCAACAATAACTCCTTCAAACCTGCAGTCAAGAAAAAAACATCAAACAAGTTTATAGATCAAAACAAAGTTGAAAGAAAAAGAAAAGAGCGGCAAAACAAATGAGAGCTATTTGGATAGAGAAATGAGTGGAGGGACAAAATGTGCTCATATGGATCTCATTTCCATACCACGCTCCAAGAAATAAAAGAATATTTAGGAGTGCACCACTTAGCAAAACAATGTACGATTATTTCATTAATAAAGAGGAAGGATAAACATACATAGACCAATCAATAAAGCCATATCTTTCGGGACTTAAGATTGAGACTCGTTCTGCAACTTCTTTCCAAACAGAGTATGCTTTACCATCTTCCAAGGAAAAAATCTACAAGAGATGAAGAAAGAAGCAATTGAACGCATAAATTGTGAAGGAATCCACTTATTTCCTTTTTTAGAAGCATTTTAGAAGAAAAATCCCTAAATGCATCCACGGATTGTCTTAAGATATGCTGATATTTTAAAAACAGATAGCACAATTTAACTTATCCATACCCATACATAACAGCATCATATGATACAGCAGGTTATAACAAGCATTAGCAAATGCCTATAGAAAAGTACCTCGAAATGATAGCCAAGATCTCTCAAGTTCTTTATTACAGAATAAAGCAACAATGCTGAAGCATCTTTCTCCATGTTACCTAAGATCTGAAATTCATAAAATAAATTAAAAATATAATTAGGACCAATAGCAGTGTCTTTGATCTGAATTCCTTTTTAACATTTTGATCAAAATGAATAACAACTATTATCGCACACATCACCAAAACGAACGATTTATTTCCTTCGGGTATATTCATCATATGAACCACGAAAAGAAATCAAAGAAAAACGTTTGGCAATCGAACATCTAAGGAAGCTTACAAGAAGACAGGGCACATTTAAGAAAGGGTTTTAGTTATTCACTCACAAGACAAATTCTCGGATGGCGCACCCCAATTCTCGGCTGGCTTCTATGCCAGTCAAGCCGACTACCATTCAGCTCGAACTTCCACCGCGGCACAAACTCCAACGAGCTCCCAAGCTTCAATCCCTCCTTCACAGACCATCGCCATCGCGTTCTCTGTCCTCCAACTCCGTGTCGAAATCCGGGCATGATGGCCCTCTGCAGAACCATCGATACTAAAGCGAACGCGAATATCATAATCAAAATGCATAAGTAAAACCAAGATTTCCCCAAAAAAGCAAACAATGGAAGCCTCCGCTTGTGGTGATGATGAGATCTTGACGTTTTATGAGCAAGTATGGTGGCCTTGGAAGACAGCGGCACTGGGGTTTTGCTACTAACGCTGTTGTATCGCTTGAACGGAAAACGGTCCCGGATCGAGTGAAACGCCGACGTACTAGCGGAGATGGTGTCAACGGAAACTTGTTCCGGAGACAAGATAGGGCTCCGAACCATTGACAACCGGGGAATTCAAGGAATGAGGCAGAGATGGAGGTAGATTGGTAGAATGAAATTGAGAAATTTGTGTTGTTTGACGGAAGAACCTGTAAAAATAAAAATATAAAACATATTAACAAAACTTCATTCTAAGATTTTTAAATTCTTATTTATTTGTACTACTTAATTATTCTTATTCTTTTAAATTTATTGAGTTTCATTGATTAATTTGGTATATACTATATGATCTAATTTTGACACTGTTTACCTCGTAATATATAGTAATTTATTTAATAAAATATTTTTAAAAACACAAATATATTTTTATTTATTATAATTTATTTATCTATTCACTTTATTTAATTTGTCAACTTTGATTTTCATAATTTTGATTCTCAAATATATTGAAGTTAAATGAGATCTGGTCTTTTATACAATTTGGTAGAATCAATTCTCTAAATTACTATTATAACTAACAAATTCATGCTATTTTTTATTGGATTGTCAAATAGTTTATTGTAAACAAAGTATGTCTTCTCTCCCTTGGGAATGCATGAGGAGAATTGTAATTTCACGCATGTTTGGAATAGCAGTAGAAAAATAACGATAAAATAAGATTATTATATAGTGAGGTGGTCGTGATATGCAAATAGCGATTTAAAAAACTATGTTTAAAACAACAATGTATTAATCGTGATTTCACGAAATGATTTTTCACCTTAGTTTTATTTAATTTCACCCGTATTTTAATGAAATCCAAGGAAAATTTATTTGACATTTAAATAAATATAATTTATATTTATGTTTGGTTTGTATTAAATAGAATCACAATATAATACGGTAACCGCACCGCACCACTCTTCTAAAAATTGCCAATGATTAACTGTGCTAGTCTAGCAATCCCATAAAAGAATGTATTCTAATAGTATGCAATAACAATGTATGCAACTCTTTCAATTATCAAAATGCATTCTAATTCTGTGTCATCTATAATTAGATTGCATTAAAACTTCAAATATATATGAATCTCTTCAAAAAATATGCTTCCTGATAAACTATGCTTCTATTTTCTAGCTTTTGGATTTAGAATAATCATTTAAGTTTCATTTTTTCCAAATACTCATTTTTTATTTGAGTAAAACAAAATATCTTTAATATCTATAACACATTCTACAACTATTATTTATACATTCTGATTCTTCAAATGTATTATGATAATTCATTTTACAAACTATGTTATGTAATACCTGCACACCAAAAACAATCTCTGTTTGCTAGAAATGCTGATAAGACTTGTACATACATATCAACAATCAATCTATGAAAATGGCGTTCTGATGCATTTGAAGCCGTATATTAGTATGAAAATAAAACAAATTATTTTCAATGTTTCAAAAAGATGGAGTTATTTTAGTATAATTGAAGAACATTCATCTATCTTTCTTTTACTATCCACATCTAATTCCAACCATAAATTACCACTTGCATCGCCATCGCATATTGCCTTCCGAGCCAACAGTCTCACCTCGGAACCGACAAGCCGAGCTCTAACACAATAAAAACCAACTACTGTTAAGTAAACACAAATCCATTAACAACAATAGAAGACACGAGAAAATGAACAATAAGAAGCAAGCACAAAAATATCTAATACAACAATCTTATAAATGAATATGCAATAGCAGACTGTTTTGGAAACACTAATCATACAACAACTAAGTATTCCAGTTAACAAATTGAATGTACAATTGAAAAGCTTAAGTTTTGTAGAAATATAAGAGACGTTAAAATACAAATGGTAAACCTTATATGATTCCTGTGTATCTTTACAACATTTGTAAACTCATGTTCCTGCAGGAATCAAATATCCCCAATCAGATGCGTGTTTTAACTTTGACACCATAGGACATTGTTAATATAAAAGTTGAGAATACACTAGCAGACTAAAATGAAACTGCAATAAAATCTGGACTTGAAATAACTTCATGCCCCATATATATCTGAAGTTCAAGCCGGGAGTTTATGACTGACAAGATCAAGTGAACATTTTCTGGAAAACATTTCAAGAAGGACGTAAAGAATGTGATTACGTGGGCACTTCTAAAGTGATTGTATGTATGGTGAGATACTATTGAAACACCTCTAGGAAATGAGAAGTGCTATCAGCGAGCTCCCATTATTGATCTAGGCCTCCCATGAATCAAATAAACATTGTTGAGCTTATTTGGGATTATGAAGGCACAATTATCTGTATAAGATAACATTTCTAGTGTACAACAAGACATAAGGGAGGACATTTGGATCAGCAAATGGCCACAAAGGAAAATGACATGTACGAGGGCGATATGATAAACTATGCTGTAGATTCAACATGATTAAAATATACGCAGAGAAAAGAGGCAATTACAAGAAAAGTATTCAGAATCCAGAAGACCTCAAATATAATACAAGATCAAAGAGATTTTTTAAATGGCTCATCAATAGGGGCACTGCAAAAAACTAAAAGGCACGATCCATGAAATTAAAAGGTTAAAACTATTCATTTGATACAGGCCTATGTTGTCAGTTTGCTGGTTAAAAGAGAGAACTGTGACTATAACAGTAATATCTTCGATGGACAAGACAAATAAAGGGGCCCGAGACCATTAATATACAAAGATATACAATAATACCCAGAAGGAATAAATCATACTGGGACTCGGACATAAACAAATAGAAAACATATTGGCGTATGATGCAAATAAACGCGTGACTATCACATAGTAGGGAATCCGAAAAGAACCAGTTTTTAATGGTGAGGCAAAATATGAATAACACTCAAACGCATCTAATTTATGAGCTATTAAAAAAGTAGAAAATGACCAAAAAATGAGAAGGGAAGCACATATATCACAAACCAAACACAAAATTAGAAAATGTACAACGAAGAAATTTAAAACATCGTAGAGATCTGGATAAGTGTAGCAGCGTTAACCCTGAGAAAGAGCCCGACAACTACGAGAAGATAAGCTCAGGCAGGATGTCATCCTAGAATTCGCCACAGCGTTGTGCAATGGCAGCAATGTTGCCACGCCTGCCAACTCCACCGGTAATCTAACATGAACAGAAACATAACAACCATATTAAAAATGTGATCGAGAATTCAAGAGATTTAGTGACAACCATAAAATGATACCTCGTGAGAGAAAAGCGTCGAAGCGGTGACTGAGTTGCTTTAAAATTAAGATAGGTACGAGTGGAAGAATTCGTGGACGATCTACTGAGAATAGAAGAACTTTGTCTAGAAATTGAGGATACAAGAGAGGAAACGGGAGACCTCCGGCAAAACCAGCCGCATCTTGACGCCATTGACGTGAAGACAGCTTGCGAAAAGGTTGAGCCTAGACGGCTTATGGATTAGGGTTTCTTTGTACTGCAATGGTAGTAGGGCTTTATAGATGGTGGTGAGGGGAAGTAATCATTTTTTGATATAATAAATATATTTATATAATAGAAAAATAATTATTTAAATAAATAAATGTATATTAAAATAACTACGTTTTGTATAATATTTTCCGTGTCCAAAACTATTTTCGTTGTATAAATTTCTCTACACATTATCATTCTCTCATATCCACATAATATTCTCTTTTCCCTTCTAAAATTTCTCACGCATCCACATTATTATTTATTTATCTTACATCCACATCATTTTTTCTTTCTAAATTTTATTTTATCTTTCTATCTCATCAATTTTATTTATTTATTATTCAATTTATAAATAAATATTACATTTTAATTTTAATATTTTAAATTTCGATGGTATCGATGATTAAACATCATTTTTAAAAAATTATATCGTTGTATGTATTATATTTCAATTTTTTGATTATATTTATTTTCATTTATTCGTACTTATTTTTAATATTTCGATTTCGAAATGGTATACTTTTACCTAAAATTACATATTTATATTATCAAAATAAAATTATAAATTTTATAATATTTATATTAATAAATTTATTTATTATATTATTTTAAATAAAATAATAAAGTAAAAATAATAATTAAAAAATAAAAAATAAAATATATGATTTCCACTTAAAAATGTTAGGACAATGTAGTTATGGATGCTGACATGGCGTGGGACATGGTGGAGATGTCCGTATGGAAATACGGGCATCTCCACTCTTAGAGAAAGCCTAACGACTAACATGATTAACCCGAGATTGGATTGGTCGATTTAATGGGTTCAACCAGAATTGGTCTCAAATACGTTTTAACGAAAATGGCATGATTCACAAATTGAAAAAATGGGAAAAAATCAAATGGTTAAAACTACAATAGAAAAATCAAATTTATTTTTTAAATACTATTCTTATATTTAAATTAGACTTATAGAACTATTTTATATATTCAAATTGAACTTTAAATCTTTTAGTAAATTTGATTCGATATCCGGTATAACATTCCTTTTAACTTTCAATCCCACACAATTTTTTTTTCATTTTTCTGAATTTCAGTAAGTATTCATTAACCACTTAATAGTGAATAGGAGTTGTTATAAATTTTGTAAATATACAAACAATTATCATAAAAATTTGAATTTGAAGTTTGACTATTTGAAATAGTATAAATTGTCAAATAGTGTTTGTGATTGGCCCATAATATTTGAAATAGTATAAATGCGATGTCCTTATAGTTTCAAAATTACGTACGAAGCACCTAAAGTTTACATAATGTGCGTCGTTGACCCTCAAACTTTTTAAATTTGTAAACACTATGCCCTCAAAGTTTAAAAATTGTATGGTTGGCCCCCAAAGTTTCAAAACCGTTTAAATTTGACCCTCACGTCCGGTATTTTTTTGAGTTTTTTCGCAATTGACCTTGTTCCTTCTACATGTTCAAATTGATCGATTTTGTTTACTGATTTGATATTTAGCCTCCGAATATATTAAAGAGTTCAGAATTGACTCGGAGAAATATGTAACATCTGCATGCTAAAAGACTAATTTGTCTTACAATTTTTTTTTATTATATTTCATAGTAATTTTACTTCGTATATAAACTCAAAAAAATATCGGACATAAGGGGCAAATATAAATGATTTTGGAACTTTGGGGGTCAACCATACAATTTTTAAACTTTGAGGGCATGATGTTTACAAATTTAAAAAGTTTGAGGGTCAACCACACACATTATGTAAACTTTGGGTGCTTCATACGCAATTTTGAAATTATAAAAGTATCGTCTTTATATTATTTCAAAGATTGAGGGTCATCCTTGCAATTTTCTCATAAAAATAGTATATGAACAAATTTTTTGAATATCCGAACTATGAATCTTTGACAAGATCGTATTACTTTCGGTGTTGGGTCAAAATATAACGATTCAATTGTCGTAGTCATAATATGATAATTTTTAATATATATTATATAAATTTAAAGGATTTTTTAATAATTTATTTGAACCTTAAATTCGAACTCGAAGTGAATCTCAACCATCGAAGCGAATTTCAAATCACATTTTTTTGTTTTCGAATATTAAAAACACTAAGTTTGATTTTGTTCTATTCGTTTACACATGCACTAGATCATTGATCGAATGGGTAAATGTATGTGTCTAAGACATTTTTTTATTTCAAACTAAATTTATTTTATTATTTTTAAAAATGATTGCATCTTGTCCAAGCCTTCAATTATAAAATCTTTATGCTATTTCTGTTTAAATAACAAAGCCAAATTGGCAACTGCCACAGCATGCTATTTCTGTTTCACTTTTCATTCGTAATTTTTGGTTAACCCGAAATTACCCCCCTAAACACCATGCTCGTCTCCGGTTTTATATGTTGATTTTGTCCGCTCGGGCTCCAGGCACTTTTACTTTCTCGCACAGGTGTCGTTCTCGAACAAGAGAATTTCGTTCTTCTCGGTGTGGAACTTGAGGTCAATTGGTTCTGAATTTTTAAAGAGACAGAGGATTTTTGGTTTTCTGGAGTTGGGATTGGAGCTGCTAGGGTTATGGTGGAAATTGTGTGTATTATGCTGACGTTGATTTGAGAGGTGATCAAAGGGAGCTTTTCGTCTTTGGATGGAGGGAGGGAAAACCTCTACACTTACTTATTCTGGTACTCTTCATTCCTATTGTTTTCGATTGCATTCCTAGATACAAGTCAGCTCTTGAACTAGCCGTTTCTCGTCTTCAAGACAAACCTGTAAATAGTTTTTTTCGATTGTTCTTTTGGGTGTTGTTTCCTCCTGAAACTTCTATGATTTGTTTTCTGCATTCCTGGCAGTTCTAGGTTGTCTGTTTTGGATGGTGTGATTAGGGCCAGGCTTTTTGGAAAATTTGACCACTTAGTTTGGTTCCACACCCGTATTCTGATTACCTTAACAGATACAACATCTATTTATCATCATATCGGTGGTTTTATTTACATGCTGAATTCAAAATTTCAGGGATATACCAATGAACTATAATAACAATGACTTCGAAGACCAGAACCTTCACATAGCTGGTGAAGATAGCTTTGAAGTTTCTTCTGTTTTGAGGCCATATACTCTGCCAAAGTTTGATTTTGATGACAGTTTTCACAGGCAATTAGGATTTGACAGTTTAGTTGAGAACGAGGCTTTTCCTCGTATTGCAAGTCAGGAGGACAATCATTGGATTAACGATTTTTCTCGGGCAGGTAATGGAATCGAGTTCAACTCTAGTGCAGCAGAATCTTGCTCCTTGCCTAGTCATATCAATGTCTGGTCTGAAGCAACTTCATCAGAATCTGTTGAAATGTTGCTGAAGGCAGTTATGCAAGAAGAAACATATCCAGGTGAAAGTTTGACGCGGGAATCAAATCCTTTAACTGAAAAGGGTACCTCAACTAAAGAAATGGACAAATCTTTGATGAAAGATGACATAAATAAAGATTCTAACAACGGAAGTTCCTCATTACCCCCTATTAATGTTGAATGGACTGTTGTTTCTAGACCAATTTTCAACACGGGTGTTGTCTGCAATACTGAAGATACTTTTGGAGCTCAAGTGTCAATCCTTTCTTCTTGTGAAGAACTCGTTGGTGTTAAAGATAGTGATTTAGCGGTGCTGACAGGAAGTCCTAGCATTGAGATGAAAACAATGAACGATCTTGGAGAGACTTGTGCCATGGAGAATGAATCTGTTTCTAATCAAGTGAATGAATTTTTTTCTATTCGTGACACACTGATTGATAACAGTGAATATTCTTCTCATAATATCGTTCCTGTTGCGGGTGTTGAAAGAGACAACACAGAGAGAAACTGTTCTGTTAGCGTTTCTTCAAAGGTGAATTCCTCAGAAGAAGAGCTTGGACTTGAAATGCCAGCTTCTGTTCCTAGAGAAGCTGCTTCTAACGATGAAAAGGGAGAAAATGTATCAACAAATGAAATGAATGTGGATGTTACCTTAGATACAGAACATTTTGGTGGTGTTTCATATGGAAATATGATTCTCTCTTCTGCTATGGGGGCTAAAGAGGTCTCTGATACACCATGTGTATTGTATGAGAACTCCTTCATAACCGTTGCAGGAGAAGATAGAGAAGTTATTAGAAGCAGCTGTTCTGGTTCTTTCACAACTGGTGGCTACACCGAGCTGATTCATGCTCCTAATGTTAAGCTATTAGCTGAAGAAAAGAGATGCTTTGCTGATGAAGATATTCTCCATGCTAGCAACAGCTCTTCTGAAAGTCAACACTCTTCTTTTATGCCATCTAGGTTGTGTGAAGTATTTGGCTTTCCAACTAAGATAGATAGTCGAAAGGATATCAAGGAGGTTGATTGTAATATTATGTCCAAAAAATCCACCATCACTGGTGAATGCTTCAGAAAGAAATCAACTATGGGTGTTGAGGAAGATTTAGGAGATACTAATTCAATGAAGGAGATTGCAGTGGGGCAAAACCATGATGTTGATCTCTTGGTAGATGGTATCAGGCAGCCATCTGCTGCAGAAATTTACTCAAGGTTCGTTGATGAATGTCAGCATGGTTCAGGTGTACCTGAATTCAATAGAGAAGCCAAAAATTTGGTTATTGATCCCTTGGATGTAGTTAAAAAAGACGTTGAAACCTCCTCTCCCATTAATGACATGAAAGATGAGACAGTCATTGCATCAAATTCTGATACTTCTAAGGACAACTCTGATTTGCTTAATTTGAGACATGGTATGTAGTCTTTTTATGTAGAACACCGGTTTCTCCCTCCCATTGTATGTAGTCTCACTGTCTTTAAATTATCATGCAGTGCTAGATTCAAAGATCGATAATAGAAGTTTGGCATCTTCTCCTAATGCTGCAGAATTGCACAATGGCACTGATGCTAAATTAAAATCACCGGAAACAGAAAAAAAGGACATGGGTGAACAAACTTTATCTCAAGCCTCTACGCCAACAAGTGCTTCAGTTTCAGTGGAGTGCCTGAAATCTGATAAAATCTTGTCGTATTTTGAATCTGAGAAAGTTCCAAAGCATGATTCTGTGGTGGAGGAAACAAGAAACACTGGTGAATTAATCTATCATTCAGAGGCTTCAACCTTTTCTGTGCCAAATGAAAGCCGCAATAAGCATAACAAAAATCTGGGACCTGACAGTGGCTCAGTAGCATTTCATGAATGTGTAAGTTCTGAGATCGAGAATAAATTGGACGAAGGGATACAAAGAGATGATAAAAACAAAATTTCATCACCAGGTGAATTATCTTATATAATTGATAGTTATGTGTTTGTGTTTGTATATATGTGCATGCATGCATATTATATATATATGGGTTTAGATAGTAGATTTAGTTTTCTGTGAATACCTTGTATATCTGCGCTCTACACTACGGAAAATTTCAAAATTATGCATTATATATATATGGGTTTAGATAGTAGAGTTAGTTTTCTGTGAATACCTTGTATATCTAGCGCTCTACACTATGGGAAATTTCAAAGTTGGTTATCATATTTTATAAAATTCTAGTTATAGGAAAAGTGTTCTATGCTATATCTTTATTATAACAGCGTAAAGGTTTCATTGGACCTGTAATATTTAGTTTCAAATAAATAATAAATTCAAGCGGGGGAAATTTTCCTATTCTTGATTAAAATATTATTTTGGTACATAATGAAATCCCATGTATTTGTAAAGTGTACCAAGTAAAGTAATGCAAAGTGATCTAGTATTTAGTTGTTACGAAATGATGACATAGAAATGCTTGTACGTTTGGTGAGTCTTGATTTCCTAAATTGCCTTTATTTTATTTTTTCAGACATTAAATTCAGGTTCTGTTATTTGAGATTCCACTGTGCTCATTATAATTTTCATATCACGCCAGTGTGATTGGTTTTTTTTGTTCAATGAAAATTACCGAAGGTTGTCCCTAATTGCTACAAAGTTTTTTATGTATGTAAATTCACTCATGATTTGAATTGGACAGAGCTCCTTGATGCATGGAGGTCTAGTTTATTTTTCAAAAGTTCAATTTGTTTGTCGTGTACCAACTTTGCTATTTTTCTCTTTGAATAACTTCAAGGAATGCTTTTTTTACTTGCAGTTGGTCATTCCATGATGGAACAAGATAAAATTATTGAGGCTACTGCACCTAATCCGGGTTTTGATAACTTCTCGCTTGCTGAGGTAGACAAGAAAACTTCTCTTCAGGGGAACAATGTCGAAGTTGGTGAAGTTCTTGTCAATTCCGATCCTTCTAATGTAGATATTACTGCTGAAGAAGGTAGAAGTTATACTTTTAATACTGGGCATTCAATGCCCCAGTCCACAAGCGACTTTGGAAAAGATGTACATTTTCCCACAATCGAAGCTTGTAAAACCTCCTTGGTAGTTTTCTTTCCTACAATATTATTTGTCCTTTTATTTTTTCTTTTCTATTCAGAGTTGATTCTCTTTCAGTCTTATTGGGTTTTAAATTGTTTCTACTTTTCTGAGTTTATGCTTTATTTTCTTCATCATTGGAAAACAGGCATCTGGTGGCAACAAGACAGATGATTTGACGGCAAATGTACTTCCCAACATTAGTTCCCCAACCCCTGGCCTGGGCTGTTCATCTGCAGATATTACATCATATTCTAACCGCAAATCTAGACGTGGCAGCAGTAAGTCAGTAAAGGGAAATGCAAAAAAGGCAAATCAGGAAAAGGAAGCAATTTCTGCCCTGCAGAATGAGAAGGGTAATAAACCATCGCAGTTTGTGAGTCCATTAGGGTCAGGCAAACTCATGAATTCTGACTGCTGTGTGAAGCCTAGGGGCCCTTTGCTCACCCCTGCATCAGGCTTGCCTGATCTTAATACCTCTGCTTCTCCATCTGCATTTTTTCGGCAGCCTTTCACCGACTTGCAGCAAGTGCAACTGCGCGCTCAGATAATTGTCTATGGATCTCTTATGTAAAAATCTACCCTAATTTTTTGGATCTGAGTGCATGACATAACATAGAAACTCATGAATTTTTCTGCTTTTTTACTTTTATGTTATTGGTTTGACAAAAATATTTTCCTCCAGACAAGGAGCAGCTCCGGATGAAGCATGCCTGATTTCAGCCTTTGGTATGTCAGTCTCTGTTCCACTCTTTTGCTCTTTCTTTTGATTTGGGGTATACAGTTCTTCTATGAGAGTAATATGATGGGGAATTTGTATTTCTTGAATGGAAGATGGAGACAGGAATCTATGGGAACCTTCATGGCGTGCATGTGTGAATAGGCTTCATGTTGGCAAGTCAAAGGGAATTATTGGCGGAGCATTCATACCTGCAATTATAGGTATTATTGCTAATGTATAGCATATCTTTTTATAATTTACAGTATACTCCTGCAATTATAGGTGTTATTGCTAGTTTAGCATATCCTTTTATAATTTACAGTATACTGATAATCGTTTGTCACTTAAACCTGCAGATGCTCAAGTTCCTGATCAAGCTCGAAGGGAAGGGTTTTCTGATGTTGAAGTTCTTTCCTCAGTTGCTTCCCATGCAAGAAACAAAGGTACATCCCCTGTTGTTAATCCAGTGATACCTTTCTCATCACCCCTGTGGACTATGGCTACTGTATCTAAAGACTCTCACCCATCCACCAGCACCGCAAATGCAGTTGTTGATTATCAGTTTGTTTCATCTTTGAACCATTATCAAACTCCAGCTATGCGTAAGTATGCTGCACATAGTAGTTGGTCACCACTTGCTCCTTTGCCCATGCTAGCTCCCACACAAAGTTCTCCTTTCAATTTCATTGCACACCATTCTGCATTTCCGATTACTGCTCCAGTAAGACTAAGCCCCATTAGAGATTCATCCATGCATATTGGTTTGGGCTCAAATCATTTTCCATCCATTCCTACAACTTCAGCTGGGGTTCCTACTGATGCGATTTCCGGGCCTTCCAATGATCTCAAAAACTTGAGATTTCCTTCTGAGAAAAATTCTGATAAAAAAACTAGAAAGCAGAAGAAACCTTCTGATCCCGATGATTCTCTGCTGGTCTCTGTTTCCACCCCTTTCGTGGATACTAAACCCACTCCTGTAGGTCATCAGTCATCAAAGAAACCTCTTGGAGTTGAAGACTCTGGGCAAATTCTGTTTATTCCTCAGACTCAGGTTCACTCAAGGCATACAATTGCCATTGGTAGTCATTATTCTACTTCTGTTACTGTTCCAAACCATTCTATGGAGATGCCAAAAAGCTCGACAAGCCAGTTTTTCTCTGTGAGCCAACCATTTGTCTCTGGTGATACTCTGAAGAGAATTGAACTAGCTATAGATAAGAGAGCACCAAATATTAAAGGTTTTAGCAACGCTGATGAGGCTAAGCAACAAGCTGAAGAGGCTAGCGCCAATGCTGCCACCGCTGTTGCATACTGTGAAACTGTGTGGAGTCAGATGGGTCAGCAAAACACTTCACACTTGAACTTGGATTCAGACTCCAAGTTAGCATCTGCTGCTGCTGCAATAGCTGCTGCTGCTTCAGTAGCCAAGGCTGCTGCTATATCTGCTATGATTGCAGCAAATGTTGCTGCAAAAGAGAAGAGAATGTTCGAAGAAGCAATAAATATGTGTCAGATAGCCAAAACCACTGAGTATGACACAAGCTTGGTTTCATGTCCCATTAACACCGTCACTAAGGCATCGCATGCATCTATTTTTTGTGGTCTAAACAATCATCCCACTTCAGCAATAGCTGCTGCCAGAGAGGCTGCTAGAAAAAGAGTAGAGGCTGCTTCTGCTGCCACAAGACATGCAGAAAATCTTGATGCTCTTGTGAAGGCTGCAGAATTGGCTGCCGAAGCCGTGTCACATGCAGGAAAAATTGTGGCAATGACTGACCCCTCGTCTTTGAGTAAACTGGTGGAAGCTGGGCCTGATAGTTATGGGAGGAACCTGCAGCAGGAACCTCTTCCTGGCAGTGATAACTGTATTCATGGAGATACTCAAGTGTTGCCGGAGTTTAAAAATAATCGCGGGGTACCTGGTAAGTGTGTACTTGAAACTCAACATCTAGTTAAAATTGTAATTCTTCATCATGTCCTGGTATTATAATACTGGACCAATTTGAGGATATCATCTTTAAACTAGAAAGCAATGGAAATGTTTCTGGCACTGGTAAAGCTGCTTCTTTATTCTGATGAAGATTTTTATTGTGTCAGATGCACGTATAGTGTCAAGATTTAAAGAAGGTTCACATGTTGAGGTTTGTTGTGTTGCCTGCCCTGAATGAACGCCCATTTGCTTTTTTGAACATGTAAACTTTCTTTTATGCAGGTCCTTAGAGATTGTGGTGATTCAAAGAAGGCCTGGTTCTCTGCCACTGTGCTGGGCCTTAGGGAGGGTGAAGCCCTTATTTGCTACACTGACATACTGTCTGGAGAAGGTATCTATTGATTTTCATACGTTTAGATGTGATCATAATAATGCTGATCCAGTTGGTATAGCATGTGTTCCTCTCTATATGAAATTAAATATCGTCTTTTGAACATGGAGGAAGAAAAGATGAAAGATAGTTTATCATAGGTGGCAATTGCGAACTATGATATGATTTTAATGAAAACTCACGTCATATCCTTCTATCGATGCCTTACCTATTTCTAATGTGAGTGAATCTTATGTTATGAAGGAATTTTTTGTAGATTGCACTCTAGTTATGGGAATGATGCATCATTACAAGTTTTCTTTAATTATTCTTTTCCTTTTGAAATTCCTGATTCGTACAATCCCGGTTTTCGATCAGTTTTATCATTCATATTATTTTGCTACCAGAAGAATGCTGCAATGCTTTCCATGCAACATAAACCCTTCCTTCTTGAACCTATGACATATTAGCCAACCTGGAAAGTGGAAAAAGAGTTTAGGGTGTTTCTTAATATAGTTCATGTAATTAATATTGGTGCTTGCTTGTATTACCAGATCTGATGAGTAGACAGCCTTTGTTAGCTTTTAACATAAATATAAAGAATTGGAGTAGTATTCCAAACTTTTTGCTGCAATCCTAATAGGTTCCGAGCAGCTGAAGGAATGGGTATCCAGGGAATCCAAAGACAGCACTGCACCAAGGGTACGAAATCCTCATTCACTGTCTTCTGTACCCTATGAAAATACAAGGAAGAGACCAAGAGATGTGGTCATGGATTACAGTTGGTCCATCGGTGATAAAGTTGATGTGTGGATGCAAAATTGGTAAGCCAAAATGTCAATAATTTGGATAATGATTTATTTCCTTTTATTCTCTGCCTTTTTTCTACTCAGTGCTTTGGCGTCAAAAGTAACGTGAACATGATTTCTGTGATGATGATATGAGTAGAAAATGTTTTATGGACCCTTAAATTTCGTATTGCACGTTAAAATTGAAAAATGAAGCAAAAGTAACACCTTCCCTGTTGTAAATGCTTGCTAGGTAGTTTGAATTTGGAAAACTGTATTAATAAAAGAATTATGGGTATCCATCACTTCATTTTGAATCTCTAGCTTGCTATGTGATTAATGCTGCGTCTAGAAAATGATGCATGCTGCATAGTTATGATCATTATCATTTATTTAATCATGTTCAAAATAAATATATAACCACGTTCAAAGCTGATGTTGTAATGCTTTAAGCAAATTGCGAGGTTAATAACAACCGAATTTATTTTGTTGTGGCAAAGTGATATGCTTTACTAATACATTTTGCAGTTTGTTTATATGGAAACTCACTGATCGTTATTTGAATAGTATGGCACAAGTTCCCGTATTACGTGTTCTTTTGTTTTTAGTTGGTTTGAAGGCATCATCTCAGAGAAGAATAAAAAGGATGAATCTATATTGAGTGTCAAGTTTCCAGGTACATTTGTGATGCCAAATGACATGATTAATTCAAATTTTTAAATGATATTTTTGTTGTCTACAGATCAAGAAGAGACTACGGTGGTCAAAGTGTGGAACTTACGGCCAACTCTCATTTGGAATGGTGTTCAATGGGTAGAAGCGTCAAGATCAGAGAGCCATAATACTTACAAGGTCTTTTTTATTTTGTGTTTGTAATTTGTATGCATGTGTTGTTGTGTTTGTTTCATTCACTTCTTGATTGCCTTTCAGGGAGACACACCGCCTCAGAAGAAACCAAAGATTGTAAGCACTGTAAGTGAAATAACAGAGAAAGGTAAGCAACTAGAGGACAAGGATTATGCAGAAATCCCAAGGACTGAAGGACCAGATTTGCCTTTATCCGTCGATGAGAAAAAAATCAGCATTGGAAGCAAAGTGGAGGGAAATAAACACAAAGTTACCAAGGAAACCAGATTTGGTTCAGAGAAGGCAGGATCAAGAGTTGTATTTGGTATCCCAAAGCCTGGGAGGAAGAGAAAATTCATGGAAGTGAGCAAGCATTACGTTTCCGAACAACAAGTGAAGTCTAATGTTTGTGGTGATTCGGTTAGATTGGCTAAGTTGTTAAAACCTCATGGACCAAGCTCACAGAGTTCAAAAAACAATTTAAAAGTAGAAACAAAAGAGAAACAAGCTTATAGGAGCAAACTAAGAGGTGTGAGGTCTGCTAAACAAGCCAGGTCGAAGCCGGATCAATGTGATGAGAGTGAAGTGGGAGTAGGAGAATGTGAAGAAGAAGAAGATAAGTCTAGAGATGGCATGATGTTTTGTTCAGAAGCAATAATACCAGAATTGAAGGTTCCAATTGGGAAAGCAGTGAGGAATGAAACAGAGGGAGTTGAACCACGTCGTTCTGTTCGTCGGATTCAACCAACATCAAGGGTAATGAATGTAGTGCAATATTTGTATCTCTTTTGTATGTGTAGAGGATTTTGAGTGGTTTTGAGTTGAATGTGCAGCTTCTTGAAGGGTTGCAAAGCTCGCTGATAATCTCAAAACTCCCATCAACTTCCCATGAGAAGGAGAAAGGGAGAGGAGGTAATGTAGTTGTTTTGTTGCAAGTGTTGATCTCCAATTGATAAATGTTATGTTATGGTGTGTTTGTTTGTTAGGAGGCAGCGGCAGTCGCGTAAGGTAATTAGTGTGTTTTAAATTTCAATATTAATTTATAAAGTATGGAACCAACTCCCTGAGCCTCCATTTATTAAATATTATAAGCTCCCTGTTTTAATTAAATTGGTGACAAATTGTGGATGTACATCTACTAATGGATTAGGTTTGGTTAAAAAATTGAGCAACAATGTTATAATCAGTCAGCAAAAATAATCCAAAACATTTAATATGTTGATCCAAATAATATTAATATTGTCAATTTCAGTCTGTTTTTTATAAATTAATTTTTGATAAAATTGGTTCAATAAATTTGTATGGCAAACTATGTTAAACGGATGCGGCACTTTGGCGAAAGAATCAGAGTCGGACGTGGATACTGCCCGGACATGGGTCCGACATGTGTCCATCCTTGTCAAGAAATCACTTAACCAGTTGGTGATGGTGAAGTGGTGTCGTGAACGCTGAACGACTGCAACTTCACTAAAGTTGCAACCGTAACGTGGATTTCCCATCCCATGTGCACCACACCGACAGCCACAAACATTACAAATCCTAGCCGCAACCCAACGGCAACCATAACCCCAGCAGTATGTGGCTTCCCTAGCCCGCCGCATCCCCAATCTATGCCCACGGATAGCATAACCCTATCCCAGCGGCACCTCCAGTTATAAAATATTATTTTTCTTGTACCGATTTTGATTTATTGCTTGTGTATTTAATTTAATAAATTTCATAGGTTTCTTTTACTTAATTTATTTGATCAATTTTGTATTTGTAGATACCGTAGATTGTAAGTAAAATTTTGTTGCTAAAATTATTGGCTAATGATCTGATTTATTTTAGTTTGTTTTTGGGTAATATCAACGAGTCGGACTCTTTAAACAAATTCGAATCTCCGTGGCATCGAGGCGGTGTCCATTTAACATAAATGGCAAAATAGTTATTGGTCATGATTTACTTTTTTACCTTTATTTTTAATTAATTTGTTATTAATTATATTTCATTATTAATTATAATAAATTTGTTATTTAAAAAAGTTAACTTTTAAATTGTTTTATATATTTTATAATTTGATATTTTTGCGATTTTTTGAATATCCAATAAGCGATAAAAAAAAATGACAATCTACGTTTTTCTTACAGTTGATGAAAACTATTGTTAAGAGATCGTTGTTTTTTACGTTCTAATAAACGTGATTTGTATAAAATAGAAACATGGTTAGAGGTGGTCTTGGGCTAGCCCAACCCGTTAGGATGAGCTCGCCCGCGGGTCAACCAATTAAAAAATGGTTAATGATTGGGTTGACTAAATAAACCCACGACCCGCAGCAGATCAACCTGTTGTGGGCTATGGATTGGAATGAGCCGATTGCTATTTAACCTGTTGGGTTAGCCAATCGACCCATGAAATAAATATACATCTTTGCCTATTTTTTTAGTTTCGTTTTTTCTCACACAAGGCACAATAGATTTGTGTTTTATGTTGGAAACATAAAATCTTCAAGTACTCTCAATTTTTCACACTCATAGCTTCGTAACCCGTTGTTCCAGTTTTATACTTTCTGTTAAGTTTAGTAGCGTATATTATATTTAATTAGTGAATACAAATTTGTATTCTAAATGATTTGAATTACTTCATTTATTCATATTTTGGTTTAAAATTAAATTTTTAGAATTTGTATTTAGAAGAACTCGTGGTCCGTGGATACAGATAATACATTTAAGTCAACCCGCTGATCGGGTTGGGTCAATGCTCCAACCCACCGGGTTGACCCATTAGCAGGTTGAAATTTTTAACAATCCTGAGTTGTTAGGTTTGACGGATTGGATCCGCAACCCGTTGGACCTGACCCAAGACCATCTCTAAACACGGTGTGGTGAGATAGTGGCCAACTCACAATGGTTTCAATACATAGCCATTATAACAAATATAAACAAGTATTGAGATACATTTGGAGGGGTGATATTGTAAAGCAAATTTTAAACAAGTCCATTGACTAATATTCTGTACTTAGAAGTAATATTAGTTTGTTCTTTGTTAATAACGTTCAAATGGTTATGGTGTTGTTTGGTTCTGCAGTTCACCGCCCGGTGCAGTGAACGTGCCGTGATTTTTTCAACTTTGACCAAACATGCTTAACGAGTGCGTTCGTCTTACCGCTGAAAACTACTGTGAAACGGCAGTACGTTTAAAACAGTAGTGGGTAGAACGCAGTTGTTTAATGACAATTATGTCATTCCTTTAAAATTAGGGTTTATAATTATTTTTTATCAAAATTTATTTAATTTTAGTTTAAATTCTTATCAATATTAATATTAATTTTTATTAAAATTAATTTTTTATTAAATTTGTTTAAAATATTTGTCCAAATTAATTTATTAATATTAATTTGTTAAATAGGATCCAGACTTTGTAGAGATTGAATACGATCGAAACATGAAAGTACAAATTCTCGTTGACCCATCACATATAAATGTTGAACTCATACACGATAACTACATTATTTGAGTTAGGAAAGAAATACATGATCACATTGCACTAGCGAAAATTGGAAAAGAGCGTCAATTTAGATGATTCACTTGTCAATGTTTATTTTTTGATACTTTTGATCAATAATTTATTATATTCTAACAATTTCTTAAATAACGAGTTTATCATAATCAATATAAAATATAATTTGTAAATGATACACAATTAATTAAAAATAATGACAAAATAGTCATTTTATAAAATCACGATCAATGCACCGCTGTTTCAAATCAATTTTTTAAAATCACGATCAGTTCACCTCACAGTACAATACAGTTATCTCACCTCATCGCTATATGTCAAATACTATTCCAAACGTACCCTATATAACATTTTTTTCTCTTTAGAATTTATAGTGAATATTATGTTAATCCATCTCACATCAAAATTTTCAAATTTGATTTAAAGACATGACTGCTTCATCTCTCTTAATGTTGGTTTTGATCCATTTTTGTTGTCCAAAATCTTTTTATAAGATTTTTGAATTAGAGAATCAAATGAAATATCACTTCAAAAGGCCCTAATTGCTGAAACACTTGAAAACTAATATCCCTAAATGCATTTGAATATTGAACACGAATACTACATTATACTCAAACTACATAAAAGATGATCATTAATGAGCGTTCATTGATGATCATTCACCGATTCATTCTCCACATCGCCCGTTTTCCCTCCTAAACCCAAACAAAAAAATTCATTTCTTTATAACTCTAATCACATAAATAAAACACATAAAACTTTACCATTTTGTGATGACCTCTTGAATATTACTTCCACTTCACTTAACGCTAAACGTGACAAAACTAAACCAGCAACCAATGAACAACCAGCCAACATATAAAAAACCAAATTCCATCCTTTAGATGAAAGAAAACCAGTTAACAAAGGACCCAAAGCTGCTCCCAAAGAACCTGTTCCATCAATAATAGCTGTAACTGTTGCTAAAGCTCTCGAGTTTCCTCTTAATGAATTATGCGTTCCAAGATCCGTAGCCACAGCAGTTGTAATAAGAGCATACGGTCCATTTACAACTAAACCCGTTATAAACATAAGCACAACATTCATCACAATAGACACACTCCCGAATCTTCGATACAAAATTATCGATGGAATCGAAGCATATAAAAATGTAGATGCTGTTGTTGCTCTTGCTCTTAACTTATCTGAAATATAACCTGCTAAAACACCTCCCATTATACCTCCAATATCGAATAAAATCGATAAGTTTCCAGCTAATGTTACTGACATATGTTCCCCTTCAATCACTGAAATTAAACAAACAAAACATTACAATACAATTCGATAATCGATCAAATACAAAACAAAATGTAATTTTTTTATTACCAGTTTGGCTGAGGTAGAATGGTAACCAATAGAGAAAAGTGTAAGCAACTAATTTAGCAAAAAATAGAGAGATTGCAAATGGAATAACTCCAGGGATTGAGCAAGCTTGAAAAAGTCCAATGCCTGTTATACTTGTATTAATTCTTACTGATTCAGAGCAATCAAGTAAAGATTCTTCAATACTATTTGTCTGAATTTCTTCATCAATTTGCGTTGAAATTGGTCTACTATACCTAATATCCTCAGGTGAAGATGGAAGCAAAAAATACACGATAATCCCAGTTATAAAAATAAAGGCACCAGGAGCAATAAAAGACCAACCCCAACCAAGCTCTAAAACGCTAGCTGCAAGCATTGTACCAATTATATTTCCAAGAGAAGTATGAGCATTCCAAATTCCCATTAAAAGACCTCTTCGATCTTTACCAAACCAATATCCCATAACAGCAACAACAGAAGGCCAACCAGTGGCTTCAAATAGCCCTGCAATCATTTGTATCACAAGATAATAACCAAATACGTGAATGTTCAAAAAATAGCCAATTCCAAATAATCCCACAAAAATTCCACTTCCCATCATTCCACATGTGAGAAATATACGAAGATCGCATCTATCACCTAAATGGCCTGCAACGTACATGGACATTGAATAGCAAGCAAGAAATGCTAAATCAAGTTCACCCAATTTTGATGTTCCGTCCGTCCCAGAGAAGGGTGCCCATCCAACAGAATCGTTTCTTATTGCAGATAGTGAATCGTGATGAATTTTTTGAGTGCCATTAGGGTCAGGATTAAGGACGCTTTTTACAATGCTATTAGGTTTTCTTGAAGCATGGTAGGCTGTATAAGCTATGAAAGTAATTGCCCATACAAATTTCTTGAATGTAGCTTCACTGAAATATCCTCCCCTGAATCTTTCAATTAACAAAATCCCAGAAGGAATTCGATTAACACCCACATTCGACATACCTTGTCAAATTGAATCGGCCAAAGTAGTATGCGAAACACCCAAACGCTTTGTTGAACTGAAATTATGATCCAATGAATGTTTAGAAGAATGAAATAGAAACATCAAGAGGCATATCAGGAGAGAAAAGACAAGCGCGCAAATAAGTCGTTGCATTTTCGGGATGCGCGAAGTTCTCGTGAAATATGCAAGGGAAATAACGGACGTTGTGCATGCGCTTGGGAGAAGATTAATATACATATACTATAACAGCAATAATTTAATTAAATAAACAAATTAAAAATTATTTAATTAAAGATTAAATGTGAAATGTATATGAGAATAATAATTTTATGATATCGAGCAAATAACAAAAAAAGTTTAGAAAATTAAATAATTTGACTCATTTGATAGTAACCGAATAATTATTGAAAATAAAGACACATAAATTTAACAATTATATTAGAATCAATAGATCTCTGAGTCGAGTAAATCCGTAAATACGATGGGAATCTTTCAAATCAATATGTATTTCGTGTAGAATTTCTTTATCTTTCTCATTGGGTCAATCTTCTGATGAGATGCATAATATATATGAAAAGATAAGTATAACTTAGAGACCAAATTTATAAACGACGATTAGAATTTCATATTTCAGCCAATCATAGAAGTATAAGTTAAATAGTCTCTACACAATAAAGATACACACCGTATTGTATACTTTAAGTCCAATTAATATAATTATTTTTAATAGATTTGTAAATAAGAAAATTCTCAACACATAATTCCAACGTTGAATTAAAGATCCAATAAAATAATCATAGACAAATCTTCAAGATTCTTCTTGTAACGATTTATTTTTGATTTTTCAACCATATATAATTTTTTTATTCTATTCGAATAACATCATTGCACCTTTGGATTATCTTGGAATTTTTGTATGTGGTTTCATACATTTCGTTTCATGTTATGGACGGTGATGATTAAGTTTTACGGTCATTTTCGATTTCATATTGCTATAAGAGTACATATTTGTTATTTCCAATCCTTTAACTATATGTAGTTATTGTAGTCTATTTGTTTTACATCATTGCACCGTTGGATCGTCATGCAAAATCTATATGCTATTTTGAATGTATTTGTGTACGTTCTGAAATATGATGATCAGTTTGTATGATCTCTTTCGATTTGGAATTATCATCGGAATAAGTCTTTTTGTTTCTTATTTTTGTTGTCACACACGGTTCTCATATTTTATTATTTTATTGGAATAACGACAATGGACCGTTGGAATTTGTTTTGATTTCAATACACGTCTGTAAGCTAAAGCGTAAATATGAAGGTCCAAATCAAATCATAACAATAATAAGAGAATGAACATATAAGATTCCAAATATGAGCATGAAAGAATAGTTATGGACTCCCGTACTCGACATATTTCTAACTTCATAAATATTACATGTAGGGAAATTCGAATGCTCCAATGTGGGTAAAAAGCTTAATAATACCAACATTATAATCCTTCATATTCAACTTTTAAAGTACTCATCTAAAACTTTCAAAATAAAGTGGGATTGATTAGTTTATAAAACGAAATGTATTATTCAAATATTTTAGTACGTGGTATTCTGGTATTAGAGATACTAACATTTATTTAATTGCCATGTCATCTAGAGTGTTGAGATAGAGAGGCCTATCCAATTGGAGTCTTCAGTTTACACCCTTGTGGCACCCTATCCGTTATCAATTTTTTTCCGGGACTGAAATTCATCTCTTCTTCATGGTTCCCGAATACTCATTCAGTCTGTGAAGATTCGGAATCGAAGTTATGGGTCTTCTTTTGCTTCCCTGCCACTACTGCGCCTGGGTTACCCGATATCCTGCTAATGTTTTATACTCAAACAATGAATTGAAATCCAGAAGGAGAATTACGTCGGCTATTGTCAATTCTGGGGCAACACCCACTCACAAAGTCACTGTACACGACCGTCAGCGGGGAATTGTCCATGAATTTCGCGTCCCCGAGGTAAGTTTTTCTCGATTAGGCGATCTTTTGTTTGGGATGTGTGAGATAATGGAGGTATCCCATTTGATGCTATAGGACGAATACATACTGTATTCCGCAGAGGATCAGCGTATTTCACTTCCTTTTGCTTGCCGCCATGGTACTCTTCAATTTTTTGCTTGTTCTTTTCACATTTAGCTTCTGGTTTTCTAACCCTTTAAGCTAGGGATATTATTTACAAGCCTCTAAGATAATGCATTATTGAGAAATAGATTACAAAACTTGTAGTTGTGTTGTCATGTAATACTTGTAGTATTTATTTCATTTTCCTCCAAAATTGTGTAGAGTATGTAGAAATTGAGTATTCAATGAGCCGTAGAATATCTATATAGCTCACTTCATAATATAAATAAATCATATTGAAAAGGTTAGACTAAACTAATTAGTCATGATATCACTCATCTTATAAACTAGAATATTTCTACTTCCATATCCGATGTAGGACATCATACTTTAACACTCCCCTCAAGTAGAATTGAGTTTGGTTCGGTGCAGACTTGTTTCGATAATGCTCGAGTCATTGATCAATTTATTTTATCGCCTAAGCCCGATACATTTTCTACCAAAGTTTTCATTTTTTTGTCTAAACCGGTACATGTCAGTTTGAAACTCACCCTCCAGCTCCAAAACCATGTAAAATTTAGAATTCAATCGGTCAGGAGAGTGTCCTTATATTTCAATGTATAAGAGAGTCAGGAGAGTGTCCTTATAATTCAATGTATAAGAGAAGTAAATCACTTTAAAAAAGTTAGACCAAACCAATTAGTGATATATCATTCTCTTATAAGTTAAAACATTCTACTTTCAAATCCTTAACACATTCATCATCCTATAAAGTAGAAGTGTTGAAATATATATCACATCGGTTGTGGAAATAGAAATCGTCTAGTTGATAAGGAAAGTGATATCATAAGTAATCGGTTTGGTCTATCCTTTTCAATATGATTCACTTCCCTTATAAACTAGGTCACACCGACGTTCTTGATGCCCATTGAATCCTGAATTTCTATAAGAAGGGCCGAGTAGTATGTGCATCAATATGTGTTGATGTTGCAGGATGTTGTACAAGCTGTGCTGTTCGTGTGAAGTCAGGGGAACTGAGACAACCAGAAGCTCTAGGGATATCTGCTGAATTGAAATCTAAGGTAGTTTTACAGAACTAGAATAATAACAAAACAAATCAAAATAGTGAGTTTTTCCATGTTTGAATCAAAGGGGTATGCGCTTATGTGTGTGGCGTTACCTTCATCAGACTTGGAGGTTGAAACACAGGATGAAGATGAGGTTGTTTTGATTGTCTTTTTAGTACAAATTGTGGTTGTTATCATACAAATTACAAATATTTTGCAGGTTTATTGGCTGCAGTTTGGAAGATACTTTGCTCGAGGACCCATTGTGCGTTTTCTTTTACATTCAGTTTATAAGAGAAGTGATATTATTAGTAATTTGTTTGGTGTAACATTTTCAATGTAATTTAATTTTCTTATGAAATGGGGTATATGGAGACTCTTTTGGTTCATTTAATCATTAATTTATACATATTTGTTGTTGCTAAATGGTGTTTTTTTTCTTTGTGAAGGAAAGAGACGATTATGCTTTGGAATTGGCAATGGCAGATGAGTGAACTTCTAAATTTATATGAATCTAAATTTCAAACTCTTCATGCTTGTAATAAATTAGTTGTATTTTTATTATATTTTAGTTATACAACTATTATCGACACCCTATGTTTTGAAACCTAATAATGGAATGATATAAATATTTGGAAAGATGGCATCATATGCACAAATGCAGCTGCATACTCCATCTTCCTCCAACCGATAGTGACAATTATTCTACATCGAAAGTAGGAAGTTGTTTGAGTTGGTCTATAAGAAGAAATATGTATCAAAGTAAATAATTTGTTCAAGTATTTTACGATATAATATACTCTACTTAAATTAACATGATTCTAGAAATTTAACAAGCAATCTTTTGAATCTGTAATTAGAAAATTGATAAAGGAGCATGTGTGGGAATCGACAAGGAGGTAAATGTGAAACTCATAAGTTCTTATGTCTCCTAAATTTGACCTAATAATTATTAAAGGGTGATGTTTGCCAACAGCTAGGGCTGTTATTCGATCCGAACGCGTTGTGTTTATTTTCGTTTATATTTTTATTCGAACGTGTTCATGTTCGTTCATATTTTATTCGAATGTGAAAATATGTTCGAACATTGTTCAAATTATTAAGTGAATGTTCATGTTCGTTCGAATAACTTGTTCGAACATTGTTCATACGATTTGTTCGAACATGTTTGTACTATTTGTGCGAAATTCATCCAAATGCTCTTCATGTTCTAACTCATCTCTATTTTATGTAGAAATTGGTTCATCGTAAAAAACAATAACTTCATCCAACATGTTCACTGACGGTGATGAACATTCGTCTTGTTCCATATTTGATATTTTGAGAGTTTTGTAAAATATCAAATGTCTCTCTTTTCAGTCTTTTGAATCCAATGAAGAGACGAGAGTGATTCACAGCCGCCGTTAAAGTCAATGAGTGAAAATTAGGGTTTTATAAAGGTTTTTAAACTTAAAAACTAAAATAATATATTATAATAAAAATTAATTAAATTAATATATTTATTCACAAACGTTCACATTTGTTCACGAAAATGTTCATGTTCGTTCAAATATAAACGAACAAAAAATAATGTTCGAACAATGTTCATATTTTTATTCGAACGAGCGAATACGATCACATACTAGCCGAACACATATTGTTCACAAGATGTTCGGATCGTGTAACAGCCCCCAACTTACGGGTTGTGTAAATGACATGCCTTCCAAGTTACGAAATTGCAAATATGATACACTTTTTGAGCAAAAATATGCATTTGTAGCCCTCCAACTTCAATTAAATGCATATAAGACATCTCAAGTTTCTAATACCGTTTATCATTTGCACTTTAATGAACTCGTAAATTTTTAATATTTTATGCATAATTCTCAAACATTAAGGGTAAATTTTGCATAATTATTCAAACATATTTTATTTGCTACTTTGTGAGAGTTTTTCAACTTACGGAAAACCGGATGTTATAATGTAATGGGTAAAAAACAAACGGTATTGATAACTTTGAATGTCATTCTTGCAATTTCGTAAGTTGGAGGACATGCCCTTTACACAACTCGTAAGTTGGGGGGCTAATTATGTAATTTTCTCAATTATTAAATATTATAAACTTTACTGTTAATATTATTCTTCATTTGATAAACGTCATTATAGCATTGTTTGAATCATTCATTATAGCAAACTGAATTTTGGTGCTATCTCCCTCTTAGGCCTTTTCCAATGCTCACATTTTAATGTTTCCTATACATCTTTGAGGAAAGATAGTGTTACCTCAATATTTCTTAGAAAAAATTCTAAAAAAAAAAATTAATTATTAAAATATATAGATATACAAATCGATAGATATATATATTTCATCGATATTATTATGATTGCTTGGTATTAGGTATGCAAAATGATCGATTTACAGATTTATTAGTTTAAATCGGTTCGATTAACCGTTTTTTAATTACGATTTTACTTACCAAAACCAGATCAACTAATCGTTTATTTTACTCGGTATAGCTTACCGGGTTACTGGTTTTAGTCGATAAATTATTTAATTTTTAAAGATCAATTACACTTTTAGTTTAAAAAATACAATAACAAATTAACAAAAATTCTAAAATGTTTCACACTCGTACAAATCACAATTATCAATTTAACATATAAAGATGATTTATGCCATAAAAATATATTTACAAACAATTAATATTTACATAAAAGTATGAATATATATATAATATAAGTGAAAATTATAGGGAAATTTTAGAGATAAAAGAAAAATTATTTATAAAAATAATGTATGATAATATAAAAAATAATGAAGTTTAGGAACATTATTGGAGAACATTAAACTAGTTTTTTCATTTGATTGGTTATTATCTTAAGGGATTTTATTAGAATAACAGTAGATGGTCAGGCAAGCTAAATTATTAAGCAAAAGTAAGTTTAATAGTTTTGTGGAGTTGATAATTATAATCTCCTTAGTTATAATTGTGGTAATTACCATAAATATATTATGGGCTAATAATATCATTATACTATATAATTGGTAAAATCATTAATTAAACTTTAATATGTGGTAGTAAAAGTATTTTTTATGATTATAGAATCTGATCGAAATAAAAAGATGAGAGACATTTTAGTAATTGTGGAAAATCAAACTTTGGAGATGTGTGATAATATTTGTCAATTTTTGTAAATTTTACATATAAATTTTGCTAAAAATACAAAGTAAACTGAAACTACTACAATTACTAAAAGAAAAAATTGCATAAATAGCCCCCAAACTTATAAGCTGTGTAAATGTCATACCCTCCAACTTATAAAATTGCAGGAATGACACCTCAAGTTATCAAAATCGTTTGTTTTTTACCCCTAGTATTTAGCACATGATTTTCAGTTAAATTTGCAAACATTTTTCGTTGGTATTATTCGTTGTCAATGTTCACAAATTCTGCAAATAAGACTTTTATACGAAAAATTATACAAAATTGATATTTCAAATTCGAGAAATGTGCATCCAGACGTAAAACAATAACAATGTCGTAGATGGTCAATATTAAATGGTATTGTTTACTTAAGGTGTGTCGTACATGTATTTAATTAAAGTTAGATGGTCATATATACATATTTTTATTAACTTGAGATGTCATATTTACATATTTTTGTTAACTTGAAGTATTATATTTGCAATTTCGTAATTTGGAGTGCATATATTTTACACCTCTAGAAAGTTGGAGGATTAGTGCAAACTTCCCCCATTACTAAAATCATTTGGACAAACATTATTATTATTGGATCTAGTTTTGTCGTTAGTGGACTAAATATTTTATTAATTTACACAACATTGTTTGTGGTTAATGGTAGTCCACGTGGATCCCGTAGTATCACGGATTGTGCAGTTAAGACATGCCACGTGAACCTGTCCAATTTATTATCTTTCAGGGCCAAGAAAAATTAAATATCTTTTTTATAATTATATCGTGGTATAGTCATGTGCCTTAGTAATAATCGTTACTTACATAATATATATTATCGGAGAATTTCATGAGTATCATTTGAGTTTCCAAAACTAAATATATTTTTTAAATAATTATAAAACTAATTATCTTATATTATTTTTTTAGTATCATTATTTATTATCTAATCTTTAATTAAAAAATAAATAAAATTATATTTCAAGAATTTAAATGTAATTTATCGATTTTTGTTTTATTATAAATTTTAAATATCAAACTTTAAAAATCTAAAACATTACTCTAAAACTAAAATATATAATATACTTAGGTTTTACCATGAGTCGGGTTTGTGTAGGGGTGTAAAAGAATCGAAGTCAACTGAATTAAGTATTTAATGTTCTAGTTCACCTTAAAAATACAAGTTTTACTTGAGGATTGAAAACTAAAAAAAATTAAGTATACGATTAAAATTAAGTAGTAATAATTTTTTGAAATCACTGGTATACGGACAAAGATTAATTGTATTAATATTTCATGTTATTTATTATTATTTTGGAATTGTAGTCAGGGCCATGTGGTTCCTATTTATGGAAAGATGTTGGCATCCACTATTTTGGATTATATTATTTATACTTTGCTGGCCTGGCACATATTGAGAAGGTATCTGTTTTATAGAGAAAATTAATTATGTCAATTAAATTTTATCCCAACCTTATTTAAGTCATTAAGCTTAGCGTGATCTCTGTTTTTTAATACTGTAAAGTTTTTGCGTTTAATAATTGAACTTTGAAATTAAAACAAATAATACAATTTATTATGAATTTATAGCTATACTTAGTATAATCAATGTTTTAATCTTTATTTGTTATCAATCACTAGCCCCATGCACATCCTCTGGATGTAACTTGTCGTGTGATATTGTTTTTTGTTATTATGGTAATTAATTTTTATTTTAAAATATTTTTTTATATATTTTTATTATGTTTATTTTAGAGTTGACTTTGCAACGTTATTCTTGTGTTATTTTAAATTTTTAAAATCTTTTAAAAAATTTGTAATAGTTATTATATAAAAATGTTATGTGAAAATGATTTAAAAAATATGAAATGTTAAAATGACCATTTGAAAAGTTAAAAAAATCTTAGTTATAGATGTATATTTTGTGACATTTATATTATGAAATGATTGAAGTTTTCATCAATAAATATAATTAAATATTTCTTTATATACTACATTTTTTGTGAATGTGTCTTTATAGCCTTGTACATTATTCATGGGTGCCAAAAATCATGTAGTATTTCTTGAGATTCCTCTCGATAGCGCAACGTATAATTGTCCGTGACTGAAAACATTATTGGAGATATATATACCAACTCTTGGAATTATTTGTCATTGAGATTTGTTGATTGTTAGTGCGAATCTAAGACGTATTGGAAATTGTTTCATAGTCATTTCAAATGGTAATCTACTATCTTCTGAATTTTTTATTGGCATTCGAGGAAGGAAGACTGTCTTTCCTTTGGACTGACCAGAAACAATATCGGCTTGAATAGTATTTTTCATGAATTGCTTGCAAATCAGACGTGTTCCATTGCAGAGACCAATAGATGTAACCACATTACGGAGCAACATAATAAGTGCACCTACTTTAAGCTTAAGCTCATGAGGTGGTAGGTTCCCTGTGCAAACTGAATTTAGAAATTCTGGGAGATATAAGTTTTGATAATCATCTTCGACAGAATCTGATGAATAATATAAAACTTCTTCACCCGGGAACATTTGCAATACTTTTGTATTCAAGAATTCTACATCTTTATTTAGAATAGTTAGTAGGATTCTATGTCTCATGTATTCTGAATCATATATATGTGACATGAGGTCGTTGAAGACAAAGTGTATGAGACATTCGATACTTGTTTCTCCTTCCCATGGTATAACAATATCATCTAATATTCTTATGAAATCTTCTCCGATAGTTGTTTCTTGGCATTACTAACTCGAAGTAGAAAATTTGAAAATAATTTATCTTCTTGTACACGCATATTTTGGATCAATGGTAGAGTTGTAATCATACTCCATATTGTTGATTTAATGATACTGGAATTTATTATTTGCGCTTTGGTACCTGATATCACCATTGGTAGAAGTTGGCGGAAGTCCCCCCCAAGAATCATAGTCTTGCCTCCAAATGGTTTTTGTTCTCCAGTAATTTCTTGAAAACTCCGATCTAAACATTCGAATGCGCATGTTTATGTGTCATAGTTGCTTCATCCCAAATGATTGCCGATGCTATTTTTAGTAATTTGTTGTAGTTTGATTGTTTGGTTATTGCACACATCAAATTGCAATCTAGATTGATAGGTATTTTGAATTTAGAATGAGCAGTTCTTTCTCCAGGTAATAATGTTGCAGCGATTCCTGATGATGATGTTGCCAAAATTATATGTCCTTCGTTTTTTAGTATTGCCAAGAGCACCCGATAAAGAAATGTTTTTCCAGTGCCACATGAGCTATCAATAAAAAATATTATATTCTTTTTTTTTACTGAATTAGAAATAACGTTGAAAGATTCTCTTTGCTCTTTATTCAACAATGAGAATCCATTTAAATCATCTTCGGGTATCTCGGTTTGCATTTCTTCTTGTATGATGTTTGGTTCATTCTGAAACTCAACATATTGGGAAGATACTTCAGGCAAATCATAATCTGAGAGACTTTTGTTTTGTTGAATCAAGAGTATATTTAATTCATGTAACACTTGGCTCTCTGTGTATAAAGTGTTTGTTGTTGTCGAACCTCCATATTTCTCGACCATGTGAGGATATATTTGGTTCCAAAGATATCTCACATTTGCTGGGTTCCAATATAGTAGAATTATCGCAAATAATCTTATAAGTTCATACGACATTTTAAATGTAATGACTTCTTCCAGACATTCTGTGAGTGTATAATCATCATGTATAAACCACCTATTGATGATGCATCCTTAAAATTTTTGTGTATATTTCCTTGTACGGTAAGGAGATCTTGAAAGGATTTGACGCCTCTCACATGGTGTAATAGTAGACGAAGATAAAACAGTTCTCTATCATTTATTGGGACCATATATATTATACCAATAACTTTCGAAACTTTTCTCCTCTTTCACCATATGTTGCATGTGATGTCCAATGTATAGTGTTCATGTATCTTTTTGTACAAAAATTGTGTTGTCTCTTGACCCGTTTCATAAAGTCTGAAGTATTCTGTGAGCATTGTCTTTTTATTTATGTCATCTTGTAAACTATCAACAATATGTTGCTTCAGGTGCGCAACATAAATTTTATTTCAGGTGCGCAAATCCATCGACCATCGACATAATCCTGAATTTCATAATGTTTCTCATATGGTTGAACTTCAAGCATAAAACGATCCGGCCCTATATATATATATTTATACAAATATTTCACACTCTTGATGCTGCAACATATTTCTACATTCATATGACATCGATATTTCATCAGTAACCATTGATTGTATGGTACTATTCATCTTTTGTCTATCACATATCGTCCATCACCATTCAAATCAATATTGATCTCGTCTAAAAATGTTTTAGAGTGTTTAATCTTAGATCATTTAATTTTTTAATTACTCGAAATTATTTTGTTATGAGGACACGAGCGATATACAAGGTGCATTTGGATTCATTTCACCACACGGGCCATGTACCATATGTTTCAACATAATACTATGTAGATCATGATCTATTTGGATGTATGGTATCTCGGCACAGACGACGTTATCATAAACATCAGGATTTAACATTTTGTCCTTCCCATCCAATATAATCAGCATGTGAATATGCGTAAGTCCACGTTTTTGGAATTATATAACATTAACATGACCAACCACAATACCAAGTACAGAATGATTGAAAATGTATTCTTTTAATTTTTCAACATTTGATCGAAAAATTCTTGTTAGATCTTGTGCCGATTGTCCTGGTAGAGCTCCCTCTATATTTCTTCCCAAGATGGATTACATGTCATAGTTAAGAAGATATCATGTTTTCCATATTTTTGTACTATTAACATCGCATCCTGATATCGTTGGTACATATTTCGACGACTTCCAAGAAATGAAGAGGGTAGTACCACTCGACGACCGGTGCATACTATAACAATAGAGTTATATATTATATATTTGTAAAACTTGATAATTGAATACAAAATTATATAATTTTACCTCCATCCGTTTCACCTATAGTTAAGCAATCTTGTAAACCTTGATAAATTTCTGCTCGTATTTCAGATTGGTGTCGCCTTAGCCAATTCAATCTTTCACTTTCGATTTTGATAAAATTATCAACTACATATTGTTGTAGTAGACGGCCAGCCATGAGCAATATATTTTGTGGTCGAATCTGCATCAAAATAATTATTTTAGAGAGATAACATATCAAATTTAATATATGAATAGTTTTATGATTTGAAAGTACATGATTATCTACATGTAATCTGTATGAATAGAAGTCGCAACATGAAATTTTGTGTCCAATTTTATCTTTCAAATATGGATCTCAACCATATGTTCCATATGCNCTTCGTTGCGCCCAAGAGGTGTGCAGTCGCGAGTTGTTGACCACAACTCGCGAACAAACACTGTAGCAGCAATAACTCGCGACTCAAGTCTCAGTGCAATAACTCGCGGGTCTGTGGGAGATGGCAACAAGTCGTGAGGCAGGCTGGGGTAACAACAAGTCGCGACTGCGTGCAGCAGAGCGATAACTCACGACTACGAGCAATAAGTCGTGGGTGCGGGATGAAAAACAACAAGTCGCGGCTCAGGCAGAAACAAGTCGCGAATGGCTATGATCAGGCGATAAGTCACGACTCTACAGTGTGCAGAAAAGCAATACTTTGCCTTGGGAAGCGTGATAACAATCTGAACCCGTCCAAATGCACTGGGGTTTGTATTTATAGAGAAATCCAGCCCAACTTCACTTACTTTGGCCCATGAACCCAGTCTACTTCGCTTTGCCCAAAACACTTAAATAACCTCCAATTATATTATAATAAATGTCACGCTGATCTTCAAGTTTCGGAAACCCATCCCGGTTGAGATTTTAGTCGGAAATACGATGAGAAAATACCGGAAAACCTCGCATATTAGTTCTTTGCCTGCAAACAGCGAATACGCAGCCGCATAACATCGTCAGGCCCGACCGATGTGCTCCTGGGTGGCAAATTACGAAAATACCCCTAGCCCCGTCCGGGGCCGAGATGACCCAAAACATCTCAAAACGCTTACAGAAACTTTATACGGGGCCCAGCGAGCATGAATTTCGAGAATACCCCTTAAGAACGCCTCGCGATAGACATATGAAAATACCGAAAATACTACATAACCACGTCGGACGAGCCCCAGGTAAGGATAAATACAAGGGAATATATCCGGGTAATATCAAATATAATTATTATCATTCCTACGTATGTACTTTGGGTAGTAATCTATACATTGTATTGTATAGGCTGCATATTTCTTATAGTAATCCTTTTTGCATAAACTATTTTTCATGCATTGTGCATTTGGATTCATTTCACCACACGGGCCATGTACCATATGTTTCAACACAATACTCTGTAGATCAGGATCTATTTGGATGTCTGGTATCTCGGCACAGACGACATTATCATAAACATTAGGATTTAACATTTTGTCTTCCCCATCTAATATAATCAGCATGTGAATATGCGGAAGTCCACGTTTTGGAATTATATAACATGAACATGACCAACCACAATATCAAGTACAAAATGATTGAAGATGTCTTCTTTTAATATTTCAACATTTGATCGAAAAATTCTTGTTAGATCTTGTCGATCTTGTGCCGATTGTCTTGGTAGGAGCTCCATCCGTATTCCTTCCCAAGATTGATTACATGTCATAGTTAAGAAGATATCAGGTTTTCCATATTTTTGTACTATTGAGATCGCATCCTAATATCGTTGGTATATATCTCGACGACTTCCAAGAAATGAAGACGGAAGTACCACTCGACGACCAGTGCATACTATAACAATAGAGTTGTATATTATATATTTGTAAAACTTGATAATTGAATACAAAATTATATAATTTTACCTCCATCCGTTTCACCTATAGTTAAGCAATCTTGTAAACCTTGATAAATTTCTGCTCGTATTTCAGATTGGTGTCGCCTTAGCCAATTCAATCTTTCACTTTCGATTTTGATAAAATTATCAACTACATATTGTTGTAGTAGACGGCCAGCCATGAGCAATATATTTTGTGGTCGAATCTGCATCAAAATAATTATTTTAGAGAGATAACATATCAAATTTAATATATGAATAGTTTTATGATTTGAAAGTACATGATTATCTACATGTAATCTGTATGAATAGAAGTCGCAACATGAAATTTTGTGTCCAATTTTATCTTTCAAATATGGATCCCAACCATATGTTCCATATGCGAATAGTAGAGGATATTATAAAGGATCATAACAACCATAATATTCTTTGATTGTTTGAAGATGTCCAGGTGTGCTTTGGATAAGAATATGTCTACTTGTTACCTCTAGCATATTATCATCTGATGTAATTATTGCTGCAACCTGAGAAGTAGTAGGCAATGTATATTGCAATCCATTATCTATTCTTTCTTTAATAATCAGACGACACTCCATTACATCATTCCTTTGACCAAACTGTTTTAATACACCAACAAATAGAATTGATTTTGTAAGTATTTCAAGAATATTTTGTAATAAACATTTTTCTAGATCACAATTTTGTTGGAGACGGAATCCAACATCATGGTCTGTATCATAGATAAATAACTGCAAATATCTAGGTCTTTGTCCTAGTTCTCGGAGTAATGAGTCAATCCTATGATATATAGTACCATGTGCTCTAAAAGTATATATACCAGTCCGATAAAAAGATACCGATTCATCTAGCTTGACTCCAATAGATGTGAAAGAAAATGCATGATTATAACACCTTATTTGTTTTCTAAATGAACGGCTTTGAGGACTCTGTTCAATATAAAGTTGTAATAATTTCACAGGCACTGGAATATCCGGCATTGATATGCTTCCATTATTACAGCACATGTGTTTTGTTTCATTGTAAAAGTGTTTTGATGTGCATGAATTACAATAAGATGGCTCAAGAAGCGTCCATGTAGATTATGCTTTAGCAAAATTCCAACTTCTAGCGAGGTTGTGATCACTACTAATTCTTTTACGATGTTGCTCTCGATGTGATATTGCATTTTGTGCTCTAATAGCTTCGCGTTGTTCATCTTACATGGCATTACGATGATCTCTCATGCGTGCTCTATTATTGGCACGATATTCTTCACATTGTTGTATTGAAAGCATTATAACCTATTAATAAAACAATAATCATGAAACCATACATTAATTACATGGAAAATAATTTTTTACTAAAATGATTATAGTTGTTTTGATTTCTAAAATTATAATTTCATTTATCACGAAATGCATTAAAATACTTGAAATGTAAATGATAAATGACAATACTTTATATTGTTTTTAAATTTGGAAGACATATAAAATAAATTTCAAATATGATACTATATAATTAAGTTATTTTAAAGCAAAAAATAATTTAAATAACATGTTAAACGTTAATTATTTTTATTTATGTTAATATTGCATCATTTTAATTCCAAGTTTATAGCGCATTAAATAGGCAAAACATCTATTTTATAAAACTTACGTATTATTATTTTTATTGCATAGAATATTTGTAATCTTTCAATATTTATTAAATAAAATATGATATCTTTTGCATAGTAACATATCACTTTCTAATATAGCAAAATATTCTAAAGAAAGGGGGCACATCTATATTCATATAACTAATAAACTTGAATTTATATACTGTTTTATTCAAAAGACTAAACATTAAACTGTTGCGTATTTCACTCATCATGCCCCTCTGATGATGAACTTGAGGCCGTCGATGTCTTCTCTTTGATGATCTTAGCCTTCTTCGAAATTGGAGAGTAAGAAGTTGTTCCGGTCATCTCATCACCTTCACTATGAGTTTTAAGTATCGTATTTCACGTTATTTTCAAATAAAATTTCTTCATGGTTGGTTTCCTTTGGTGGGAAATCTTTTGTTGTGTAGGTTTCAAGGTCGATCATCTCTTTAACCGTTGGTTTAAGGATATTCCGTAGCAACTGTAATTCTAATATGAGGTTTACTACTTTAGTGGACTCCTCACAAATTCTCGTAATTCATTAAGTGCAGCATGCTGTTGTTTGGCATGGTAACAAATTTCATCTATGCAGCGAATGTTTCGGGTCCACTTTCTTTGTACAGAAGATGCTTCATCTATAACATTTTGTGCTCTCTTCATGAACTCTTCAAACAATTGATGTATTGTGGGATCCATATGTCGGTAATTATGAATACCATAATCAATGAAATATTAATAGGTTAAACTGATTGCTTTAATATATATATATATATTAAATACATTCATATGTTTATAAACATAATGTTATATGATTATTTATTAGGTTTTGTATAAATTTTATTTAAGTATATTTATTCGAGTTGTTTTAAAATCCTCTAATTGTTTTTAAGTAATTTAGTTTGAATCAATATTTTACTTCATGCTTATTACTGTTATATTTAATTTAGTATATATTATCATAATCAAGAGAGAAGATAAGTAATATTACACACTTCCAAAATATTTGAAATCCTAGAGTATAATAGTCAAAAGGATATTGATTTCTATTACATCTAAATACAATCTATACATTAGATAAGATACGTCATAATGTACTTACCAGCTTCTAAAAGATTAACAATGCTGGAGAGTTTAACCGTCAAAAGAGTAATTAGTTCTAATAGATACACATACAACCTAATTGATGAACTATCTAGGTACTATCTATGTTATTATCCGACACGTCATCCACAACCTCCGAACTATAGTCACTTTCAAAGTTATCACTTTCACTTTCTGAATCATTGTTTAGTAAATGAAAACCATTCAAAGTTTCACTCAAATGGAAGTTGTCGTTTCTTAATTCATTGTTTTCATTAGTCAAACGGTTGTTTTCGATCTCTGCATTGTTGCACTGCCATAGTAAGTGCATATTGGTTGCATTGAGGGTGTCGCACTGGAGCCGCAATAACTGTTCTCATCACGTAAGTAGTAAATCTCATCTTCATATGTAGACATTCGCATCATACTATCCGCTAGTTGTTCAGCAAGTATGTTTTGCATATCAAACATACGGTCATCATGTGTGTGATCCATTTCCTGAATATTGTAATTTATTATCATAAATTTATTAGTTTAATTAACTATAGATTGATTATTCTTAGACAAAATTATTATAAGTAGAAATACTTATATAGTATAATAATGTTTTTATAAGTAGAGGAACATATACATTGTAGTATTTTTTAATTATATTGAATGTAATTTATATTTCATATTTTTTCCTGCATTCTTAATAACATAATAATATTAAGAAAAAGTCATCAAAATATTAAGGGATAAGACTATGATTTGAATTAACTAGAGTTATCTTAGATTTGTAGTCAGTTGAGTTTGTAGTAATATTTCTAATTTTCCTTGATAAATTTAATTTAATTTTACTTTTATTTCCACGTGCCCTTATTGACTTACCAGCCTTGATCGTTACAAAGGACGATGCTACCATTTCGAAATTGGAATGAAATCTGATTGCTAAACAATTTTTTATTGAAAAAAAATACTGATGAGTTCGGTGTGACTTCGATAGGTAATACCTCAACTCAGACTTAAAAAGATAGGTCATAAGTATTAATACAGTAAATAGAAAATAATATCATAAAGGTGATTTGATCTCCGTTATCAAATCTGGTTGAGTGTTGTTTATGGCACGTCATAATGATGCTGAACTTAAGAACAATTCCGACAAAACCGGTGTTCTCCAGGTTACACAAGCAGCAAGCTCCCTTGCTCAGGAACGATGGTTGTTGTCGATGAACTCAGAATCAACACAGAGAAGAATCTCAAAATAAGAACTCAAAGTATTCTTGTATCTCATATCTCCTTCTAATCTTACTATCCTTATTTATAAAAGGAATAAGACACAGTAAGGGTGAAGACTTCACTCTCATCCCAACTAATTAGGAAAAGTAGGGTTAGTGGAAGAAAAAGTCTTCTAATTTTTTATTATGTAATTAACATAATGTTAATAAAATCATAAATCTTTTAAATATATATAGATAATATAAATATTATCCAACAATAACTAGTAAAAACATCTTACCGGATAAACCCCTCCTTCTTAGGGTCTCCGCTTGGCCTAGCCGTCCCGGCCTTAAGAGCAACTTACTCCCATCAACCTATTGAATCATTTGACGGAGAGCCGACAGGGGATTCCATTAATAACTAAAACTAATTTTAAGTGTGGAGTGGGGGCTTGCCCTTGTTTGTTGTCTATGCCTTCGGATAAAGTCTTGTTAGGCACTGAGTGACTTACTACATCTCACAAGACATGAGCGTTTGGTTCCAACACTTTCTCCAACATTGACCTCCCGCTAAAACAAGAGCATTCTAGTCGTCGGGTCCGGCACGAAGGCAATTACATCGCGCCTGCCTTCAGCTCCTTGCTAATGCTCTCTTACTGCTGCGGGACAAGCTGTAGAAGGTATCCACCAGCTCATCACATTCGGTGATTTCCAAGTTGTGGAAGTCAATTTGAATTAAATATTTTCATATATTAATATGATTAAATATGTGTATTTATTTTAATAAATTTTTTATCAATAATAAATATAAATAAAGTAAGATATGCAATTAAAAATAAAACACTGAATTACATAAATACCTCTTTCTTTTGAGATATAATTACATAGTAAGATCCGTGTTAACAGAAAATAATAAATTTATTAATGATGAACTTTATTTTATGATTTTCATATATATTTTATAATCGAAAAGTACTTTGAAATTAAATAAAAACAAAACATGTTTGAATAACAAATTTAATCTAATTTTTAGAAACACAAATCTACATGTATTGAAGAACTGTGAACAAAACACTCAAAACAAAACCGGTTTGAATATCAAATTTAATATGATTTTTAAATAAAAAACATAGATCTAAATAAAGTTCTAACATCCCTGTTTGAATATCAAATTTAATTGAATTTTTAAATCAAACACATATATACATATACTGAAAAATTGTGAACAAACAATCAAAACAAAACCTCTTTATATATCAAATTTATTTTAATTTTATTTATAAATAAAAAATCGGATATACATAACTTCTAAAAACTTTTTTTTAATATCAAATCAAATTTATTTTTATGGTTTTCAGTTTCACCGACGACCACTCAGTTCAAACTGATTGCCTTCCCATAAAAAAACCCATTACATAAAAATATATATCAAATTTATTTTAATTAATTTTTAAATAAAAAACAGATATACATGAACTTTTAAAAATAATTATTTAATATCAAATCAAATTTAAATTAACTTTTAAATCCAATTTATTTTTATGGTTTTTTAGTTTCACCCTTCAAACTGATCGTCTCCCCTGGAAAAAAACCCATAACATAAAAACTAAAACCCAAAGAACCATCGGAATAAACACAGTACTCTCAGATATCCACAATGTAATCCCACAAAAAAATCCATTATTATTACGCGACTGTACTCATAAGTTACAAAACCCAGATAAACATGTCTACCAACTTACTGTCGCCCAGCATGAACAGACAAAAAAAAACTAAAGAGAAACTGATAACCAAAACACTTACACTCAGTTTGAACAATTGTAAAAGTTGTCTGAATCAAATTTAAACTAATTTTTAAATAAAAAAACACAAATCCACATAAATCTCTAACAATACACTTACCTACGTTAAAATTGAAGATCTATGAATAAAATTAAAACAAAATGTATGATTTTATAAGAGATTCGTATGTTTTTTTTACAAATAAAAAAACTGAATAATACAGATGTTGTTCACTGGAGAATGACAAATGAAGAACATGCAACCATATATTTCGCCATGTCATCAAAGTGGACGTTGTTGCTGGGTGGTCATTTTTACTCCACAAATGTCTTTATAGTTTGTAGAATACAAAAATACAACAAAAAAGATATATATTAGGGTTTAGTTGCAAATGTCAAAATTATCCTTTTAAAATTGAATTATAATGAAATTAATAATATACATTAAATTGTCCAAAATACCCCTTGAAAAGCCCATATTTACTACACATTTAATTAATAATATAATTATGAAAAGACTAAAATACCCCTTGAAAAGTCAAAAAAAGCTGCGTTTTCTATATTTTAGTCAAAAAGACTAAAATACCCCTTAGTTAAGAGTACAGATTCTATAGGTTATTATTACTATTTCATTAAACGGATCTATGTTTTCTCTCATACATGTTTTCAACATACAATTTGTTGATATATTATCTCAGGATTGAAAATAGAATTATTCTAGTTTGTAAAGGAAATAATATTATAAGTAATTGGTTTAACCTATCATTTTCAATGTGATTTATTTCTCTTATGAAATGGGTTGATACTCTGCCGACTCATTGAATCCTTAATTTCTACATGATATTAGAGATACATAATGAGTTTCATGCTGGTCTGTACTGATTTAGAGAAAAAACTTTAGTAGAAAAGCACATCTGACATAGTCGAAAAAATAGATCGACCTATTAATCGAGTACTACCAAGTCTATTGCAGTAAGTCTGAAACAGACCAAAATCAGTTCGACTTAAGGAGGAGTGTTGAAATTTTGTCCCACATCGGTTGTAGAAATAGAAGTATTCTAATTTTGAAGAGAAGTGATATTATAAGTAATTGGTTTGACATAACTTTTTTAATATGATTCATTTCTTTTATGTATTAGGTTACACTGACTATTGGCCCAATCCTAAATTTCTACACGATTTATGTCTTTTTCATTCCACAATTAGTTCTTTTCTAAATTATCGTAAAGTAGAATCCAAAAAGTGATTCAACGTAACACATTTAAAACCCACATCGTTTTAAAATTAAAACAATGAACAAACGACATCATGCAAAGAATGCAACATTAAAAAAAACACAGAAGAAAACACAACCAATTCCACAGTGTACGTTTTCTTTATAGCAAACAGACAAGAACATAAATATTATGTAAAATAGATCTAAGCGCATTTCCAGCCGGGTGGAAACTTCTTGGAGCAAACATTGAGAAGCACACTGAGAGAAATAGGAACATTTAGATGAATGCCAAGGACATTTGCCTTGAGCGCAGTGCAAAGACAAACCGCAGCTTCAACATCAGCCAGTCCTTGTATAAGACTACAGCAAGGAGTTTTCGGAGGAGTTCCGATCGTGATACCGAGCAATCCACCGAGCAAATCGGCACAGACTCCCAGCTTCAAGGTATCTATGGGGCAAGTGTATGGATTTGGTGCTGGTAGCTTTGGCTTTGGCTTTGGCTTTGGCTTTGGTGTTACACATGTTTCACCGCATGCATGAGATACAGTGAAGAAAACAAGGTTAAGAGCAAGGAAAATGGCTAAGGTTTTGGGTTTGTCATGAGCCATGTTTTGGATCTAGTACACTGCTGCAAGAAGTTTGAAGGGAGGGATGATGTTTTTATAGGGAAAATAATAGATAAATTGTTCTAACCAGCAATGGCAGCTGGCACGCATCATTTAGAATATAAAAAATAGCAAGTTGTCATGCCCCGAAACCCTATTTTTTGTACACAAATATTTGTTTGTAAGTATGATATGTTTTAAAACCTTATTTGGAGATAAAACTCGATATCATAGTTGTGAAGAAGTAGAATTAGATAATTTTGTTTTGGAATTATACTATACATGAGATGTATCATTGTCCCACTTCAAGTTATTACAATTTTGTTAGTATTGGTCTGACCTAGTGAGTATAGCTCACAAACGAGTTTTTAAGGTTTTACTTTTTTTGTACGACTTTCTTGGGATCAATTGTATAAATACGTTTAGCTACTGAAAAAAAGACTTACAGATTTTGCACAAGATCTCTAGTTAAGCTTTTTAAATCCATATGTATTCTGTAACCTACAGAAATTTAGGATTCAATGGGTCGGGGAGTGCAACCAAATCCATAAGAGAAGTGAATTACATTGAAAAAACTTGAGTCAAACCAATTACCCATGATATCATTTCCCTTATAAACTAGAACTTTACTATTTCAACATCCGATATATAGTCTAATATTTCAAGAAAATATGAGACTATATTTTCTTGTTATGGACATTCCAATGGAAATCAACAAATGTTAGTTTATTATATTCATTAGTGTGATCCATATAAACTTATATTATTATGGTTTATTATTTCATGTTGATGACCATAAAAGTATGTTATAAAAACCATCATGTTGCAATATATTCTTTTATATTTCTTAAGTTATATTCATCAAACATTTGGCTCACTATCAAATTGGACTAGTAGCATTAGCATACACATTTAATATTCACATATACACATCTTAACATATTAATTGTATTTAATTATATGACAATTCACTTCCTAATTACTAAATGAAATAATGAGACATGAATTGTATAATTGTGCTTTATTTCTATTCCCTATAAATAAAACTCATTTATATTGAAATAAACAATTTGTTGTCATTGTTAAGTTCTCTAAAAAGTTAGTTCTATAAAGATTTAGGAGAAGAAAATTCGTTTGGAACTTTACGAAGTATCTCAAGATAAATAGTTGGTATTATGGGCTATGGAAATTATATAATTCTAAAATCTATAACCTTATATTTTGATAAAAATATACATCAAAATGTTGATATATATTATGTTATTAATCTAAAGAAGATTCCCTTTCTGCACTTACACATCCACCCTGTCAATTATTAGTATTAAAATATTTTATTTATCTTTAGTATTAATAATAGAGTTGGATATGGAAGTTGATTAAATCAGATATTTATTTATTCAATATTGTGATCAAAATCACGTGCAGGATCGTACTGGATATGGTCCCCGTCCCGATTGTGTTAGTGGTGGTAGGTCTGGGACAGTTACTCTCCAGCGCATGGTATTCTAAAATCCTGTGAGCCGCCGCAGCCTTACATTCCCATTCATAAATCTATCCATTATTTGTTGCTTACTGTTAATTTATATCATTATCTTATCTATATAATATTATATATTAAAGTTTATTGTTTTATTTTGATGAATTATGAAACTTATGTTATAAAGATCATTGTATGATCTCTTCTCCTACTATTCATATGTACAAGTTATATCAATTAAGAACTTATGTCACTATCATAAATATAAACTAATAGTTCATAAAATTATTTATACATAAATTATATTAAATTCTATAATATTTGGTTTTTCAAATACTAAATGGAATAATTAGCAATAAATTATTATGAATTGTGTATTTCTATATTTATTTCAAGTACTTATAAATAGAATATATTTGTGTTGAAATAAACATATATTATCTTGTTAAATTATCTCAAGAGTTAGTAGTATAAGTATTAAGAATATAAATCTATATGAAAAGTCTATTAAATGTCTCAAGGTAATACGGGTTGTGAAGATCATGTAATTCTAAGGTTCTTAACCTAAATATTTGATAAAGTTTTACACTTACATGAAACTATATCATTGGTGTTACTTCTAACAACGATTGTCCGTACATAAGTTATAACATTAGGTTTGAGTTTGTTTAAAAAGTAAATTGTGATCGAGTTTTGATTCTTATAGATTTCCAACTTATTTAACTATCATAAATCTAATTTTGCTGCAAAAAAAACAAAGAACATCGAGATTTTAAGTTTTATATGATAATGATTTCTTAAAAATCAATCGTTTTGACAATTGACTATGCGATCCCTACAATATTCTACGAATAAGCAAAGATGTAACGTTATTACACAAAAAGGCAGAACATCTAAGTATATGATCAAATAATAACACGTAATAGGAATGAATAACAATAATAGTAGAGTTAGAAATTGCTCGATTTGTTCTTTATGACTCAAAATTTTATACTCATATCTATGGCATATAGTAAGTTTTCGTTGTGGGTCCTAATGCCAGATCGACAAGGATGTGATCGATATCAGTTACGAATCATCATCGGTGATGAACATCAAAATGTGATCGACATCGGAAGATCAATACATCAAATTAGATGATAAGTACCTATCATTGTCTGAAGACTTGATACCGAGCAAGGTCGATTGGTTGATACCAAGTGGGGTGGATGTTCTTAAACCAAGTAGGGTCAGAGGTATTTGATACCAATAGGATTAGATGGGAAAGAAGGATATGGCCCACATATCTAAATTCCATTTTAAAACCATTTATATGTGGTACGAATAATACACAGTGTGAGCACAGTAGAAATAGTAGTATAAAGGTTGAAAATGCTTTAGTAGAGATATTTTTCTATTGTTTGGTTACTCAAAAACTCGACAATTATGGAGACTAACTTTATGTTTTATCGTGGTAGTTGATTGATCAAGTTTGGCTCTCTGGTTTTCTTTCTACCCTCGGGTTACACATAAAATTTTGTGTTTTATTCAATTCCACATCTTGGCTTATAAGAATCGGTAAAGAATACATATGAACACATTTATGCCCTTATCTTGGATTTTAAGTTCTAACCAAAGAACCAAGACTAAAATCACTGTTTCTTGTAATCCCCCTCAAACGTAAGAGTTAATCACACATGTTGGATGATATCTTAATGATGTTGTTTGGAAACTCACTTCACCTTGCGGTGCGGTGAACGTACCGCAATTATATTCTATTTTAATCAAACATCATTAATAATTGTGTTCGTATGACCGCAGAAAATATCGGTTAATTCACAGTTGGTCTAACCCAACTTCCACCAGAACGCATATGTCAAATATAAATTTTACCCTTAGTAAATTTTATTTATTTTTTTTAAAAAAATAATTTTGATCAATAACTTCTTATATTCTATCAATTACATATTCAAACTATAAAAATATATTTAACAATTTAAAAATATTGTTTTGACATAACGAATTTATCATAAAATTATATTTTAAGTTATAAACAATTATTTAAAAATAATGGTAAAAAAGTAATTTTATGACATTACGATCATTCATCGTTGTTTAAAAAACAGTTTTTTTATAACACCATTAATTCACCTCACAGCAAAGTACAATCATTTCACCTCACCGATATTTATCAAACGTTGTTTCAAACGTGCCCAATAATATGTGTGTTATTAAATCTACGTAAGACTAAAGTAGATTCAAACTAGAGTTTTACATGAACAAAATTGAAAAGGGTCATATTTCAATGAGTATGAGATCTAAAAAACTGACACTCGTTGCCCCACAAACTATTAATTCCAATTTGGACTTTCAAATTGGGCCACAAGCCCAATAAATATTAATTTTATCCGTTCAACTCAAGATTTCTCAATGGACAAGCATCCTCACAACATTCTCCCCTTTCTTCATTGAAAAATCAATTTCAAAATTTCTCTAAGTCCCCTCAATAACTTACAATTTTCAGCACATGTGTTTGTTCTTCAAGAAATGCGCATGTAACATCTCATATTTACTACTCCAAAGTTTGATATCAATCACGCTTAAGAGGATGATGAGAACCCTTAATAATATAGGTAACAGACGTATGAAAAATCAAGGAGATAATTTTATTCGATTTCATCTTATGTCCAACTATGTTAAACGGACTCTTCTCCGGAGATGTCGAATTCGAGTCGGACTCTTGTCGAATACCGACTCTGACACTTAGTGGACACGAGTCCATTTTTTATATTTAAATGTATTATTATTTAAGTTGAAATAGTTATAATTTAAATTTATTATTAGTTATCCATATTGATATTATTTCGTTAATGTTTACAAATTAATAGTATATTGATATTATTGAGATATAATATAGTCTATACCAACTATTTCATCATTTTATCGATATTAAATATTAATTATCATCTATATTTGTAGTCTTAATTTATTATTTTGTATGTATAATTAGATAAATTATAACTTTATTTATTGTGAATTATAAACTATGTTAAATAGATATATTTTTAAAAATTTTATATTTTAATTAAAAAATAATTGATAATATTATCGAGTCGGACTCTTTAACAAATTCGAATCTGAGTACTCGTGACACGGTGGAGGTGTCCGTTTAATATAGTGTTATGGTCCCTTTTTAGGGGGTACCAACAGTCATCCGGTTCGTCAGCAAACGAACTCGGTTTTTATTTGTTTTTTATGGGGAAAACGATTAACGCTAGAAACAATAAAAAAGGCGCAACGATTTATAGTGGAAAACCCGAGAATTGGGATGAAAACTACTTGGTTAAGAGCAAATTATGCTCATAGCCGATTCACTAATCAAACAATTTATACAGGATATATAAGAGGCTTAATGAAAATGACAAGGAATAAGAAAACAATAAAAACTTCGATAGGGTAACGACATGTTCTTATGCGTCCAAAAGGTCCTGCTATTTCTGTCGTTGCGCTCTGTATTTATAGAGTTAGTGGCGTATGTAAATCACGCTATGTAACCGCCTATGACAGGTTTATTAGAGGTTGTTGTCGCGCGATGTAAAACGAGGTTGGGACCGAGGCGTGGTCTGTGTGATCGGGCCCGAAGCGTGGAAAACATGTGAAGGCCCGAAGCGCGGAAAATGTGGGTGTAACCGTTTGGACCGAACCACGGAGTCAGTAACATTTTATTCGCCAAGGTTATCTTCGGTCCTCTCGCAGAATATCGGGCCGTTCTTCGTTAAGTGTATTAATGGGCTGCACAAGTTCACATCCACCATTTGGATCGGATCAATCGTCATTGGGCCTCATCCGTTACAGGGTGTCTGGTCTTAGAGTTCTCATCACTAGCCCATCGGGCTTGATTGCCATCGTAGAGGTGATACAAGGCTGATCACTTGATGTTTACACATTCGTGAGAACAGGGGACCGTCCCTATAGGTATGGAGCGTCCAGGGGACCGATCTTTCCCTTGAGTGTAGGAATTAATTTGTATTTAGAATTCAATAACGTATATTTATGTTATGTTTTCATTTTTATTATTTACTAATATCCAGACCTGCGCCTATTCCCATTCGATTGTTCAGCAGGCGTGATGAGTGTGTTTATGCTGCTATCGCCTGTGGCAATATTACGTGGCAGCTCACCACTGGTCGGGAAATTAGTATTTAAATCGGGGTTTTGGATACTGTTTTTTCTCATCGTTATTTCGCGAAGGAAGAATTGCCCCATTGAGTTCTCTGCGCCCTGAATCTTTTTCACGCTTCACCCCTTTCATTCCGATTTTCGTTAAGGTATATACTATGACTCCTCATAAAACGAGATACCCAGCCATGTCTGAGTTAGATATTGAGGAGTTTAGATATAAATTTTCGATTCCGGCGCATTATTCCATCTGGAAGGGACGGGAAGATGTTCTGTGTTTCCTTCCGGCGGAGATGATTGTGCCGGCATCCGCTATTCCGGTCAGTTACGCTTCTTTGAAGTGTGGGCTCCGTTTTCCGCTGCATCCTTTTGTAGCAGCCGTTCTAAACGAAATACATTGCCCTACTTTTGCGTTATTTCCGGGTAGTTATGTGTATATAGTGGCGTTCATATTTTATTGCCACCAACAGAATAGGGCCCGACCTTAAAACATTTTTTCAACCTGTTCTTGGTGGGGTCTCGGAATTGTAAAGGTCTATTAGGATGCCACAAACTATACTATATAGCGGTGCGCACTAAAGAGTGCGCTATAGTGGATAAAGAAGAGTCTCTCCATACGTGGGAATCTTGTTATGTGTGGATAACAGTCCCGAAAGAGGATATGTTGAAGGTGTGGCCACGCATAACTCACCCACGCATAGGTCAGTTGGGCCGAACCAGGTTTAACCCCTCTCGTCCGGACATCGTAAATATACTTGCGATGTTCCCCCCTCCCTAAGCACGCCTTAAGCGGACGGAGCTGCTTCGGGAGAGAATACTAATAGAAATAGGTGTCGCGGGTAGGACCGGAGCCCTAGCCCCGAAGGGGATGTTTTCTAGTTCGGATCCATCAGAAGGATCGGGTATGAAGTAATGTTTTACTTTATCCTTTCTTGATCCTTATGTATTTGTTTTGCAGACTCCACTGAGACGATGCCTAGCTCACTTTTTAAGCGCATGGCGGCTGCTTCGGTCCGTCTATCTGAAGGACAACGCGATACATCGGGGAGTGCTGATGAAAGTGAATCAGCAACGGGAGGTGTGCTGGTCCCATCGGGGTCCCATAACCCCCGATCCAAACTACCGGCGCGGGCACATTGACCCTGCGCTGCACAGGGCAGCCTTCGACTGAAGAAGGGCCTACGTTTCGGGTATTTGGAGTGGTAGAGGAGGTGATAATGGCTCGGATTCGTTCTTTGAGCTTATCCAGCCTCTATCAGATCGGAAACAACTCCTTTATTAATGCTAATACTATTGCTTTATTGTTGCAGGGAGCCATTCCCGTGGAGAAGGTTCGCCCCGGTCCTCACCTTAAAGCGAACGTCTCCCTGCCGCCGGTCCCCTTGGGGAAAAGGAAAAGGGCGACCGAGGCCGAAGCCCCGAAGGATCCCAAAAGGCTGAAGAAAGGGGAGAACGCTTCGGTCCCTACCAAGGGGATCGTTTTGAAGGAGCCTGCATCGGGTCCGAAGACTAACTCCGATTGGGGAGTTTCTTTGGACCTGCTAGACAGGTTAAGTAAGGGGAGGAAACTAACCTCCTGTAGAAGCGCTTTCCTGAAGGACTTCCGCCTTTACGGAGAGCAAAACCCAGACAACGTCCAAGCGGATATGTATGGGAAAGAGATCATTGAGGGCTTCATCGACCTCACCACAAAGGTAATAACTTTTTTTTTATGAGGGCCCGAAGCCTCACTTCTTTGACCTTGTTATCTTATGCAGATGCTGAGGAAAGCCTTCACCACTGCCATCACCGTGGAAAAGAACCAGGGTGGCAGTGTTGTGTCCCAAAAAGTCCAAAATCAACTTGACCTTGCAAAAATGCAAGTTGAAATCAAACACGGTGAGTTGGTCACGGTAAGGGAGGACCAGGACCGACTGGATAATGAACTGCTAAGAGTTGGGACGGAGGTCTCACTCTTAGCAGATAAAGTCTCTGAGCTGGAGAAGATAGGACAAACAGCTCAGGGGCGAATTTCTGACTTGGAAGCCAAGCTGCGGGCCAAGGAGGAGGAGGTTAACCAAGTCCAAGGTCTGGCCCAGGAGAAAAGAAATAAGTTGAACGAACTTCTACTTCGGGCCCAAGAAGAGAAAGCGACCTTGGAGGAGGAGCTGACAAGAACCCGCACTTCGGCCGAAGGTTCGATCCGCGAAGTAGTCCTAGGCTTCGCTAGGTCCCCCCTGTTATTCGCTTTGGCGGATAACATACATGGGGTGTACATTGCTAAATACCTGGATAACATGCGAGAGCAGGTTATTAAGCAGTTCGGGCTTTCCCCTTCAGACGAGCGATGGAAAGCGGTCGAGCCACTCGAAAGAGATGGCAACTTTTAGGTTATTCCAACTTTGGAAGAGCATGTTCTGGAAGAAGACCCTTTCTTCTATCTCTTTGAAGAGATGGAGAGAGCGGTCAACCAAAAGGTGGCCGACCAGGAGGAAGAATTGAGGCAGCTTGCGGCCCGGACCGAACCGCAGGAGCAGGGAAAAGAAGATGGGCAGNTATAGTGGAAACCCCGTAAAATGGGGTGAAAACCACTCGACCAAGAGCCGATTGTGCTCTTGATCTGCTCACTAATAAAAATAAGAGAAGTTTACACACACAGGCTAATGAAAATGACTGAGTCTAGAAAGCAGTAAGAATCTGGGCAGCGTAACAGCCTGTTCTTCTGCATCCAAAGGGTCCTCCCTTTTCCTTCGTCTTGCCCTGTATTTATAGAGTTGCCGGCGAGTGTAATCCACGTCCTGTAACCGCCTCTGACAAGTTTGTTAGAGGTTGTTATCGCAGGATGTAAAACGAGGCTGGGACCGATGCGTGGTCTGCGTGATCGGGCCCGAAGCATGATAAACGTGACAGGGCCCGAAGCGTGGAACACGTGAGCCTGTAACCGTTCTGTAACCGTTCGGACCGAACCACGGGGCCAGCTGGCAGATAACGCTTATTTTTACTAAGGTTATCTTCGGTCCTACGTGTTGAACATCGGACCGGTCTTCCTAGAGGTGTAATTGGGCTGTGAGACTTCGTTTTGATTATTTAAACTGGCCCAACAGTCATCAGGCCTCACCCATTATGGGATACCCGGTCCTAGAGTTCTCATCAATAATAATTGTACTTTTATATTTTTAAATTCGAATTTGATCAATTTCAACCTATATATATGTGTCTTTGTTGTCTAGCAATTCAATAGATCTCACCAAACAATTGTTTTGTTTTCGCTTTATAATGGCGCTCATACCAAATTAATACTTATGTAATTTTTCGTGAATCGTTAATTTTATACCAAATACAATGAAGTATTGATCAAAACTTTATAATGGAGAATAAAAATGCGTATACATACAAAAAGATTATTCAAACATGGAGCATTGAAGTTCTTACTCTTGTACAATGTTTTCATATTCATGTATCAATATTGCATCGGTCTCTAGTGATACATGCGATATTTCATATATATTATTTTTAAAAAAAATTAATTATAAACAAAATCAAAATTGTAAAATAAAAAAACATTGTCAATATAAAAACAATAGTTTCATATCAAAAATTAGTACTAAGCCATTGTGTCATTACTTTATTATACTTTTTACCAAACATCATTAATAAATCCGTTTGTGTGACCGCAGAAAACAGCGGTGAGTTCACAGTTGGGTTAACCCAACGGCTACCAGAACGCACATGTAAAATGTCAATTTTACCTTTGATAAATTATAGTTTATTTTTTTAATATAATAATTTTGATCAATAACTTCTTATATTCTATCAATTACGTATTCAAACAATAAAAATATATATAGCAATTTAAAAATATGGTTTTGAAATAACGAAATTATCATAAAATAATATGAAATATAATTTTTAAGTTATAAAAAATTATTTAAAAATAAGGGCAAAAAAGTCATTTTATGACATCACGATCACTGCACCGTTGTTTCAAAAACAATTTTTTAAAATCACGATCAGTTCACCTCACAGCACAGTACAATCATCTCACCTCACCGCTATTTGTCAAACGATGTTCCAAATATATCTACTATCAAATATCATCAATCATGTCAAGTACTTGAAATTAAACTCAAACTCATTTTCGACATAATTTTAAAATATAAGGCTCAATCGAAATTGTTGATATTTCGGAGATTTCTCCGAAATTTTGATTTGGATGAAAAGCTTGCTATTGAAATTTTGATCGGATATTCTCTTAATGATAAAAAACATATTACCAATTAAATTATTATTATTTTCTACAATTCAAGTAAATATATTTTTATTTTGTGGCACGGTTAAAGCAGTCAATACCATTTGTCACCATCGAGTAAATAATTGAGAGAAAATATAATAAAATAGCCAAAAACAAACTTCCAGATTTAAATATATATAATTATATATATATTACAGCAGCATATCTTAGATTCGGCGGCCTTGAATCTCCTCCTGGTGCTTGGGGCCCCCCACCCCTCATAAATTTTCATATCATATATTGACCAAACATTATTAATTTTCTTAATTACTAATTCATAATAGTTTATATTATGAATATAAACTTTATCATAAAATAATTAACTATATTTAATGATATCAAACAAATAACATAAATGATAGACATTATACTAATTTAATTTATAATGTCTAAATTGATATATTTAATTCATACTTTAGATAAATTATGTAATTGTGAATTTATAATAATCATACCATTTTAAGGCAATTTTTGTCTCTTTTTAGAAACATTGACAACAAACTTATGTTATTTTTCCTTACGAAACATAAATGACAACATAATAAAATTTCAAATATAACTTGAAATTACGGATTTTCATTCAACGTGATTTTTGTTTTTACCGATACAATAGTTATACGGTTGATTTAACAACACTTCACTAAAGAACCCCACAATTGTAAAAAATTTCGACTTGGATAATGTCTATGTTGAAATATTAAATTGTTTCATATTGGATTTGTTATCAAATTTAGATTGTTTTACAAGAGAGATTGTGTACATAATAAATGATTTGTTCAAATTTTTAACGGTATAGTCTTCTCCCCTTATACGTTATATCTGTGAGCAATCATGTCATAATTTAGGTCACTCTATAATTTCAACATGATATCGAAGTTTGTTCGGTCAAAATCCTGATTATCAATATTGGAAAAGTTCGATTCATTTCAATTCGCATGTCCAAATTTGTCAAATATTTGGACTTGGGAGGGGTTTGTTGAAATATCAAATTGTTTCACATTGGATTTGTAATGAAATTTGTATTGGTTTATAAGAGTGAATATGTATCATAGTAAATAATTTGTTCAAATATTTTACGGCATGGTCTATTCTCTTTATACATTATATCCGTACACAACTTCCGTTATAATTTCGATCATACTATATAATTTCAAAAGTCTACTATCTAGTTTTTGCACTATTATTATTGGTTTTTGCTAATTGTATAATTAGCTCTCCAACTTACGAGTTGTGTAAAGGACATGCCCTTCAACTTACGCAATTGCAAAAATGATATTTAAAGTTATTAATACCGTTTGTTTTTTACCCCTGATTTTTAGCACTCGATTTTTCTGAAATTTAAAACCGTTTGAAAACTCATCACAAAATACACAAATAAGACATCTTCGAAAAATTATACAAAAATTACCCTTGATGTTCGACAATTGTGCATGAAATATTAAAAATTTACGAGTTCATTAAAGTGTCAATCATAAACTGTATTGAAAACTTGAGGTGTCTTATTTGCATTTAATTGAAGTTGGAGGACAATAAATGCATATTTTTTATCAAAAAATGTATTATATTTACAATTTCGTAAATTGAAAGACACACCCTTCATACAGCCCATAAGTTTAGGGGCGTGGGCAAACATTACCCTTTTATTAATTACATTGTAACAAATTTTGTAAATAATGAATTAATAAAAATAGATATATAAAATCGTCTTTTAAATGTTGTTGGTTATATTTAAAAATGGTGTTTGTAGCAAAACTCAAAATTTTAAAATAGTGAAATATTATGACAAACTTTGAAATTGTAAGAAGTTCATTAGAACGCTAGAATCCTACACTAAATTTTAAGAGGCACTCTAAGTTTTATAATTATATATTTACCCTAACATACAATACCCATTCAAGTTTTACGCAAACATGTGTTAATATTTGAAACACGTGCGTTAATTACATATACCGTTATTTATATTTAACCTCTTAACTTTACAAAATTGTAAGATTATACTTTCAAATTTTGAAAATTACAAAAATAATGTCATAATTTTTTAATGCTCACAAAAAAATGGACTGAAATTGCTAACGTAAATTCGATAATTATTTTTAAGCGTTTTGAAGTATAGGGTGAAAAATACATCATTACATCTTTTATTAAACTTTGAATATATAGTGATTACATTATTTAAGATATCATCTAAGTAATTTTCTTAACAAAGTAATGACATATGTTTTAATCTTATATATTTTCTATAAAAAGATTATTTCAAAAAAATAATAAATGCACATATGAAGTGTTTTTAGCTGTAATTATTTATTTATGGTTTGATATTATTAAATAATGTGATATATAAAAACGATTTATTTACCACGTTGTCGTACACTATCAACTATTATATATCAACATCATAATAAATAAATTAATAATTTAAAAACCTTGCAATAATAAATATTGAATACATTATATATTCAGATAATATATTTTAGATACATTATTTTTTTCAAATTCAAAAAAATAATTTAAAAAGTACTATTTTAATAATATTTAATTCAACTCAACCATATTATCCAAATATTATTTTTATTAACAAAACATTATTATGACTCCCTCCAGATATCATTTCATTTATTATACTGTCAAATTCATAACTAAATCACAGAAGCCACAGGCATTATACAAATAAAATAATATTTAAATTATTTATTTGTTTTTATTATACTCATTTTAAAGACCTACAACTGGATGTGCACATCAATCGTCATGTTCTTAATGTTTTCCGCTTTTTCTCTTGTTTATTAAATGCCCGGGATTAAAATCACATTTGAAATAAAGAAGATAATGTAAATAATTAATTTAATATCATAATGTAAGAGATATGTATGTCGAGCCATTGTTTCATACTGTGGTACTGCAAAAACCGGATGATATCGGTATTTCGATTGTTACCATTTCTCAACCGGAACCCATTGTTTTTCAGGTTCGACCCGAAAAAAATAGAACCGGCCCGTCTCATAACGGAATTTCGGATCGGTATGAAAACATTTATGTGCAGTCTATCACTATTATTTTTGTTAAATTGTATATTCTTACGATTGTTTATATCTGGCATGCAACACAAAAGTGATTTCGTGTGCTCGGATCTAGTTGTTTTTATGATTCGAGTTTTTTTGAAAAATCGTATGTGTGATGATATCATGTTAGAATAATGAATGTAGTTTTGGATTTGTTTGGTGCAACATTTAACATTGAAGTTTTAACCATGGTTAACTTGAAGTTCACTTGCAATGGTCTGTTGATTTGGGGACAAAAGGATTCCACAACCCAAATAATTGACAAATTATAATTCACCTGCATTAATGATATTAGTTACTATGGTAAAAGTAAAATATCAAGCTATCTCATATTAAAATCATGAGATACCATACTTGTTTTATATAGAATTTAATTCAAAATTAACATATATGTTGTCACACATGATTTTGAGTATTTTTAGATCAGTTATTGAGAAATGAGGCGTGATAACATATGGTGATATGCGATAAGATATGGTGAATAATCATGCTTAAATAAGAGATAAAATTCTCGTGAATTATTAATGTATATGCTAAATTGTGGTATTATTATTGTGATTTAAAATAATGATACTCATATTTTAATTATTGAAAATTGCATTACTAACTCTTCAACTTAGGACTTGCATAAATGTCATACGGTCAACTTACAAAATTGTAAGAATGATACATGAAATTATCCATTTGTTTTTTTTCTCTAACACTATAACACCCGGTTTTCCGTTAAGTTGTCGAATGTTTTCCCATTAGCATTATTGATCTTTAATGTTGACAAAATACGCAAATAAAACGAAAATAAAATTATACAAAATTGACTCTTGAAGTTCAAGAATTATGCATAAGAATATAAAATATTAATAGTATCGCTAGAGGGTCAATGTTAAACGATATTGGTAAATTGAGATGTCTCACGTGTATCTAATTGAAGTTGAAGAACTACAGATACATATTTTTTTCAAATAATGTATTGTATTTGCAATTTCCTAATTAGACATGCATTTTACACAACTCGTAAGTTGGAGGGCTGTAGGTAAACTAGTTTAAATATAGGTAAATTAGTTTATTTAAAATATAGGTAAATTAGTTTATTTCTCAAATTGTGATTGTCACAAATAGTTATAGCATCGAGATGAAATCGTGTTTTTTGAGTAATAAATGAATCGTAATTTGATTTTTGTTTTATGCACATTAAAAAATAAATATTTGATATTTATTACACTCTTATTGGATAACCAAAACAAATCATGTATGTCAAATTATAAGAAAATAAAGTATGGTTAAATAAGGAAATTATGATTTTATACATATTAAGGTATAATATTCATATTATAATATACATTTTAAAATAATTTTATAATATAAATAATTTGCATAATGTAAATATTTCATAATTTATATTTAAATTATGATCGAATAATGAAAAGATAATATTCTTTATTAAATATAAAGTCTAGAACTTATTGTCGATATAAAAAAAACTGAAAGCAGAAAAATAACCATTTGAATATTTTTTCAATGGCATGACTAATTATTATAGTGTCCATAATATAAAACATAACCAATATAATGTCATTTTTTAAAATGTTATCTTATATATATGAACTTAATTGATGGAACATAACAATCTTATATAACGTCGAAAATCCCATCTTTTTATATCATTTTTAATTCGTTTGAAATTTTTTAAAAAAACTTAACAAATAGTTTATACCAGTCATATCGGTCATATTTGTCCAAACCATAACAAAATTCCGAATTAGTATGAATATTAATAAAACCATTATTTATATGTAAGACCAATATAGAATAGATGATTTTTTGAAGGACACTAAATGGGTAAAAAGTATCGTCATTAAAATATATTAAAATTTAAATGAAAAAGTACTTATTTAATGAATAATGGCTCAAGATGCAATTTAAAAGAGAAGATGAAGACTTCACGGACGAATTATTTGATCTACACTTTATGCTATATTTATTTTATTTAAATAATTAAGCAATCTACATGTTTAGCGAGTATCCAACTTTAGGACGGACAGTGAGACATGAGACATCCCTAACCAACTACCTTTAAAAATTAAATATTTTAATATAAACTTTATAGATAATTGTTTAATATGATATAAAACTTCACACCCTATCATTTACTGTTTAATTGTTTCCTCCATTAAAATAGCATTGAAGTGTACTGATATATTTAAATCGTGATTTTTTTAACACATAAACAAAAAAAAATAATCACTAAAAATTCACGATCTTATCACTAATGCTAAAACTAGCTATGGGCTTGGGAGATCATCGTGATTTAAGAAATTATTAATTTAACATTACTTCTAATAATTATAATATGATTATATTTATTATTTTTTATATATAAGTTATATTAGTACGTTTACACAAATCACGATCATTATATTATAATTTTACCAATTACATTTAAAAATTCACGATCATTATATTTACCATGAATTTTAAAAAGTTGAATCAAATAAATCATTGACAGATTATGAGTTTGGTTAGGACAATATATTGGTTAAAAGATAATGTAGTTGTCCCCGACTTTATAGCTCTAGTTATCTCTTATCTTCTTCCTTAGGACACCCACAACGGTGTCCGGACAGTCCAACGTGGCAAACTCATATTGTCACCTTGGACTGTCCAGGGATGACGAGGAGATAGGGTATCCATCTCTCTCCTCTCACATTCTTTAAAAAAAAAAAATCAAATTGTATTAAATTTTAATGATTAAATAAAAAAAAAATTGTATTACGTATCGTAATTTGATTTTGTATGTTTCATTTTTCGTTATTTTGGTATTTTAACGGATATGAATAAAAATTTCTCAAGTTATTATGACTTGATAAAAATTTATTAAGATAACAAAAATATATATGTTCGAATAAAGATGTAGTGATGAAAATGAAATCGATTATTTAAATAATAAAATAATATTGAGGAAATAGAATAATGATGTGTAGAAAAAGAAAGTTTTGAGGAAAGAGAATGTTGATGTGGAGAGAGAGAAAAATGACTGTTTGGACGGATATGAATGTGGATGTCCTTATTGTATGAATTTGATTTAGGATCGTATATGATCGATTATATTTTTATTAATCTATATCATTATTTGGGATCACAACTCTATTGGAACAAGATATCCATTAGAATATGCTGAAATATGAAATAATTATCTAACATCTAAAATGAGATGTTTTTTGGATTGATTTATAATATTAATTATGAATTATTGTAATTTATTTTTTCAAGTTTTTACTGTGTAATTTCTGATATCTTATATATTATATCCTAATACCTTCCTCCTTAAAATTAATTTGACTCTATAAACTGGAGGATGATTTGGCATTATACACGCGATGGAATTGAAAACGTTGCAAGGTGTTTTTTAAAATATAATTTTTCTCAATTATAGTATTTCTTTTATATTATTATATAATATAGTAAATAAACGTGATTATAAATATAGGCCAGATGCGTCTCTTATTTCTTCTTCATCGTGTAACCCACCATTTTCTCCGATCTCACCGTCATGGGAATAGCAACAAGATGGCTTAGAGGGCTTTTCGGCCTCAAAACAGCTAACCCCAACAAGAGAAAAACCACTCGTAAGGGAAAGGACCGACCAAATTCCTCCGTAGAAGGAGAAAATGACGAAGCCAGTAAACGCGTCATAGCTGTGGCTGCTGCAACCGCTGCCGTCGCAGAAGCCGCCGTCGCTGCGGCAGAAGCAGCTGCCGCTGTGGTAAAACTAACGACCAGTGTAAGAGGTAATAGTAATGCCTCTGGTGTCAAGGGAGGATACAGGTATTTGACTCTTCGCAGGCGCGAGGTTTGGGCTGCTGTTACGATTCAATCGCGTTTTCGCGCTTACTTGGTCAGTTTTAGAGCGCATTCTTACTACTCAGTACTCACTCTCCTGCTTTGCACATTTTTCCACGTTTTTTAAAAAACTGTATCAGAAAAACTCTCACCCTCTATTTTTCCATGTGATTCTCTGGATTGCCTCAACATCGTGAAATGAGTAAACCTTCTGCTGCTTTGAGTGCTGAATTTGGGTTCGCATCACTTCTTTCAAGATTCTTTACATATTACACTTGAAGAACTGGGCACTTCTGCCCAGTGTTTTACTGATCGTTTGTTGCTTATTTTTTGTTGGGTTTTGTTAAAATTACCCCTTTTTAGTGTTATTTGTGAAAATATTGTTCCTAGTTATAACTAAAGCTGCTTTGGTATGAAAAACTACAAAAAATACGTGTGTTAATGAGATTCGCATCTTGTCTTAATTCAATGGACCTGTGGGTTAGTGAAAGCTAGCTTTTAAGCATCCAAACTAAAAACGAATAATCGTAATTTGTTGTGGGGTAAAAAGGCAGCTGAAAATCAAGTTACAGTTATTACAAATCGAGTTCTGTATTTATACCCTTTTGAACCCCGGGTTGGTAGAGACATGAACAACAAGTCATGATTCTTGTTCACTTTATGACTTGATTTCCCACTTCTTTATCAGTAAAGTTGACAAAGAGTAAGCTTATTTTCTTCAAGGCGCCAAGAGAGTTCAAAACTGGCTCATTTGCCCTGTTACCCACTGCAAAAACGTACGTTTGCTAAAATACCCATCCACGTTTAAAAATCACACAACAAAACAACCATAGATGTGTATTTTGGATAAATGTACAGTTTGCAGTGGGTAACAGAGCAAATCAGGCGTTCAAAACTTTAGATTCTGTTTACTGGATCTTTTGTAATTGATGATGTTTTTTAATGCGATACTTTTTTGGGGAATGTGTTGTGTTCAGTCAAGGAAAGCACTCCGGGCCCTGAAAGCTCTAGTGAAGCTTCAAGCACTGGTTAGAGGGTACCTAGTGAGAAAGCAAACTGCTGAATTTTTGCAGCGTTTACAAGCTCTTGTAAGAGTACAGACAAGAACATGTGACTTTAGGGCCTTCAGTTCTGAACTTGGAATCAACAATTCTTCTTACCGCAAACACCTCGTAAGTTGAAATAATGGACAATATTCCACATTTGTTTGAATTGTTTATAAAAAAGATAGATTATACTAAATAACTTGTTCAAATCTTTTATGATATGATTTTATTTTTTTATATGTTATATTTGAACATATTTAGTATCAAAAATTAATTTGATTCTATAAATTTAACAATATTTTCTTCCATAACATAATTTGATCGGTTTTTCGAATCTAAATGCAGAAAGCTGGTTCAATGTCAATGGCGAGTGAGTATTATGATGAAAGAAACGCGAAGATTCTTGAAGTTGATAGTGGAATTCAGAGAACTAGACATAATTGCAAGAGATCAATTTACCCATCTTACTACAACAAAAAATGCAGTAGCGAAGTTCAATCTCTTACTCACTTTGACGAAGATTACAATCTCAGCCCGGGATTGTATTCTTCGAGAGGTACGAGATTTAACAAGGAAACAACGAGAAGCTATTACCGAGTTCATCCAAGCTATATGTCTTATACAGAATCATCAAAGGCTAAAGTGAGATCATTCAGTGTTCCTAAACAGAGGCATTATCCATTGGAAAGATCATATTCAACGAACAGATATAACGTTTACGGAGGCTCCGAAACAGTTGATCACAGAGATTATAATGAATCTGGTGTTTTGGATAGGTTTGGAATGCCTATTAGCAGCCATTGGCGCAGGTACCAGTAGAAAAAAACATATGTATTCACGAACATATTCATATCTAAACTTACCACATTCGTCACGAGATTCCCGTTTCAAAATCGACCGAGCGAGCTTTGACAAATAGAGAATAAGATATAAGCTTCAAAAAGCTCGAATTTTTACGAAATCTAACCATATATTACTCCATCTCCATTTATAACTTCACCAATAAGGTAGCTTTTCCAACGTTTGTCTTCGAGTATTCGTCGACCTGTTTCTTCATTGACGATTAGAACCATACCGATACCCATGTTAAAAGTACGCCTCATCTCTTCAAGTTTAACATTTCCAGCCTAAAACATTGGATTTAAGTATGTTAAAATAGAGTGAAAACTAGAGAGGGTTAGGATAAAGCTTATGTCACCTCTTGAATCCAGTGGAAAACAGGAAGAACAGGCCAAGATTGCTCGTATATTAAAGCTCCGAGGCCACCGGGAAATACACGGGGTATGTTATCTGTGAAACCACCACCAGTTATGTGAGCTATCCCTTTAACACCACCTTTGTTGATAATTTCCATTACCTGCATCAGTGATTCGAAAGAAAATTAACTATGGTTCAAATGATACAAGGAATCTTAAAAAACGAAAGCCTTTACTTGATTGACATATATAATTGTTGGAGCCATGAAAGCTTCACTCAATGTAATGGATGATCCAGGTAGATAATGGTTCAAATTATGGCCACTTTCCTCTATGACCCTAAAAATGTAAGACAGTAACGATTCAATCGTGCGAAATGGTTGACGATTAAAACAAAAAATTATTCGAATCGATAAAAAAACCTTCTAACTAAAGAAAATCCATTCGAATGCACTCCGCTGGATGGTAATCCAATAATTACATCTCCAACTTCAATGTTTTTGCCGTCAATTAGAGAGTTCTTGTTTACAATGCCAACTGCAAAGCCGCTAAGATCATACTCTCCCTCTGCATAAAAATCAGGCATTTCTGCTGTCTGAAATGAATACCCGAAGCCTCGATTATTCAAAAAGGAAGATGAGTATTGTGAAGTCGATTAACAAATAATCGAGGCATAGAAAAGAAGTACCTCTCCCCCAAGAAGTGCACAATTTGACTGCTTGCAACCTTCAACTATACCTCTAATAACCTGCAGTAAAGTTGTATAAATAATTGGAGCTTTAAAAATATGTTTTTCAGTACATACCTTCTCAGCAAGATCAACATCGAGACGACTAGTAGCAAAGTAATCAAGGAAAAATAAAGGCTTTGCTCCAGAGGTGACTATGTCATTAACACTCATGGCAACCTAAAAACTCATATGTTCAGTTCTAGAACCGGTTATTAAGCTCATAAAAATGAACCTACCAAATCTACTCCAATACTCTCATGAATCCCTGTTTCGAAAGCTAGCTTTAGTTTTGTCCCAACACCATCAGTTCCAGCTACGAGATACGAATCCCCTGCAAATGAAAAAAAGAAAGATGGTTCAATAGCATGCAAATAACACAATGGCTTAACATCAAAATTTATGTGGATTCGGAGAAGAATACCGAGAGGGAATAGCCCTCCAAAACCTCCAATTCCGGGAGTCATTTGTGCTATCCGCCGAACCAATTCTGCACCAGCATCAATGTCAACACCAGCATCTTTGTAAGTGATACCTTTTGGCTCATGTTCATCACGTATTTGGTTTTGGGCACCACCAGTGGACATTGAGATTTTAAAGTGTTTTGAATTTTTCAGTCCTTTTGAAAAAAATGACAACGCTCCTCCATTAGCATGATGCCTCTTAGAGAGGCTTTCTCTTGACATATTGGGAATACAACATTTTTGTTTCAACCCCAATCTGCACGAGGTGTCCATTCTAAATTTGTCTGAAAACTGCAACATATTTGAACTTTAGGGAAATACATGAAAATAAAAGTTAACATAGGCATTCAAATAAGCGCCTCACTGCTGCTATTGACTGAAAGAAAGGAACTTTATCACGTCTACAAGTATCACTTAGTTGCAATGAAAGTTTTTTTGTGAAAATCCATAAAAAATCATCCTCATCAAGGAAACTACATAATCTATTTGAGATACACACACCGGAACTGTAAAAGGGGGTTTTTTTTATATAAAAAAAAGACAGCGCCGAAGAATAACGAACCTGAGAACCTAGCCGACGCACTTATTCTATTCTGCACCAAACACCCTGCAAATAAACGAGAAGTGTAACATTCTGCGTAATTATAACGAACTCGAATACACTATATTAGTGTTTCTTTTGTCGAAGGTTAAAAAATCATATTTAAACTAAACAAGGGTCGGGTCTCCCCCCTTCCAAGAAAACCAGTACCAGAACACAGAAGAGCTTAAAATTTCCAACTTTAATCCGCGTTGCACGAGAAAAAAGAAAGCATTATTTGCAAGTCGGGAAATGTTGAAAAAAGAGCAAATATACAAGTTTTAGCAATTTTTTTTTGTTGGCCCATAAACAAGATTCTTTTTGTTTTAGCTAAATGGTCCAAAGCTCATGAGCATAAATAACACTATCTCCTACACCGATTCTTCAATTTTCCTTATTTATCTGTGTCGGATCTTGTCCGACTCTCCGACTCGCTACGACTCTTGACACTTGATATAAAACGACATCGTTTTGATTTCTTCATTAATTATATTTTTTCTTCATTAGAAAAATGACTTATATGCATTCACGACTTTGTCATATAATCTATATACTTGTGAATTAATCGTGTAAGTGATAATGAATCGAAATAAATTTGTTTTTGGGGAGACATGAAATAGAACAACTATATTCATTTTTTATAAAGTTGAATTATCTTATATAATAAATTGATAAACTATTTGTAGTTTAAAAAATATAGTTTACGTAACTTTCAACAAATTTTATTATTATTTTATTTAAAAATAATAGCCGAGTCGAAAATACGACTTTTATACTCTTGTTGAGTCAAGTAGCACCAAGTCGGTCGGACGAATCTGTACCGTATAGATAACACCATCGAATGAAATATGAATATTTTTTTATAAAATCAAAACGATTACATATTCAAAATGAAAGATATTCCTTAATTTTTGGATTGTCAACAAGGTGGATATATGATGATTAGAAAATTAATTATTAATCACATCATTAATCAACGTCTACCTATTTTCGCCCCACTTCATTCTATACCTTTCATCCTCATTATCTAATCTCCTTCTCTAATTATCCTTCGGTTAATTATTAACCATTTGTTAATGAATTTATTTTTTAAAAAAAGTTAAATTATGTATAGCATGATTTTTATTCATTTATAACATAAGATTAAAATTATTGCATAAAATATACTGTACAAATATGAAGAAAATAAATTACATATCAAATTATGTATGACACCTACTACTATAAATTATTCTCTCATAATTTATTGTTAGTTTTATGATATGATTAGCAAAAATTGAAACAAAATATCACACCCACTTAAAAATCCCACACAACACGTTGAATTAGTGTGTAAAATTACATGCAACATAAGTAAAAAATTCATATATTTAATGGACATGATTAGAAAAACGTTGGAGTGATACTACTTGATATGGTCCCTTTTTAGGGGTACCAACAGTCGTTCGGTTCGTTTAGCAAACGAACTTGGTTCTGATTTGTTTTTGTTGTGGAAGACGATTAAAAACTGGAAATAAATGATGACATTGCGATGTATAATGGAAACCCCAGGAATTGGGGTGAAAACCACTTGACTAAGAGCATATTATACTCTTAGCCTGTTCACTAATCAAATAATTCATAATGAATACAACAGAGGCTTAACGAAAATGACAAGGAAAAGAAAGCAGTAAGAATTCCGGCAGGGTAACGACATGTTCTTACGCGTCCAAAAAGTCCTGCTATTTCCGTCGTCGCGCCCTGTATTTATAGAGTTAGCGGCGTGTGTAAATCATGCTCTGTAACCTCCTCTGACAGGTTTGTTAGAGGTTGTTATCGCGGGATGTAAAACGAGGTTGGGACCGAGGCGTGGTCTGCGTGATCGGGCCCAAGGCGTGGTAAACGTGTGGAGGCCCGAAGCGTGGAAAACGTGAGTCTATAACCGTTCAGACAGAACCAAGGAGCCAGTTACCAGAGAACGCTTTATTTCGCCTAAGGTTATCTTCGGTCCTCTCGTTAAACATCGGGCCGCTTTTCCTTAAGTGTACAAATGGGCTGCAAGAATTCGNATGCATTCACGACTTTGTCATATAATCTATATACTTGTGAATTAATCGTGTAAGTGATAATGAATCGAAATAAATTTGTTTTTGGGGAGACATGAAATAGAACAACTATATTCATTTTTTATAAAGTTGAATTATCTTATATAATAAATTGATAAACTATTTTTAGTTTAAAAAATATAGTTTACGTAACTTTCAACAAATTTTATTATTATTTTATTTAAAAATAATAGCCGAGTCGAAAATACGATTTTTATACTCTTGTTGAGTCAAGTAGCACCAAGTCGGTCGGACGCGTCTGTACCTTATAGATAACACCACCTAATGAAATATGAATTTCTTTTTATAAAATCAAAACGATTACATATTCAAAATGAAAGATATTCCTTAGTTTTTGGATTGTCAACAAGGTGGATATATGATGATTAGAAAATTAATTATTAATCACATCATTAATCAACGTCTATCTATTTTCGCCCCACTTCATTCTATACCTTTCATCCTCATTATCTAATCTCCTTCTCTATTAATTATCCTTCGGTTAATTATTAACCATTTGTTAATGAATTTATTTTTTTTAAAAAGTTAAATTATGTATAGCATGATTTTTATTCATTTATAACATAAGATTAAAATTATTGCATAAAATATACTGTACAAATATGAAGAAAATAAATTACATAACAAATTATGTATGACACCTACTACTATAAATTATTCTCTCATAATTTATTTTTAGTTTTATGATATGATTAGCAAAAATTGAAACAAAATATCACACCCACTTAAAAATCCCACACATACACGTTGAATTAGTGTGTAAAATTACATGCAAAAATTCATATATTTAATGGGCATGTTTAGAAAAACGTTGGAGTGATACTACTGTAATGTGATATGAGATGATTGTTGTATAAATAATTGTGATTTACAAAAATTATTTTTAAAATAGTTGTATATTGCTTTTAATTTCATGAAATGATTTTTTAATCTTTATTTTTAATTAATTTAGATAAAAAAATAATTTAATATAAACGCAATTTATATTGATTCATGAAACTGTTGTTTTTAGCGTTCAAATAAATATTATCTATATAAATATTTGGTTTGTACAAAACAGAACCACGATCGTACTGCACAACTCAACATTATGCAAACATAGTCAATATTTCACTTATTTATAACAATAAAATACATGGGTAAATTTATTTATAAATTTATATTTGAATATTAAATATATATTTTTAAACATACTTAAAGATAAATTGTATCACTCTTTTAGAGAATATGTTAAATGGAAAATCAATTTAATTTACTTTACCATCTTGTTTTAATTTATTATGAGCAGTGCTTTTATAGCTATACAAAATTTCGTTCTTATCTAGATAAATAGAATCGATACGATTAATGGTGATGTTTGGAAACTCAGTCCACCGCCCGCGGTACGTTCACCGTCCGGTGCGGTGAATATACCGTAGTTGTATTCTATTTTTACCAAACATCATTAATAACTGCATTCGTGTGACCGCAGAAAATAGCGGTGAGTTCACAGCTGGGTTAACCCAACGACCACCAGAACACACCTGCCAAATGTCAATTTTACCATTGATAAATTATAGTTTATTTTTTTAAAAAAATAATTTTGATTAATAATTTCTTATATTCTATCAATTATGTGTTCAAACTATAAAAATATATATAACAATTTAAAAATATAGTTTTGAAATAACAAATTTATCATAAAATAATATGAAATATAATTTTTAAGTTATAAACAATTATTTAAAAATAAGGGTAAAAAAGTTATTTTATGACATCACGATCACTGCACCTCTGTTTCAAAAACAGTTTTTTAAAATCACGATCAGTTCACCTCATAACACAGTATAATCATCTCATCTCACCGTTATTTGTCAAACGATGTTCCAAACGTATCCAATATATCATTCTACGTATTGATAGCCGATCGGTACTGAAATTTTTAAAAATTATATTTTGTTTGTTTTTTTTGGATCACGAATCTCACCCAAAAATGTGGTATCAGATCCACCGCCCAATTTTTGTACCCGCCCATATAAAAAATCTGAGGTGTTTATTTAAATTTAATGAACGAAAAACTGAACAAATATCTTGCTAAGAACTTGCACTGAAGTGATTTTGCGTTTCATGGCTTCTTCAGCTTTAAGTTCTTACATTTTATGGTCTCCTTGTAAGATTCTGAAATCGGAGAGAAGGTTTCTTGATGCGATTTCAGTCAATTACAACTCGGGCAGAGATTCAGCGTATGATGATAAACGGAGTGTAAACAGAGGAAATAGTAAAATCTCTTCTCTTATGAAAGCTGAGACAGAAATATTGGGGAAAGTTCCAGTAAGTTCGAAAGTTAAAAAGGGGATGAGGGAAAAAGAAAAGTTGGAACCTTTGTGGGATGATGGATACGGTGACACGAGTGTCAAGGATTTTTTTTATTATGCAACTGATATAATCAAGCATGATGGCGGGCCGCCTCGATGGTTCACACCAATTGCTTGTGACACTCATTTGAAGGATTCTCCTGTTTTACTTTTCTTGCCTGGTACATATAGCTAGTTTTCATAAAGATGCCCGACAATGTGAAGTCCTGGACAAATGGTTTTTTGTTAATGGAGAGGCTTAACCAAAAAACACTAGTGTTTCATTCTTCTTTTATGTTCCTTCTTGCAGGTATTGATGGTATTGGAGTAGGCCTTATTCTACATCACAAGTCTCTGGGAAAGTAAGTTCTAATGAGGGAGAACTGGTAGTCTTGTATTATCATCATGTGTTAAAACTGCGTTATGTTGAATTTGTCCCACATTTCTTAAAGAAGTGGGATCGATTATGTTTATAAGGGTGGGAATTCCATCACATAATGGCTTGATCAAGTCTCTTAGATGTGTGGGTTCCTACCCTTAATCCCGTTCGTTCACGCTCTCCCATCGTAATTTCGACCATACTCTAGAATTCCAACACATTACAAAGAAATCAATGCTGAAGCTTTGTGCTTGGTTTTATGTCACTAATCAGTTCTTCCATTTCTTTTCAAATATGGGTGCTTCAAATTATGCATTCCTCTTTATCTTTATTTAACGTCAGTTCTTGCTGGAATTCTATTCTTGTATACTTTTACTTGATACCAAATCATCAACTTGGTACTATTGTCTTAGGGTCTTCGACGTTTGGTGCATGCATATTCCGCTGAAAGACAGAACCCCCTTTGCAGGTTTAAGTTTGTCATAATAGTTATTTTCTAAAATTACTGATATAAGTTACAAGAATTATTTTTTGTTGTAGCTTTTATGTATGAAACAGTTGTTTCATAAATTACAGGTTTAGTGAGCTTTGTTGAAAGTACTGTAAGGACTCAGCACAATTTATATCCCAATAAACCTGTTTATCTTGTTGGAGATTCGTTTGGAGGATGCTTGGCTCTTGCAGTAGCAGCCAAAAATCCTCATATTGATCTTGTATTAATATTAGCTAATCCAGGTACTTCGTCTAAAAAATGCAAAATTTTCATATAGCATATTTTAGTTGCCGGGGTTTTTGACTTGTAATTCATTTTTGCAGCAACTTCATTTGGCAGGTCAGAGCTGCAGCCTCTGTTGCCTCTATTGGTTTCCTTGCCTGATGAGCTTCATGTAACTGTTCCTTATTTACTATCCTTTGTTATGGGTACGTAGCATTATTATTATAAGTTCGGTTACGGATTTGTAGTGATACATGTGTGTTCTTGTGCATCGTGTTAAATTTCTAGAGTCCGGTCAATTTACGTGGGGAGACCACGTAATGTAAAAGACTTAAACAAGTCACTTACTATGGTCCATATTCCCTCTTATAAACCAATCCAATTCATATCCCAAGTTCGATGTGGGACAATTGTTCATATATCTGCAACCAAGTGATATCTTTGATTTCTTCTTTTTAAATAGAAGCAAGAAGCTTTAGTAAAGGATTAGCTTGTTTATAAAGTTGAGTTTATAAAGCTTTTGCTCTTTCATTAAACCAGGTGATCCAGTTAAGATGGCTGCAATAGGTGTCAACTCTGTTTTGCCATTGCCACAATATTTGGAACAGTTATCCAGCAACCTTACCTCTTTACTCCCTCTCCTCTCTGTAAGAACATTCTTACGCAGCTTTCTTATTTCATTGAGGAATTTTTTCAATGTATTCATAGAAAAAGTTTATTTTCGTGAAATATTGCAGAACTTGGCTGATATTATACCCAAAGAAAACCTTGCTTGGAAATTGAGATTGCTAAAAACTGCTTCAGATTATGCTAATTCTCGTATTCATGCCGTTAAAGCAGAAGTCCTTATTCTTGCAAGGTTGCCGTTTAAGATATAATCTCATTTATAGTGTTAAATTTCTAGAGTCGACTCAATTTCATGTGTGGATTGTGCACCGATAACGTATAATGGGAGGAGACCACACTGTAAAAGACTTGAATAAGAAAAATCATTTAATATGGTTCACATTCCCTTTTATAAACCAATCCAATCCACATCTAAATTTCGATGTGGGAGAATTTCTTCATATTCAATAAACCTCCCTCAAGTTCAACCACCTAACAAGTTGGATTTGATTATTTAAACCGGCTGATTACCAACCAATCAATTAAACAGAACTAACCTCCATAAGGCAACTAAGGATTTTTCCGAACCTGCTCCGATACCATTTTGAAATTGTAGAGTCTAGCTGAAATTAAGACGAGAGTGCACACGGATAATTGTTCTTTTACGTTGTGGTCTCTTCTCCTTATAAGTTAAATCCGTGTGCACTCCCACATGAAATTGACCCGATAAATTTAACATATGAAGATCATTAAGGAATGTAGCATGCTTTCTATGTATCCATTCATTTCGTTTCCTTCCCTGTTCTTCTTGAAGTTTATTACTGATTTTTAGCATCCTTTTCTCATGTGCATTATAATGTCTTCAGTGGCAAGGATAACATGCTTCCCAGTGAAGAAGAAGCTTCAAGGCTTATGAAATCATTGAAAAATTGTACTGTCCGATATTTCAAAGACAACGGGCATGCCATACTATTGGTCAGTGGAGACTCTAGTATTTTCACATCATATGCTTCTAACTCATTTTAAATTCATTAAGTCATTTAATGAAATTGATCTGTTGTTAATCCACCGATTTGAATTGTCAAGTCCAATTTGTCAGGTGGTTAGACTTGAGGGGGTGTGTTAAAATGATGAAATTGTCTCACGTCGGAATTTAGATGTGGATTGGATGATTTAAGAAAGGATGTGGACCATAATAAATGACTTGTTCAAGTCTTTTACGATGTGATCTCTTCCCTCTTATACATTATATCCGAGCACACTCTCCACGTAAATTGACCTGACTCTAGAAATTTAATATAGTATTAGACCGGGTTCGGAAAAATCCTGATTGACCTTGCCGGGGTCACTCAAATTTAATGAAATTGCCGGGTGGTAATCCATCGGTTTGAATGGTACTCCAAGTCAAGTGGTTGGACTTGAGGAGGGGTGTGTTGAAATATGATATCCGTCCCACATCGGAAGTGGGATGTAAATTAGATTGGTTTATAAGAAGAAATGTGGACCATAGTAATTGATTTGTTCAAGTCTCTTACGGTGTGGTCTCCTCCCTCTTATACGTTATATCCAAGCACATTCCCCACGTAAATTGATTCAACTCTAGAAACAAAACAGGGACTCTAGTATTTTCACATCATATGCTTCTAACTCATTTTAAATTTATTTACAGTTTCACAAATGCAGGAAGATGGTGTTAATCTCTTGACTATCCTCAAAGCCACTCACTCATATCGACGTTCAATGAAACATGAACGTATCAATGATTTCATACCTCCTAGTATGTCCGAATATAATCGAGATCGAAATCGGTAACGTAGCTCTCATTTTTCCTTGGTTTTTGCAGCATTTCATTTCAAAAGAAGTGCATTATTCTATGATGAAATGATCTAGGCTTATATTTTTCTACTCCTTGTTATTGATTTCAACCAGAACCCGATTCTTTCAACGAATTGCTGATCCGGTAATGTTATCTACTAGCGAAGATGGTAAGATAGTGAGAGGACTTGGAGGTGTTCCAAGTGAAGGCCCTGTTTTGCTAGTTGGTGATCATATGCTTCTTGGTTTAGAAGTTATTCCATTGATCGACGAATTTCTAAGTGAAAAAAAGATATTGGTTCATGGAATGTTTCATCCTTCATTTCTTCATACTGCCAATCAAGGATACCAAGAGTATATATTTCTGGACAATATTCGATTATACGGCGGTGTGCCTTCAACTTCGGACAATCTTTTCAGGCTTCTAGACAAGAGCTGTCATGTTCTGCTATTTCCCGGTGGTGCTCGTGAAGCACTCCACAGAAAGGTATGTGTTTCTGTTGAAATATGATGTTGTACCACATTGACAAATGAATGTGGATTAGTGTATAAGAGGTACCATAGTAAATGACTTGTTCCAATCTTTTACGGCGTGGTCTCCTCCTCTTATACATTATATCCGTGCACACTCCAGTCATAATTTCGATCAGACTTTATAATTCCAACAGTTTCTTTACATTTCATGTACAAAAGGAGCCATTGACATGTATGTGCAAGAAATGCCTTGTTTGTTGCTAGGGTGAAGAGTATAAGCTCTTTTGGCCCGATAAACCGGAGTTCGTTCGTATGGCTGCAAAATTCGGTGCGAAGATCGTTCCTTTCGGATCGGTTGGAGAAGATGACTTCTCAGAGGTAGCATTGGACTACAATGATCTGATGAAAATCCCGATTATAAACGATTTGATTAAAGGGTTTAATAGCGGTAAAAGATTCAAGAACATCAGGTAAGTAATAGTATTTACGAACAACCATTTCCTATATCACATTCGTTCACGTTCTCTCGAGTCTTGTAGAGGTGGAATGAGTGGTGAAGTGGGGAATCAACCTGCACATATACCCGTTTTGCTACCGAAAATTCCGGGTAGAATGTATTTCTACTTTGGGAAACCGATCGATATGAAGGAACGAAACGATGTGTTGAAAGATAAGGATAAGGCGAAAGAGGTGTACTTTGAAGTTATGTCACAAGTGGAAAGGAACATTGAATTGTTGCTTAAGAAGAGAAGAAATGATCCTTATAGAAACATCGTTGATAGGATTGTTTATCAGGCTTTTAATACATCTGTGACTCGTCTCCCGACCTTTAAAATTTGAGAGCGTTACTACTTTCATATAACTTAATGTTTGAATATTGTTGTGTATTTGTAATCGTATTTACATTGTGAATTCGTACACTTAGATTATTCTATGTATTAAAATTGGTTTTGGAGGGAACAAGGATGGAAAATGGTCGGTAAATATACCGATCTTTCGGTAACCAAAACTGAAGTGTTAGTAATAAGCATGACTTTAAAAACGGGTTCGAACCGGACGATCCAACCGGTCCGATCTAGAATTGGTCACATCACCGGTTCGATTAGAACCGATTAATAGTATATTTAAAAAACTGATTTTATTACGTTAAAAACCTGACTGAACCGATTTTTTGTCCGATTACAATACCGATTTGATTTTAAAGTAGATTAAAGATGAAATGTTTGGCATTACGAACTTTATATTTGTACATCTTCAGTTCTTAATTGTGAACTCACGACTACATGGAAAGAAATAATTCATTTTATATTCTTAGTGCTAGTTTTGTGTCTACCAAAATAACGATTTTGATCTATCTAATTGTTTGTTGTTGTGGATTTTTACAAGGCACACAAATATTGATTCAATTTTCATTTGTTCATTTCTATGGTTCATAACAGTTTTGTTATAGATCTCGAATCTTTATCTAAGGGAATATGGTTTAGATTAGTATTATGATGTCTTCAATGTTTATTCTTTTGGCTTCTACTAATATGTTTTCAGTGTCATAGTAGTAGTTTGTATAGAGTTAGGAGTTGGACGAACCGTATGAGAGGGAATTATGAAAATCGGCTCTCGGATTAAATTGGATAAACTTTTCTTATTTTACTTAATATTATTATTTGATCGTTAAACTTTTGATTTCTAAAACTCTAGTTGTTTAATTGCAAAAATAAGTAAACCTTTGTTTCTATTAAACCTTTTTATATTATCTAAATTTATTTAGAGTTTTTGTAAAGAAAATATATTGTGAAATATATATATTTTTTTTATTTTTTAATATTATTTTTAAATTTTCTATTAAATCGATTCAAACCAATCTAACCATCTGATCCGATCAATAAAGTATTTCATGTCCACACGTTCAACTGGTTTTTAAAACCATTGTAATAAGTTTCTAATGTTTTGGTTAATGGGTTTTGAAAAAAATTGAAAAAATACTAAAAAATATGAAAATAATTAATTTTATGTATATTAAAGTTTAAATATATATTACATCAAATAATTAATTGGTCCTATAGTTTTCCTTTTTAAAATTTAAAGTTATATTTTATATTAAAAAATGTAATCATTAAATTATTAATCAATTTGATTAATATGAAAACCGACCGATCACCTGATTGATGGATATATACATACTAGTAGTCAGTAACCAAACCACAAATTGATTAACCAAAATCAAAATTTAATGAAACTGATCGATTAACCGACTCGACCATCATTATTTCACCATTGGGAAGGTACTAGGAGTCTGTAAAGATTTTAAAATATATTATTTAAAATTTAAATCAATGTTTTATACCGATTCGAAATTTCGTACAAATATGGATTGATATTACTGGTAAGGTCAATATACCAATTGGTACAAAATCTGATTTTTTAAGAAATATTTTAAAATTTTTAAAAATATATTTAATTACATTTTTAGGGTCGGAACCAAAAACCCATAATGGCCTGAAATCGGGTATCAGCACTACTCCATATTTGATATACCCGTATATTTGAAAACATGGATTTAATATAATATTTATATAATTTATTTATTTAATATATTTAAATATTTTGCCAATTTATATGGGGGATACGAATGTAATACCGATATTATAATATTTTATAATAAATAAATAAAATTATTTATTAGATGTTGGATACTCTAAAATAGTTTTATAACAAATATTATTTTGTAAAACAATTAGTAAAGTAATTACGAATTTATGTTAAAATGTATTTGAATTTAAAACTTAATTAATAAATTATGATGATTTAGAACTGTTTAGTAAATAGATTCATTTTAAATAAATTAAATATTTATTTTTCAGGTTCACTAAATATCTTGAGTAGAGCTTGTGAGTTGTATTTTGTGGGTTAGGTGGGAACTGTCGCTTCCAAAGCATTTGGCAATCCATTATCTCAATAAAAAGGTTATGATTAATTATATATATATTTCTCGATTTTATGTTGATTTGTCAGATAACTTGTAATTTAACAGTAATATTTTGATGGTTTTTAATAAACTAATATTATCTTCATTAAAGACAACCAAAGAACCCAAATTAAATAAAAGATAATTAAAAATAAAAATTATAAAATTATTTTAATTGATTTGTTTGAAGTTTGTATATAATCCTACATATTGGGTTTGTTTGATATAGCTTTTTAAAATTGCGGTGTGGTGAGATGTGGTGAGGTGTAGTGAGATGTGGTGATTGTGATTTTTTAAATGTATTTGGTAAAATTATGATATCATGATCGTGGTTTAGGTAAAAAACTAATATACCCTTTTATGTTTAATAATAAAAACAAATAAATTATATATAATTGTAAAATGAATGGTAATAAAGTAATTTCCAAAATCGCGATGTAGATATAACTGATTTTAACANTCACGATATCATCACAGCTGTTAAAACCAGCTGTGGCCTCATCGTGATTTTGGAAAAGACTCATTTAACCTTATTTCTATTAATTATAATATAATTATATTTATTATTTTATATATATATGGGTATATTAGTATTTTTACATAAATCACGATCATAATATCACAATTTTACGAAACATACTTAAAAATTCACGATCATCATATCTCACCACACCTCACTACACCTCACCACATCTCACCACACCTTACCACACCTCACCACACCGCAATTTTAAAAAAACTGAACCAAACAAACTCATTATCTCAATAAAAAGGTTATGATTAATTATATATATATTTCTCGATTTTATGTTGATTTGTCAGATAACTTGTAATTTAACAGTAATATTTTGATGGTTTTTAATAAACTAATATTATCTTCATTAAAGACAACCAAAGAACCCAAATTAAATAAAAGATAATTACAAATAAAAATTATAAAATTATTTTAATTGATTTGTTTGAAGTTTGTATATAATCCTACATATTTGGTTTGTTTGATATAGTTTTTAAAAATTGCGGTGTGGTGAGGTGTAGTGAGATGTGGTGATTGTGATTTTTTAAATGTATTTGGTAAAATTATGATATCATGATCGTGGTTTAGGTAAAAAACTAATATACCCTTTTATGTTTAATAATAAAAAAAAATTATATATAATTGTAAAATGAATGGTAATAAAGTAATTTCCAAAATCGCGATGTAGATATAACTGATTTTAACAACGATCATCGAATCGTGATTTTTTAACGATAATAGCATCGCAATTATCCTTTTGTTTTGTACGCCTTAATAAAATCACGATATGACGATCTCACCTCACCGCACCACTATTCTTATCGGGATACCAAACAAACCCATTATAAATTGAAAAGATTTGAAATATTATATAATTTTTGTTAAAAAACAATATATTTATATTTTTTAATTTAAAAATTAACAAACCCGCACCTTATACACTAATTATGAATGGGTGAGCAATTTATGAAGCGGGTGTGAAATCAATTTCTCATATTAAATAATTGTACCACCAGCGTGTCATCTTCTGGCAGAATATCAAAGTGGTTCGCCTACACCTTTTTCCAATCTTCCATTTTTCTTCTTAATATACTTTTAAAACAATAATTTTTAAATAAATACATGTAAATAGGTAAAATCATGACTTTGAACTAAATTTTAAAAATTAATTTATATTTTTGGCAGATTAAATTATTATTTACTCTTCATATTATTATACATTATATAAACCAAAAATTAAAGATTAAATATAACAAATTATACTCAAATGTTTTCATACTAATAGTATATCCCTCATAATATATTCGGTAAAAACTATCATATTTTTAAAATAATAAATAGGGTTAGTGGATCCTAATCTTAAAATAATTCAAATAATGATTAATTTAATTAATTAACAACTATATAATATATATAGTTGGTACCAACCTAAAGAATTTAAATATTATAAAACAAAAATAGTTAGGAATTAAATGTAGAGAATTTAGGTAAAATATTCATCATTCGAATACCAGTAAACAAATACTAGTAATTGGGTAACATAGAAGTTTAGGGGTGAGCAAATAATTCAGAATATCAAATATCATATCAAAATTTTGTTATTTCGGTAATTGATATTTGGTATTCGGAATTGGGTTTGGTATTTGTTTTTGAATAATTTTGGTATTTAGTTTGGTATTCGGTAAGTAAATAAAAAAATTGGTATAATATCAAATACCAAAATTATTATATATATTTTTTTTTTTATTAAATATAACTACATAATTATATTACAATTGTTTTTTAAATATCAATATTCCAAGTATATAAAAATGATGAATATTTAGATTTATTCATTACATTTTGATGATATTGAACAATATATATATGAACACAATATTTTTAAAATTATAAATAAATTTCTACATTAATAAAATATTATTTTAATATTTATTTTGTAATAATAGTTTTCATATTTAATTTACATACTCTCACAACATTTTGTTTTATATTAAAAATCGTAAAGAATTATTGTTTGTCTACAATTCATTTTAAAAAAAGAAATTAAAAATTATAACATAATTATAAATTATTTAAATTTCGGTATTTTGGTGCCGATAGCGAAATACCGAAATAATTTTGGTAATTCGGTATCGGTACCAAAATTTTATTGGAATATGATTGATATTAGATTTCGTAAGAAATTCAGTATTTGATATTTTGATATTCGGTATAGTAAGGTATACATTAACGAATACTCACCCCTAGAGAAATTTACATGATACATAGATAAATAAACATAATAATAATTCAAACAATAAAATAAACATTCAAACATTAAACTTATATTGTTGCCTACTAACTAACTTCCCCTCATGATTGGACAAGATGTGCTAATCTCTCATCAAATAATCTATTGGATTATCTATCATGAATAACATGTATTTTTCTATGTTAATCTCATATCTTTGGCTAATCCACAAAACATTGTGCCTAAATATAGCTTTATTTTTTTATCCTTAGAAAACTAAGTGTATTCTAATTATATATTTTGATTATGCATTATAATAATTAATTGTGATTATGTATTTACATATGTACATAATGTATCCTTAGTAATATTAACCATTATTTTGAAAAACAATGATTGAATTAACGTTAATCATTCCGTACACTTACGTAGTAGAAAAACAATATTGTTTATGTTATTTTGAAATTTTAAAAATAATTTTTTAATGATCTAACTCTAAAAGAATGTTTCAATCGAATATCGATTTTTAAAAATAAGAATAGTGAAACAGTGCTAATTAATTAATAATTTAATAAAAATACGGAAAAACACACGCTCGCTGAATGTGAACAAGAGATGAAAGGGGGGTGTAATGAGCTGTACAGTACATACCTGGAGAAGAAGAAGAAGTAAACTAGAAAATTGCAATTGAATTGGTTCAATTATGCAATGGATTTGGACCAGCAGGAGCTTTTCTATGCGACACTTTGAATCTCCTGGTATCACTATCGGCATCACCGTTTCTGGATTTCACCGGGAAGTTCCATGAAGAAGAGCGGCGGGATTCCGATTCCGATTCCGATTCCGATTCCGTCTCTAGAAATTGGCGATTCGACAAACAGTTTCCGATCAGAAGAACGATGAACAAGAAAAGGAACCTTTCGAGTTGTTGGAATCGATATTTCATAATCCAAAATAAGGAAATGAGAGAGATCGCGATAATTGAAACTGTTGCTGAGTTCGCCGTAAACAAGGTGAAAGAAAACGTGGAATTAGAAATAGAGATGTGAATTGTGGATCTAAATGAATTTTTGGCTTGATGCATTAACACGCGCACCACTAACAACTACGAGATTGCCATATCGGCCACCTCATCATTTTCACTTGGCTCTTAAATTAACTTCATTTTCTCTCAATATTAATTTTCTTTAAATATACATCAATTTAATTTATTTTTAAATATTATTATAAATATATTTTATTTTATTCTTACAATAATATCTCATTTATAATGTTTATTTATTTATATATTCTATAGACGTAATAATCTATCAATATTTAATAATAAATTTATTATAATGTATTAATTGTAACTCATACTATCAAGATACTCAGTGTATTGATTGATATTATTTAAAATTTTTATAATATATATATTTTTCAAAGTAAAGCCTCTCTTCTCAAGAAAAGGCTTGGGAGTGGAAAAAGATTGCCACGTGGGCATCTAAACGTCTATAACTATGTTTTTAAATCGGTTTTTTAGATTGAACATGAAAGCTTCCGGTTCATGTAAACTGGTACATAAACCGTAGTGAACCATAAATATTTTAAAATTTCATTCTATTTGAACTGAACCGAAAAATCTCCGATTCACTAAAAACTGGTTTGAACCGATGGTTCAACCGACGGTTTGAAAACACAGGTCTATGATGAAGACAACCTAAACACTGAAGTTGTCTTATTCACAAATTACAAAAATGGATTATGGATGTGTTTTTAAAACATAATAATATACATTTTAATTTTTAGTTATAAATTTTGATTAATAATACATTCAAATTTTTCAATAGAATCAAATTCAAATTTAATTATGAAAATGCATTATAAATTTTACTTCATTTTTGTTACATTTTTTCCTAATAAAAATTTCAATCATTTTCTTAATAGTGGATTTATTTTTCTATAATTTATAATTTATATTCTCATTTGTTAAATTTTTTCTTCAATGACTTCGATTTCCAGCATTTGTTTCTTTTTATTTATGATTTTTTAAAACATTATTTATTTATTTTATATTTACAAATATTACTTTAGTTTAAAATTATAATTAAAAGATATCATTATTTTTACATTGTAATTTAAATTACATTAATCCATAATGTTTTTAAATTTATAATTCAATATATGTTTACGCATAACATTATACAAATTAGAATTATACATTCTAATAATAAATTATAATTATAGATTATATAATTTGTACACAAAACAGTCTAACTAAACTGGTTATAAATAGAAGAGAAAATTGATGTAAAGGAACAAAAACATGAGAGTTGGATGGTTATGGGTTTTTTTGGTCAAATAATGCAAGTTAAAATTTCATTTATTTTTTTAGTGGAATGAAAATGGGAAATGGGATTTGGATGGTATAACTAAAATTAGATAGTTTATTGAAAATGAGAATCCAAAAATAATGAAGTCAAAGAGAACAGTATGTTGCATTTATTTAATGGACAAAAGTTGGACAGTTTACATCCACGCGTCCCTTTAATTAACTCCTCCATTTCTGATTGGCTGGCACGCCACAGTTCTCTTCGTACTTATCATTACTTCTAAAATGATTTTTTTGTATATAACCATAATATACCGATGATATATTGAAATATCGATGTATCGATTATAACTGATATTTACCGATATAACCGGTTTAATGGACGGTGTATTACCCGTATGAGTAACATGATTATTAAATTTCAGGATCTCACTTCTGCAATGCCTGCGCCCGGGACATGTGTAACTACTTTTATTTTTACCATTTAACTTTATTAATTATTATTATAGATTTTATACTCAATGTTTTTATATAGGTATATGCATCCGTTTTAAGTAATACAAACTGTATTATAAATATTTCATAATTATTAATTTTAAACAAAAACAAATTTTAAGAAAAATGTAAAATAGAAAAAGAAATAGTTTAAATAAAAATGATTTGTGGGAGTATCATTATTTGAGAAGTCACTATGTTACAATTAGTTCCAATAATTAATCTACATGTTTGGAACAATATTGAAGAAATAATGATGAGATTATACCATTATATTGTGATGTGTGGTGTTCATGGTTTCATAAATGATTTTTTTGTTATAATTTTTTATTAATTGTATATCATTTATGAATTAAGTTTAATGATTAATTTATGATAAACTAGTCATTTCGAAAACTAAATTTTTAATTGTTATATTTTTTTATATAATTGACATTTTATATTAAGAATTTTTAAAATATCTATAATATTCAATGTTAAATATAATTGATAGAATATAAAAAGTTATTGATAAAAAATAGCAAATAACAAACATTGAAAAAAATGAATCATCTAAATGGCTACCTTCTCTCATCCGTGTTAGTGCAATGCAATCACATATTTCATTTATGACTTGAATCATGTTGTTATCATATATGAGTTCAACTTCTACATATAATGAATCAACGATATTTTGTAATTCCCTATTTCGATCGTGTTCCATCTCTACAAAATTCGGATTCTCATTATCAACATTTCGCATGAAATGATGAATAACCATTGTTGCCATAACAATACCTAAATCAGAATGTTTGTGCCTCGTCTTATATTCGTAACACCAAAAAAATCATTCTTAGACATTATTTCACAATGGACAAACTTAATAAAATAGGAACATTACACGCAGAATATATAGCTAATGATTCCAACGACCCATAACTTTTAAAATACACACAAGAAGATCAACTCTAAAATTACAACACCCAATAAATGCGCACATGGTTGTGTGTGGAGATTCAAGATTGAATATGCCGAACGGAAATTGAGAATCTGAAGGGCAACATATTTATTTTAATATGAATGTAGTTTATGTTCATGGTAGGATGTTTCAAATGTTTCAAAATTTATATCCGATCATATCTGATATTTATATTATTATATTATACTCTTTTCTAATTTGATAAGAGATTGTTTCCTTACTATAAATTTTTTTCTTACCTCTTTGTGTTGACGAATGGTTACAAGAAATATAGGATTTGGAAACATGTGTATATATATATATATATATATATTTATTAATTGGTGTAATATTTATTTTGTTAGTTAATATTAATATTTTTATATTTTATTTTTATTTTGTAGAAATAATTTATTTTATTTTTATTGATTGTGACTATAAATATATAAGTTAATTATATTTATTTTTTATATATTCATTTAATTATATTTTTTTATTTAAAATTAATTTTTTGTATGTTTACTAATATGTAAATCTTGAAAAAAAAATTCATTGTTTACTGCCATTTATTTTAATTAAATTCAAATTTTACTTTATATATATGTTTGAAAATTCCGAAAATGTATTTTTTTTTGTTTTATAATTTGTATGTTTTACAAATAAGTAATATTTTTTTGATAATTAGTAGTAATTTATTATAATCAATTATAATTAAAAATAAATATTTGAATATCCGCAAATTAATCCGTAAATCGATTACGTAAAAATTGATTATCATTTACGCAAATATCCGCAAATAAATATTAGAATATCCGCTATTGTGGTCGATTTCGGATCATCATTTTTCTAATCTGTATCCATCAAATCGAGTCAAAAAATGATGATCGGATCGGTTACTCGATTCACGCACACCCCTATTTATCATTGACGCTTTAATGAACTCGTAAATTTTTAATATTTTATGCACAATTGTTGAACAGTAAAGGTAAACTTTGTATAATTTTTCAAACATAACTTATTTGCGTTCTTTGTGAGAAATTTTCAAACAATTTTGAACTTGGTGAAAACCGATGCTAGAATGACAAGATAAAAAACAAACCGTATTGATAACTTTATATTTCATTCTTACAATTTCGTAAGTTAGAAGATATGCTTTTTACACGACTCATAAGTTGGAAGACTAATTATGCAATTTTATGTATTAGCCGCAACCTACTAACTTTTTGTATAAGGAAAGCTTCAATTAGTTAGGATTGCAGCACACAATAAAGAAGGCTGAAAAGTCAAGATGATAGTTGAAATGATTGAAGAAGTTGTACAATAATTGATCTAAAGATGAAGGGAATAGAAAATAGCATGATTATCATAGAGATAACTCATTGGATCAATATAAATAAGCAACACAAGAGCATAGACATGGAAGGGAATCTTATAACCTTCTTCTTCTAAATCAAATTAATAGTAAGAAAGATTAAGTTATGATGTAATCACAACATCATATTTTTCCCCTTCATCACTACAAACTCATTGAAAAGACTTATCCAACTCAATTGTATGTCACCTTTAAGTACCCAAAGTGGGACATTATAACTTTCAACAATAATTAAACATTGGCTATGAAAAACCATACCAAGTAATAATTAGAGTGATGGTGCTTTATAATTATTCCTTCATAATAAGTAAAAATACCGAGAAGGGAAATTTGATTGTAGTCTCATTTCCATCATGCATTTTATTGACCATATTTACCATCTCAAGTTGCATAAAATTACAAGTTATTCATGTGTAGATGAAACATAAGACATCAACCAAACAATAATACCAAATAGGTGTGAACCAAAAGAGGTATAAAAAGGTCTGCTTTCAGTTATTCATTGTCATAGAACAAAATGCAGAGAGCCAACAAGCATGCTTAATTCCCAATTCACTAACATAATCACCCTCTAAAAATTTTAAAAAAACTGCAGAACCCAACATTTCAAACTTTGCTTGCCTTTAAGAAGATGCTGCTGCTGCCTTCTTCCTAGGTGCAGCTTCAGTACCTTAATCAATCACCAATTCACACATGAAATCAATCACTAAAATTGGATGTGATGTAGTAAAGAAGAGCTATATATATGGTAAGATGATAAACCTTCTCTAAAGTTTGTCTTGAACCTGCGGGGAACATGACGGAGATACCTCATGCGGCCAGTTCCAGTGGTCTTTCTTCTAATAGCCTTCACGCTCCAGTTGTCTAAAAGATTCAAAAGTCAGTTTTCTAGATGAATCATAAAGAACATACAAAAAAAATCATGACAAGAAAAGGATCTACAAATGCATTATATCACACAACAAATTTCAATTGTGGGTAGGTCAATTATGAGATACGAAAAAATCATAAAAATAATATAATTTCGAAAAAATAGCGAAAGAACAAACTGGATCACGTACAAGTCCTCTTCCTGGCAGCAGGATAAGCACAGGCGGAGCAACGGCTCTTCTGAAGGTGGAAACTCCGGCGACCGCATCTCACACAAAGAGTGTGCGTCTTGTTTCTCCTTTTTCCAAAGCTTCCGGTCCCTTTTCCCTACAAATCGAGTAATAATTCTTACAACTAAGTTTAAATGTCCAATAAACACGATGAATAATCGAAGCATTAGATAGACAGCACTCACCATTTTGGATGTTATGCGAAACTCAGTGGCGCTTCAGGCGAGGAGGCACCTAGACCTAAATCGAAGAAAGTAATAAGAGAACATTAGGGTATTGTAATGGTATTAAATGGGCCTTTTGTTTAATTGGGCCTATAAACCTCTTTTGGGCCCGTTATTCTTCGCTAGAAAATATATTGGGTTATTTGGTATGATTTTTCAAAATTACGGTGAGGTATGTTGATCGTATCGTACGGTAAGATGATCGTGATAATTATGATCGTGATTTAGAAAACTGTTTGAAAAAACTGCAATGATCTTACTGTGATTTTAATAAAATATATATTTTAACACTTATGTTATTATATTTATTATAAATACTAAAATATATTGAAATAAATATATTTCAATAAAAAAGTATTAACAAGAAAAGGTGTGTTTTGTTAGCCTTTTCAAAAACACATTTTTAATTGGTTGATTCTTTGTGGTTGTTTGCAGCCACACAACAATCTTCACAATCTCCTCCAGAAAAGCTTACTTACCTTTACAACTTAGTCGAAATATTTCATTGTTGAACTAATAGATCACAGTTTGCATAAATCTTCCCAATTTCCCTCATCAACAGACCCAACTCAAATTCACAGTTACCACTAATTCGCACAAATTCACAGAAGCATAAAACAGAAACACAGATTCGCAGAGCTTTTTAGAAAAAATTTCTTAGATTTGGAAGAAAGAACAATGCCCAACTCAAATAGTTTTAATTAGGGTTAGGTTAGAAAATAATTAATGTAAGTGTGAAGGGTAATACAGTAAATAACCAGAACATGGTCGCGAATATTTCCGGTACGACGATCGTAATTCTTGGATCGTTTGACGCAGTTGAAAAAATCACAGTATGGTGACCACAACGCTGCGGCCACCTGAAAACCAAACAAGCACATTGTCTTGTTGAGAGGGGCACGAGGAAGATAATGATGTTGTTTGGAAGGATAGTGCACCGTTTGGTACGGTGAATATGCCATTGTTGTATTCTATATATCGTAAAATAATATAAATTATAATTTTTAAGTTATATACAATTATTTAGAAATAAGAGCAATGTTGTGGTCAAGAGATCGGGAGTACAAACAGTTATCCGATTCGTAAATAAATGAACTCGGTTTGAATTTGTTTGAAATGAGAGAAACGATTAGAAATAAACACGACAATCGACACAACAAATTTAGAGTGGAAAACCCATTGGAAAAGGGGAAATAACCACCTGATTAAGAGCCGAAAACATTCTTAGCTGATTAATTAATGAAACAGTTCATATTACAAACAACAAGGCTTACGAAAATGAAGAGGGAAAATAAGAAAGCACGAGGGGATAAACCAGTAGAGTGTTCACTGATTTTGCGCATCCAAAAGGTCCTCGTTTGCTCGTCATCAAGCCATGTATTTATAGGATAGAAAACGCGTGTGGATCACGTCCTGTAACTGCCTCTGACAATATCGTTTTCCCATGCTGGAAAACGTGGATGGACCCAAAGTGCAGTTTGCGTGATGGAACCCGAAACATGGAAAGCACAGCCAAGTCCGGAACACGAAACATGTGGACTGTAATCGTCTTGTAATCGTCTGGATAACGAGTACCATCATCCTTCAGTCGTGGCATTAGTTAATGAGCCTAACACAAAAGGGCATTCGGATCCAGCTGTCCTTGCTGGGCAGAATGCTTATTTGAAATTGGATTTGAGGCCTTTAGGTTCGGCTTCCATCACATGGGCCGACCTGGAATAGTTTGAGTCTCGTCTAGTTCGGGATACCGAGTTCCGGAGTTCTCATCAGGCAAAAAAATCATTTTATTATATCACAATCACTGTTTAAAAAACAGTTTTTTTAAATCACGATCAATTCACTTCACATCACAATAATCTCACATCACGACTATTTATCAAACGTTGTTCTAAAAGTGTCCAATGATTCTGAGAGCTACTATCTCATCGCGTAGCAAGGACATCTCTGCTGCCCCTAACCTAGTCTCATTGGTTTTCAAATCAGTGTTATTTTGCACAAAATTCCCATTAAACCTAGCCTCATTGTTTTCATTAGTTTAAAAGGGGACGTTTCGTAATCAAACTTAATTCATATTAACAAATATAATTAACAACTCAATTAAAAGGTTAATATCAAATTGAATCTATTACAAAACTAACATCAACTCAATATCTACATAAATATATAATAATATTAATATTTAGTCTTTCACAATTTCTTCTTAAGTTAATCAAATATTCAATCATAAAAATTTCCAACCAAAAGAAAATTGATGAACATCATCACACAGCATATTCAACAACTTCAAATCTGATGGCTACCTTTATCTCCAGGGGTATCACTGATACGCCCAAACATAGCTTCAACTGAAGCTCCCATCTCATTAACAAATTGTATAGATTCCGAGAGACGGTTCAACAAGTTTATCAACGCAATAACTTCATTTCGTTGAAGTTGAAGCTATAAAATTATCATCAGAAAGCATTAGAGTCACAAAAGGAGCATTTCAAGTGATCTGAGATTATAAAGGAATAAGAACTCACATGCTGAGGCAATGATTCCTTGCCATTGACAGAAAACAAAATTTTCAATGCTGTTCCAAGACCTTGAACCTGAAGCTTTCCCCATAGACGACACTTTTCGCATCCCACACAGTCCATTAGAGCACTGAGATTGTCATTCGATACAACATCGCATATATTAGTGAGAATAAAGAATAACATGAAGAAATTCAAGATTTAATGTGCCTGAAGAGTGTCGGTGTAGCACAGCTCATAAGAGAAGTGAATCATGTTGAAAATGCTTGGCCAAATCAATTACTTATGATATCACTTCCCTGATGACTGATGTAGGACAATATTTCAACACTCCCCCTGAAATCGAATTGGACTTGATCCGGTTCAGACTTGCTTCAAAATGCTCGATAGTACTCGAATCATAGGTCGATCTATTTTTGTCGCCTAAGCCTGATGTCCTTGTCTACGAGAGTTTTTTTTTTCTAAACCGGTATGGACCAACCCAACCCACCTTGGAGCTTTGATACCATGTAAAAATTCAGGATTCAATGGATTGGAACAGTGTCGGTGTGGGCTGATTCATAAGAGGAGTGAATTACATTGAAAAGGTTGGGTCAAGTCAATTACTAATGATATCACTTCCCTAATAAACTAGATGATTTCTATTTCCACAACCGATCTAGGATAATATTTCAACACTCTCCCTCAAGTCGAAGTGGCCTTGGTTCGGTTCAAACTTGCTTCAATATGTTCGGTAGTGTTCGAATCATAGGTCGATCTATTTTTGTCGCCTAAGCCCGATGACCTTTTCTACCAAAGTTTTTTTATCAAAACCGGTACGAACCAGCCCGAAACCTACCATGGAGCTCCGATACGTAGAAATTCAGGCTTCAATGGGCCGGAAGAGTGTCGGTGTAGCCCAGTGCATAAGAGAAGTGAATTACATTGAAAAGGTTGAGCCAAACCAATTACTTATGATATCACTTCCCTTATAAACTAGATGATTTCTATTTCCACAACCGATGTGAGACAATATTTCAACATAAAAAAGGAAAGAAAGGGTTGCAAAATGCAAACCTTATGTTTCTAAACTGGAGCTGTGTTTGTTTCATCAGTTCTGGTCCATTTTGGCCTTTCCACATTTTGCCTTCATCAAATGGTTTTGGACATGAAGCTTGCAGTTTTTTATCATTAAGCAGCTTCTTAATCAAAAGCTCGGTATTCTGGTCTTCCTCTCGATTATCTGTATCGTAATCAGCTTGCTCCAGAAAATCTGCAGCCTAAAACACGTACTTTCATCACTCATCACTTCACTTAGAAAAAATAAGTTTTTTACGAAAATAAAGCCTCTTACTTTCATCACTGATCGAAGAACAAAAAGATACGTGAAGTATAAGTTTCTAACACGGTCGGGGTATCTCAAGACGCGGTCGTACAGTAAAGATAGATTCTTACCCCACTGTAAGAAAAAAGAGGGAAAAAACATTAAAATGTAACAGCATTGGAAGGAACTCAACATTCAATCGAAGCCATATAGGAACAAAATTTATTAACTGAGAGATACAAGCAGCGAATTATCTCTAAAAAAGCATTTCTTAAACACTTACTGTACTTTAAGGTCATGAAAAATATATGCTGAAAGTATTTCATAAAGACATTATACTACGAAGCTATTAGTATAAATAAAATACACATCATATTAAATTGAGACGATAGTACGATACCGTATTTGTTTTCTCGTCTAGAAGGTAATCAGCAGCTATATGAACAGATATGGAGGAGTGAAGACCAGAGATTAACTTGTACAATATCCTTTTCTCCTGGCACTCGTCTGACGGATCTAAAAACAAGTGAATGATCAAGATCGCAAATAAAACCATGTGTAGAGGGTACAGTGCTCTAAGAGGACTCACATTTTTTGCAGTTCTCGACGTAAACAGCATCCCATATTCTCTTAGTTGATGCCCCGGTGTAGCCGGTGTATCTTTCGGGATTCAATTGCAGGTTAACGTATACCATTTCGGCTGCCAAGAGTAGATTTTTCAGTATCAAAACCAGCCACTATGTAAATAAGTAAAAGCTCATTACAAAAGAAATTTCTCACTGGTAAAAATTTAAACATGTGCAATTTTAAATATGATTTTTTCGACATGTAAATGAATAGCTAATACTCACCAAGGTCTCTTTCATCATCAGCTGTCCATGGATTATCCACTTCAATCCACCCTTTGAAAGCTTTAGAATCTATAGTGCGATCCACCGTAGCCTCTGGAGCTCCCTCGTGACATTTAAGATCATCTACCGAGAGCTCAATTCCGGAAGCTTTTCTTAATGCTTTCGGAAACTCATTCTCTGGGCATTCACAGACACTACAATCTCTCAAAAAGCACATACCATCATCTAGCCAGAAAGGGCAATCACAGTGTAATTTTACCTAGAGCAAAGCGTTTTCATTATGAAAATGGATGCAACAATAACAGTAACTAGTTAAATACATTTAAGCATTAACAAAAAGCGCATAGAGAGAAGAAACTTGAAAGCCTTAACATACTTTAAAATAACGAAAAAATGGATGTTTCACTAGCTGCTGGAGAACTGGATTCAGGACCTCCGTATTTATGCGATTCACAGTCGCATAATCGCAACAACAATCCTCCACAATTCCCTCGTATTGAAATTCATCCTACATACACGATACATATATGTTTAAGGCAAAAATAGAGGAAACAAGAATCAATAAAATGAATCTCAAAACCTTACCGGACGACAGTAGCAGCTTTGAATGCGATGAATGAAAGAATTAACAGGAAAAATTGACCGCACGAGCCCAATTCCAACAAGAAGAACAATAGCAGCCCCAACGAAACCCCAAGTCAAATGACTAACACGCCTCTTTTTCTCTATCTCCGATTTCAACACATTTCCCATTTAATTCTCACGAATCAAAACAACATTTCTTGTGAATGTTTTGTGCTAATTCGAATGAAAACCGAGCTCTGGGGATAGAAAAAGACGCGATTCAAAAGAAAACTGCATGCTCAAATTGGTGGCGCCGTTGAATTGAAGTTTAAAACAAACGGCGGTCAAGAATGGACAACGCGTCGACGATGTCGGTTTGGGAGCTATAGGGTGTCTGTCGACGTCAACGGAACATCGAAAGTAAATTAATAATAAAAAAAAGATATGGGACGGGTGAAATTTTAATTAGGGTGTATTAAGGGTATATATTACTTAATAAAATATATATTAAAAATTTGTTTAAAAAAATAATAATTAAATTTATAATAATAATATTTTAATAAATGTTACTCATATATTATGTAAATTTGAGTTGTTAAAGATAAGTGTATTTAACATATATAAATTTTAAATATACTATTTATTCAATTTGATTATTTTTTATTTTTGAAAAGATAAACATATTTAATATTTGATTATATATGACATAATTTACAATATATAATTATATATATCTCTTTGATATTTCTACGTCCACAAGTAAACGAATGTGGATAATATTCATGTTTAAAGTTTAGAGAATAAAATTTCATAATGACGCAACCAATAAGGATTTATGCACTCTGCATCTGGTGCGTTGTGGCTGCGTTAAAACGTACGTACCCAATCAGTCCATGCAACATAGAAAAAAGCATGATAATAACAAAATTTGCATTGTAAAAGATTGACATTAATTATAAATATATTAATTGAATAAGAAAATAAATGATTATAAGTAAATAAAAAATTATTTAAATATATAATATCCAATACAATGCCAAACGTATATTTTTAAAAAATTGAGTACCCGTACAACAAAGGCTACAAAAAGTATTGATCTCCTAACAAAAACATCAACAAATTTTAGATGATTTTTTAATTTTATAAGCGATATTTAATTATTGGAAAATATAATAATACAGAATAGATACCATTATATTATGCTACGCACACTAGAAAAACAATATAATAATAGCATTCAAAATAAATGTCATACCAATGCAAGAGTATGATAAATTTAAATTATGAAAATGACCTCAAACATTGATAATTTGGATATTACATTTTACAATATTGATCTGTCAAGTTTGAAACTAGTTCTCAAAATTTGAGTACTGATTTTTCTATAATTGAAAACATTGTGAACTACTTATAATATACATAGTGAATTTAGATTTTAGAGTACTTAGTTTATCAAACTATAGAAAACAATATATGTGATTTGCTAGACCATTTCTATCAAATAATACAATAAAAAGAACCTTTTATTTATTTAGTGTTGTATGCGTTAACAAAACGGAGACATGTTCCACGAACGCGGGCAGTGTAGCAATTCTGCTCTTTCGTTCAAATGAAGCTGTTATTCACATCGGTATTGAGGTGGTTGTTCTTGTATTTGATTTGTGTTTCTTCTTCCTCTGTTGTGGATGCCGATTATGCTCCAATTCTTGAAAATCAGGCCATCTGATTTGCTGTAGTTTTTAAAATTAAATCTCAAGCCCCTTGATTCTCTTGAAATTCCACATATGCGGAAACTGAATTCTGAAATTCTAAAAGCTGATATGCTCGGAGCACCTTTATGTATTCCATTTGCTCTATCAAGTATTCATAGATGATTGAATTGGAAATTGTATTTACTTCCCCTTCGTCTTCTATATGCCTCTCGCATGAACGCGAACCACACTAGTTAAATAATACATTTTTTATTATGCATTATTGGGCCAAAATAGTCTGATTTGCTAACATATACAATGTAGATCAAAATTAGTAGAATATGTCTTTACTTCCCATTTGTCTTCTATATGTCTCTCGTATGAAAGCTACAGTGCCCTCGCGTTCTCTGAACGCGGATCATACTAGTTAAATAATACATTTTTTATTCTGCATTATTGTGTCAAAATAGCCTGATTTGCTAACATATATTATGAAAATCAAAATTAGTAGAATATGTCTTTACTTCCCTTTCGTCTTCTATATGCCTCTCACATGAAAGCTACAGTGCCCCGTGTTCTTAGAACACGGCTACGTTCTCTGAACGCGGACCACATTAGTTAAATAATCTTGGAAGGCAAACTAATTCCATCAATAAGGAATGTCAAATTAATCAGACTGATTTATCTCCTTAATTGATTCCTTTGGTTCTCGGAAGGAAATGTTTATCTATTCTCGGCAAATTGATGCTATCATTCTGTTTAATTTCAAAGTTACTGAATAAGCAATTGATTAGACAATTGCCTTGTTTGTGTTGTTCTATTCTATTTAAGAATGTAATAACCAAGTTTTTTGTATCTTGGATTTATATTTTGTGTTGAATAATATTCTAATAACCAAGTTTCGTTTAATATTGGTGTGTGATCATTATAGAACATCAAGTGGTATCGTAGCAAGGAAGGATATTGGGAAGAATACTTAATCATGACATTCTTAGATGATGTACCAAAATTTGAAGGAGAAGACTATCAACTTTGGGCTCTACACATGAAGGCAACCTTGATGGCAGGAAAACTATGAGATGTAGTGGAATCTGGAAATAAACCAACACCTCTAGGAGCTAACGACTCTGTCGGATTCTGGAACAGATTTGATGAACTTCAGACACGACATGGTCAGGCTTTATCAGCATTATATGGTTCTCTTGGAAAGGGGCCAATGGCTCGAATCATATCATGTACAACACCCAAAGAAATTTGGACTAAGTTGAAGGAAGAATTCGAAGGAAATGCACAAACAAAAGCAGTTGCTATTAGTAATCTCGAGCAAGAGTTTGAATCACTCAAAATGTCCGAACATGAAAAATCAAGGAGTACATAGATAGAGTGACTGATGTGGTAAATCGAATAAGACTCCTTGGGAAAGCTGTCTCTGAAGAAAGAGTAACTCAGAAAATCATGCGAACAATAACTTGGAAGTTCGAAGGAAATATATCCACCTTAGAGGAAGGAGATATTACGAAGTTGACCGTAGCAAGTCTCTCAAACAAGTTGCAAGCGGTGGAAAATAGAAGTTTATTGCGTCAAGAAATCACAAATGAAAAAGCATTGATAACCGACCATCAGAAGCCAGAAGACAATATCAAATTTGTGAGTTATGGAAATTCTAGTAACACTTACAGTGGTAAGTTCCCTCATTGTTCAAATTGCAAAAAAACCAGTCATTTGGAAAAACATTGTTGGTGGAGACCAGATATACAATACCGTGGGTGTAAGCAAATGAGACACATTGAAAGAGTGTGCCCTCTGAAAAAACAACAAGCTCATTTTGCTACTGAAGAAGGAAGAAATGAAGATCATGTGGAAAAAGTCTTTGCAGCAACTTCAGACCTCATTGCTGTGAATGATAATGTTTGGATTCTCGATTCTGGTTGTAGCCAACATATGGTCAGAAATAAGAGCTTCTTTGAGAAACTTAATGAGACATACAAGATTAAAATCAAGATCGATGATGGCAACTTGCTTCAAGGCGAGGGAACTGGAAGTGTTAGAAGTCAAACACCATTTGGAATACGAATGGTTGATGATGTATTATGGGTGCCGGATTTGAGCATGAATTTATTGAGTGTCATACAACTCACAAGAAAATGATATTCCTTCAAGTTTACCGATGCTAAATGTGAAGTTATGAATAAAGAAGGGATAATTATCGTTGTATTAGATGCAAGTGGAGGGGTGTTCACGTTGGTTTGGCCATTGATACAACAACAAATGGAGCATGAAGCTACTGCCACAATGAGTCAAACAGTGGGAAATGAAATGAAAATTGAGGAATATTGGGACAAGTGTTTAGGCCATGTGAATCAACACACATTACATGACATGAGTAAAAGAGCCTTAGTTAAAGGACTACCAACATTGAGAAAGGGGGCAGTACGTGTATGTGGCATCTGCTCAAATGGAAAGTTAAGTCAAAAGCCATTCTTATCGAGAAACAAACCAAGAGTGACAAAAAAGTTGGAATTGATACACACGGACCTATATGGTCCTTTTAGAGAATCATCATTAGGAAGAAACAAATATTTTTTTACATTCATCGACGACGCTTCAAGGTACTGTTGAATTTATTTCCTATGCTTCAAATCAGAAACTATGACGTATTTCTTGGAGTTTCAGAAAATGGTAGAGCTGGAATCAGAGAGAAAGATAAAATACCTTCGATCAGACAACGGTGGGGAATATTGTGGAGATAAGATGAACGAATATCTTAAAAGGGCGGGAATTCAACATCAGGTCACAGTCTCTTATACTCCACAACAAAACGGTGTGGCGGAACGTAAAAATAGATCATTGGTTGGAATGACAATGTGTTTATTATTTGAAAATGATTTACCAAAGAAGCTATGGGCTGAAGCAATTAGCACATCAGACTATATACAAAATCGGATTGCAACACGAGCTCTTAAGGAACTAACGCCTTATGAAGCGTGGAAAGGAGTGAAGCCGACAGTTAGTCACATTAAACTTTTCAGGAGTGTAGTTTACACTTTTGTGCCAAAAGATAGGAGAATTTCGAAACTGGATTCAAGGGCTGCTGAGGGTATCTTTGTAGGCTATGGAACTCACTCTAAAAGTTATATAATCTATAATCCGAGGACAAACAAATTGGTAGTGTCAAGAACCGTAACATTTGATGAAGATAACACGTGGAACTGGGAAATAAATCAACCTAACTCCTGGAATAGAGAAGCTAAGTTACATAATCATTCTAACCAATTTCTTGTTTTTTCAGATTTTAAATTATTGGAGGATGATGAGGATGCTGACATTTTACATTTGGACTTCATTGGAGACAATCAATTTGATACTTTGGCGGAAGCAGATGAACATGAGAGAAGTCCTATAACAGAAACAAGGCCGAGTGATAATGCATGAACTTCTGATCATGAGGACTTAGCATCTACAGTAGAACATTCTTATCATTCTATGTTTGAGGATGATGACAATCGTGATCCTGCTGTTCGACGAACACAACTACTATCTGAAATATATGAATATGCAAACGCTGTCGTAGGAAACCAAGAACCTCAGAATGTGGATGATGCACTAAAGATACCAAGATGGAGACAGGCCATGGAGGAAGAAATTGCTATGATTCAGAAACACAGAACTTGGAAGCTCGTTGATAAACAGGCAGATGCAAATATAATTGGAGTTCAATGGATTTTTAAAGTCAAGACTAATGTTGATGGTACCATAAATAAATACAAAGCAAGATTGGTGGCAAAGGGATTCACTCAAGAATTCGGTATTGACTACTTTGACACTTATGCACAAGTTGCAAGGTTTGACACTATAAGAATGCTTTTATCTTTGGCTGCTCAAAGAGATTGGAAAGTAATACAATTAGATGTCAAGTCCGCATTTCTAAATGGTGAATTGGATGAGAAGATTTATATATACCAACCACCCGGCTTTGTGAATGGAAAAAATCCAACAAAAGTTCTTCTCTTAAATAAAGCTCTATACGGACTCAAACAAGCACTTAGAGCATGCTACATGAAATTGCAGACACTGCTTCAACAACTCGAATTTGAAAAAAGTCCTAATGAGGGTTCACTATTCGTAAGAAGAATTGATCAAGGCATGGTGATTTTATCAGTTTACGTTGATGACATTATTTTAACTGGAGATGATGAAAGCTATATTTTGAAAGTGAAGAATAAATTAATGGATGCATTTAACATGACTGATCTTGGCACAATACATTATTTTTTGGGGTTGGAAATATATTTCCTTTTGGATGAAATTTTTGTATCCCAAAGTAAATATGATGATGTTATTTTGGAAAAGTTTGGATTATTAGAATGCCATGCAACTTCCACTCCAATGATACAGGAGCAGAGCTATACTCGGAAGAAGGAGATCTGGTAGACAATACTCATTATCGATGCATGATAGGTTGCTTATGGTTCTTAACCTTTTGCGTTTTATGCATAAACCAAGAAGTGTGCATTTTCAAGCAGGGAAATGAATCTTGAGGTATATCAAAGGAACGAAACAACAAGGTATACTCTACAAGGAAAATCATAAGGTAAAAGTGAGTGGATTTGTGGATAGCAGTTTTGCTAGCTCCTCGAATGTTTACAGCACCTCGGGTTATGTTTTTGGACTGGGAGGAGGACCAACATCATGGTTATCGAAAAAAAAGTATCGTTGCTCAATCTATTGCCGAGGCGGAATATATTGCAGCTACAATAGCAGTAAATCATGCAATATGGATGAGAAAAGTAATGTCTGATATAAGGATAAAGCAAGAAGAACCATCAGAGATATTATGTGATTCCAAGTCAGCTATTGCGATGGTTAAAGACCCTGTTTTCCATGGATGAACAAAACACATAGCTGTAAAATATCATGCCGTCCGAAACTTTGTCGAACAAGACGAGTTAAAGTTTGTGTTTTGTCCGACAACCGAACAAATTGCTGATGGGTTAACTAAATCACTAAGTAAGGAGATGTTCTTGAAGATGAAGCAGGCAATGAACATATTTGACGAAATCAATTTCAGGGGGAGTCTTGGAAGGCAGACTGATTCCATCAATAAGGAATGTCAAATTAATCAGACTGATGTATCTCCTTAATTGATTCCTTTGGTTCTCGGAATGAAAGGTTCATCTATTCTCAGCAAATTGATGCAATCATTCTGTTTAATTTCAAAGTTACTGAATAAACAATTTATTAGACAATTGTCTTGTTTGTGTTGTTCTATTCTATTTAAGAATGTAATAACCAAGTTCTTTGTATCTTTGATTTCTATTCTGTGTTGAATAATATTGAAGTTTCGTTTAATATTGGTGTGTGATCATTACAGAACATCAAATAATACATTTTTTATTCTACATTATTGGGCCAAAATAGCATAATTTACTAACATATATTATGGAAATCAAAATTAATAGAATAAAAAATTCTCAAATCATTCATAATGGAAGAATCATTATTGAGTCTCCAATCTCCTCTATTTAATTCAATTATGTACATTGCCTTATGGGATAAATTTATGAATAAGAGTGTTAGAGTATCATGTTTTTTTAAATATATTTTAAAAAATTATTTTTTTAATAACACTGATAAAATATAACATCACCAATATATTAATTTGATTTATTTAATAATTATAAAAAGACTCTGACAATATTCATTATATTTTGATTAATTATATTCATTGGATTTCTTATATATATTACTTTTTAATAAATATTAATACAAATTAAAATTTTAAAATTCAAATATTTTATTTCTTCGAATTCCTAGATATATTAGTTTTATCGTCTAACTATTGTTGAGAAATTTTTACGAGAATTTTCTCCATCCGTGATTAGAGTGGTTTACATGATGGAACAAAATGAAATTCAATATCAAGATAATCATGTGATGGATAAAATTTTGTCGTAAACTCATTATTACAAAAAAAAGAGGAAATTAGAAGTGTTCGTTATTTAATTGTATTCATTAAACTATTTTAGTATATAGGGTTTGGAGCATCTAACTATTGAATATATTTTAAATATTTAAAAATATTTGAATCATATATTCTAAAAATATAATATCTCTTTATATTTGACTGTATATTCTATATAAGTAGTTAATAAGATATATCAGCATATCTCATTTCATAACCCGAAAGGTCATTAAATATATGAATTTTAAAATAATAGCTATATAAAATTTGAAGTTGAAATTTTAGATTAAAAAACATTACATTTTAGAATTTCATTTGAGTGATATTGTTTGAGATTTTTATTAAATTTAGAAAAGAATGAGTTAATTATGCTCAAATCAACCAAAAAAAGTGATATTTTTTTATTTATTAAAAAATAATATATATAAAAAATTTATTGAATATAAGTATTTGGGTTAAAAATTAAATTTATGGGTTGATAATTCATATTAAATTATAAAACTTTTCTAATTATTGAAAATATCAAATGAACTTTATGTAAGTACTATTTTAGTGAATTTAAGTTATATCATTGTTATTAAGATAACAATTTTTAAAGGACTATTAAAATTATGTTGAAAATGTTCTCACACAGTTATTCATATGAAAAACTTAGAGGTAACCATTAATTTTTAGAGATTAATAATAACAAATAATATAATTTAAAAACACTTATAAGTATAAATTTAAATTTTTGGTATAGTAATTATTAACAATATTATGATTAATTTGGGTGGAAAAATGATTGGTTCAATTAATTGATTTTATTTGTATTTGTACTTACCTAAAACCTAAAAGTGATGCATATAGTTTATTCGGTTTTAATTACCGGGTTAGTAATTTTAGTCGATCAATTATTTGGTTTTTATCAATCTATTATATTTTTATAGAAATACAATAAAAAATGTATTTAACTAATTAATTATAATTTTAGAATGTTTAACTCGTAAAAATAACAACTATTACATCGTTGTTATTACAAAGTTTAACAATGTTTAACTAATTAATAAGAATATTATTACAAATATTTAATATCTACATCAAAATAATTATATTAAAATGGAAAAATAAAAGTTACAAATTATAACTATTCATACATCGTTGTAGGAATCAATGAAGTCATACCGGTCGGTACCGCTCCTACCGGTCGGGATCGGTACGAGTGATTTTTACGATATACCGTTGGTATATCGGAATACCGGTGTACCGGTCACGACCGATATTTATCGGTATGATCGGTATACCACCGGTATGACTTCTATGGTAGGAATAGGAGGAAAGTCATTTATAAAAATATTGATATTAATATTAAAAATAAGAAATAATTATATGTACAGAAAGAAAGTTAATAGGTTTGTTTGGAACTCCAATGAAAAGTGCGGTGAGGTGCGATGCGATCTCAATATCGTGATTTTTGTATGGTACGCAAAACATAAGCTTAATTGCGATGTGATAATTGTTAAAAAATCATGATTTCACCACATCTGTGGCCTCATCGTGATTTTGAAAAAGATAAATTTACCCTTACTTTTAATAATTATAATATTGTTATATTTATTATTATTTATATATAATGGTATATTAGTATTTTTACATAAATCATGATCATAATATCACAATTTTACCAAACATATTTAAAATTTTACGATAATAACATTGCACCACATTATTACTTTACCATATGGGTCACATTAACCTATTTAATCTTATTGGTTAATGTGATGACCTAATGATCACTTTAAAATAATTGTTCCCATTTTACCGTTTTAAGTGTACCCATATTATTTATCCAAGAGCCTAGCTTAAAGTTATAAAACAAGAAACGAAACTTAAAGAATCACAAATTCCTCCATAGTTATAATCATAAAAATCCTTATATTCAACAAGCAAAACCAAAAAGAACAGTAGAAATGAAGATAGACATGCCTATAATCTGCTTTACCCTTTATTCTCAACAAACAAAATCACAAAACTAAACTCACCACCATTCCACAACCACAACACAACTTCTTTTCTTCGTAAAATAGCCTTGCCATAATACGTAAATTACAATAGTTACCATCCAGATCCTTTCAACACTTCAAAAATCCCGCAGCAATTAGTCCAAGATGTTGTTCGTAATGGTCGAGAATTTGCACTAAGCAAAGGCTATAAAAAAACAGAACAAGTTATAATGATTGCACAGTCTAAATTGTATGAATAAAACAGCACCTCATTAGCATCATTATCTGCACATGTAATAAGGGTATCGTTCGAATGAATAAAACGATCATCAGCCTTTGATTGTGTTGCAGAATCATCAACTTTCTCTTGTGCTACAAGGGAAGTGCAGTGTTCTTCTTCATTCACAGTCGAAGGCAAAGTATTGTTCTCTGATGCAATTAAAGAGCTATCATGACCTTGATTCTTGTTGTTAGAAGAAGGCTCGTCTTCATGACGGTTCCTGCTACAAATTTCCTCATTCTCAATGCTCCCATTTTCTTTATTTCCGAGATCTATTTCCGTTGAAGACTCCGAATCTACTTCATTCACTGAATCAATAGGAGGCAAATCCTCCTCAGATTGAGCATTCTTTATATCATAAGGCTGATCTTCTACGCTAACAATTTCCTTCTCTGTATTGCATTCATCCTCATTCTTTACATCTCTTTCAATCAAATCCGCCTTCACTCCATCATTTAGAGAAGCATCTTCTTCAACGTTAACACCAATTTCTTCATACTCAGAACTTTCATTTGTTTTAATGGTTTTATCCTCCATCTCATCAACATTGCTTTCAGCTTGAACGACCCCCAAAGCCTCATGAATAGGATCAGAAATTTTCTCTCCAAGGTCGTTTTTTTCCTCATTGCTCAGGTCCTCAAATATGGGATGGGGAGCCTCTTCTTCATTATTAACTTCTTTACTTTCTGGGCGCTCCAAATCAACATCACCTACCATATTTCAATAAATTCAAGTAATCCTAAGAAGCAGCTTCCAACTTCACTTGTACAACACAAAATCATTCATAAAGAAAACTAATGAACACTTATATGGATTCCAAGGCAACAGCATATACAAAACATCCGAAAGCTTTAAATCACGCAAGCCAAACATAATGGAAAATTAGACTGTAAAGTCGAAAAAAGGAGAAATGATTGAAACCAGCACATGGGTACCGAGTGGGTGGAGATTCACATAAATCCAAGAAGTACATTTTCATTTTCATAGAAAAAAGAGAGTGGGATTGACGGATTCAGATTGGTGATAGAGAAGTGAGTACTGACTTTCGTTCTTCTTCTTCTTGGAGGCTTTCCTCTTTCTGTGACCCGATGGCATGATATGAATCGTAGAGTTCATTGTCGACGGGGTAAATTTTAACCCTTTCTTGCTTATTGCTTAGTGTTTCAACGGTCTTCTTCTAAAAAATGACCACCCAAACATGCGCTGGAAGATTTGGTGCTTAGTGTAGAAGTGGGCCACTTTTATTGTCACGATAAGGTATACTTCGTAGAATTATTAATCTTTAATTAAGTTGTATTGTTGTATGAGTCTAATCCGATAAATACGGATATATAATCTATGTTGTATTAGGATCTAATTATCGAATTATAATATCATTTCTATTATCTCTCTATCCAAATTCTCTTCATTCTCTCTATTCATTTTCCTTCACATTTCTTCTCACGGTTTTGCCTTCCTCTCCCCTTTCATCCGTCTAAATCTCCCTTTGTTTCTACCATTCTCCTTCGTCTTTTCCCTGTCACGATCTAAGTTTGTGACAAATGGTATCGGAGCGATCGTATCCTAAGGCCGGAGAAATGAAATTGGACTTTTCTAAGACCAGAAAACCTAAATTGGGTTCTTCTAAGACTAGAAAACCTAAATCGGATTTTTCATATTTTGGGTCATCATCTCGATGGCAATCTTGTTGAATATCATATTTTGTGACATTAGGTAAAGTTTTGATTAATAATTTATTATTCACTAAATATAAGGGTAGAAAAGTAATTTGATTAACATATAAATTATCATTCTATTTATACATTAGAATACTCATCTATTTTTATATATTACAGAACACTGCATAATTTATATTTGTATTTTTATTTGTGTTATTATTTATCTTTCTACATAAATTATTTTCAAAAATTTGTGTAGAACACATCCTTAGAATTTTGTGTAATTTCTAGAATGTAATTTTGTGTACGGTTTATTTTATATAACTCAAATATTGTCTTATAAAACTAGCAAATTACTGTTTTTATGTATTTAAATTATCTAACAAGATTAAATTATATAGTATTTTAAATACCAATAGTCATCCAATTAAATAATAGAAGATATTTCATGTATCTCAATCCAAACCATTTTCAAAACTATTAATTATCAATGTTTTACTGCCTGTCGTATCAGGTAGTACTAATATTTTTTCCGATACCAATCTATATGAGTTTTAGGGTATGATTCCAAGTTATTTGGAATTGAATAAAAAAATAATAAATACTATTTTTATTTTTTTTTAATATATAATAAAAATCAAATATGGTTTCGACCAGATTTTGGACTATTATAAACAATAAAGAGATTTTGTGGTATTTGAACCTGTCATTTGCATCTTTGGACTCATTATACAAACTAAATCATTAATCTTGTCATAAATCAGATGGAATGTAAGAAAATGTAGAATGAATTTACCTGGACAGCATCTCCAACAGAAGATATTTGAGATCCTTCGTCTTGTCATAGAACTGTAGAGGATTGCCCGTGAGAAATTCATTTTGTTAATAAGAAGCACTGCGTGCGCAGGGTCATAAAACTTCCTAGAAAACATAATTTGACCACCTTCACCATTTTATCTCATTTTCAGCGTTTACCATTCTGCAATCATAACTCCCATGCCTTTAATTTTCATTAATATTGCTTCATTTTCAAGTTTCCCCTCCATTTATATGCCAAAAATGCCTACAAATATTGAATGCGAACTCTCGAACTAGGATGTTGGACACGTAATACATCGATACTTAAAAACAGCAAAAACAGGAATGGAGACACGGTCATCTTAAAGTATACATTAGGACACGTAAATGACATGTAAGATTTAAAAATAAAAATTTAGTAAAATATAAATGTAAATATCAATATATATGACGGAAGATCAATAGTATATCATATATACTATAAATATATAAAATAATCATATGATAATTGATTAAATTAAATATGCAATAAAATAATAAAACAATTAATAGTAAAATTATAAAATAAAAATAATTTAAAAATATAATATATATTATAATAATGGACACGGATATTATAGATGTGATACACAAATACATATCCAAAACATGTAAAAATACAAAATTTTAGAAATATAAAATATCCGTACAGTTTAGTTATGGAGTATCTATTATTTCAAGAAAAACAACCCATAGTAGGATGTGTGTAGGCCCAATGTGGACGGTGCTGGCCCAAGATGTGGTTCCGTTCAAGAAGAACATGTCTTTTATTTAAGGTGTGCATTGCCCGTCAAGAGAAACTCCCAAGTAATGTAATGCTCACTGTAAACTCAGAGCAGCTCTAATGGAGAATGGACAATCTATGTTAAATGGACATCGCCACGGGGATTCGCGGACTCGGACTCGGACTCGGGGGACTCAGATTTGTTAAAGAGTACGACTCGTTAATATCAATTATTTTTTTAATTAAAATATAAAATTTTAAAAAGACATTTGTTGTTAACATGGTTCATAATTAATAATAAATAAAATTATGTTTATCTAATTATATTATAGAAAATAATAAATTACTACCACAAATATATATGATAATTAATGTTTAAAACCTGTAAAATGCCAAAATAATTGGTATAAACTATATTATATTCCAATAATACTGATATACAACTAATTTTTTAAACATTAACGAATTATATTAATATATATAAATAAAAAAAATTTAAATAATGAATATTTCAAAATAAATAATAATAAATTTAAATATAAAAAACGGACTCGTGTCCAACAAGTGTCCGAGAAGAGTCGGTGTCCTAGAAGAGTTCGACTCGAATTCGGTTTTCCGGGAGAAGAGTCCGTTTAACATAGTAGACAATCAAGTAAAAGAAATTTTAGTTCACTAGGGGGTCTATAAATAGAAGAACGAAAAGAAAGAAAATATATTGATCTTATATTTGGGATCTAGATATTCTCTATTTGTTGGTTCTTCTTCAAATTGTGTTTCCTTTAGATTTCCCCATACCTTTAGATTCCAAAAGAGGATTTAGCATCCAGCATTGGTTTAGATTGCTAAGTCCTTGTACCCAATTCATACAGTGCATTGGTTAAGCCTAAGAACTTTCCTAACTGTGGTGTCCCCCTTACTTTTCGGAGTTTTCCACGTAACTTAGTATTTTGACCAAGTTATCTTCATATAATGGGTTTGTTTGTTTTATCTTTTTAAAATTGCGGTGTGGTGAGATGTAGTGAGGTGTGGTGAATTTTTAAGTATGTTTGGTAAAATTACGGTATTATAATAATGATTTATGTAAAAATAATAATATACATACATATATAAAATAATAAATATAATTATATTATAATTAATAGAAGTAAGAGTAAATGAGTTTTTTCAAAATCACGATGAGACTACAACTGGTTTTAACAGTTGTGATAATATCGTGATTTTTTAACGATGATCACATTGTAATTAAGTTTGTGTTTTGTGTGTGTTATGATCCCTTTTTAGGGGGTACCAACAGTATTCCGGTTCGTTAAGAAACGAACTCGGTTATGATTTATTTATAGTGGGAGAACGATTAAGAAAATGTAAACAGTAACGAGACAAATCAATTTTGAGTGGAAAACCTCGGGAAATAGGGAAAAAACCACTTGACTAAGAGTAGGGAATGCTCTTAGTCGATTCAATAATTAAATCAAGGTTCAATACAAGAAGAATAGATGCTTATGAAGATAACGAGGATAAGAAAGCGATAAGAATAATCTCGGCAGAGTAACATCCTATTCTTCGCATCCAAAAGGTCCTACTTGTTCAGTCATCGTGCTCTGTATTTATAGAGTATAAGGCGTGCGTAATCGACGCCCTGTAACTGCCTCTGACATATTTTTTAGAGGTTGTTGTCGCGCGATGTAAAACATGGCCGGGACCGAAGCGTGGTCTGCGTGATTTGGCCCGAGGCATGGTAAACTTGTGGAGGTCCGAAGCGTGGAACGCGTGAGTTTGTAACCGTTTGGATCGAACCATGAGACCATCTGTCAGAAACCGTTTTATTTCGCCAAAGTTATTTTCGGTCCCATCGCGGAACATCGGACCAATTCATCTTAAATGTACTAAGTTAGGCTGAGTAAGTTCACTTCTATCACATGGGTCGACCCAATCGTTATTGGGTCTCACCCATTGTAGGGTATCTAATCCTAAGATTCTCATCAGTGTGCATTAAAAAATCACGATTTAAGCATCTTAACGCACCTCACCGCTGTTTTGATAGCGGTACTAAACAAACCCAATATTTGATTTTGTTATTTGTAATCACTTCAAACCAGGTGATTGTGTTGATACATAACGAATATACACTGTGCTATGTCATTTTCAAAATATTGCAAAATACCATAATTTCAATTTCTGACTAACTGACCAGTTCAACAATTAAACAAAACGACAAAGTTAAAAATCACAAAAAACAGAAAAAAAAAATCGAGTTGAACCGGTTACCTAAATAAATTTATATTTTATTCAAAAATTACATTATATATTTAAATTCAGTTAAATTGTGGTTTAACATATAATTCAACCTTTGAACATTAAGAGTCATACTTAATGGATACGATCTTTGTTTGAGTACATTGGACAAATGTATAAAATTCGGTTTGTTCATGATTTATAAATTCTCATCGGGCATCGAATCATTGTCAAATTATTTTCGAGTCACTATTGAATCTGTTGAAACATTGTTCCACATCAGATGTGGAAATAAAAAATTTATAGTTTATAAAGAGAGTGATATCATGGGTAATTGGTTTGACACAATTATTTTCAATGTGATTAACTTATCTTATGGTCTAGACTACACTCTCTGGCCCATTGAATCTTGAATTTCTACATGGTATTAGAGCCATAGGATGGGTTTCGGGCTGGTCCGTACAGGTTTAGACAAAAAAACTCTGTTAGAAAAGCGCATCAGACTTATGCGACAAAAATAGATCAACCTATGATTCGGGCACTACCGATTCTATTTGATACAAGTCTGAACCGGACCAATGCCAGTTCGACTTGAGGGGAGTGTTGAAAATTGTCCCACATCAAATGTGGAAATAGAAAAATTATAGTTTATAATGAGAGTGGTATCGTGGGTAATTGGTTTAGCACAAGTCATTTCAATGTGATTCGCTTTTCTTATGGACTATACTACACTCCCAGACCCATTGAATCTTGAAATTCTACAGAACTAGTATTAAATAATTTTCTAAATGATGAGAATCATAGGACAGGGTACCTTGCAATGGGTGATGCCTAATAACGATTGGGCCGGCCCAAGTAGTAGAGGCGAACTTGGGCAGTCCAACTTAGTACTTTTGGGATGAATTGACCCGATGTTCAGCGAAGGGACCGAAGATAAACTTGTCGAAATAAAACGGTTTCTAACAGACAGCCCATGGTTCGGTCCAAACGGTTACAAACCCACGCGTTCCACGCTTCGGGCCTCTACACGTTTACCACGCCTCGAGCCAAATCACACAGACCATGCTTCGGTCCCGACCACGTTTTACATCGCGCGACAACAACCTCTAATAAACCTGTAAGAGGCAGTTACAGGGCGTGGGTTACACACGCCTTCGACTCTATAAATACAGAGCACGACGACGGAATTAGCAGTACCTTTTGGATGTGAAGAATAGGCCGTTACTCTGCCGAGATTATTCTTATCGCTTTCTTATCCTTGTCATCTTCATAAGCCTCTGCTTTTCTTGTATTTGAACATTTTACTTGATTACTGAATCGACTTAGAGCAATCCATGCTCTTGGTCAAGTGGTTTTTTCCCCATTTAACAGGTTTTCCACTATAAATTGTTGTGCCGCATTACTGTTTTCAGTTTCTTAATCGTTCTCACACCAAAAACAAATAAAAAATGAGTTCGTTTCTAAACGAACCGAACGACTGTTGGTTCCCTCTAAAAAGGGACCATAACAGTTTGGCGCCGTCCGTGGGGACGATTCTCTAATCCCATTTGAGGTTTCTACCAGAGATAGGATAATCAAAGACATGGCAACTGGAACTTCGATGAACGACACTGACGTGCTTCCCGACATTCTCGCAGCACCAACATTCACTTTACAGGATCTGAAAGTTGTCGTCAGGAATGTGGTACTGGAAATTACGTCGGAGAGAAGTGGGACAGAACCACCTGCTGTTTCAAGCCTTGTTCCAAGAAGTAGATGGTACGAAAGCGACCCTGATGAGCGTAGCACTGATGATGAGGAAATCATCAGGCGCGACGTAACGCCGAGATATCGATCCACTCCTCCTCCCCCGGCCAGGGCTCCAACTCCCGCTCCTAGGAATGACCAGGAGCAGATGCAGCGACGAATCGACGAGCTCACTAAGGAGTTGGAGAACATGCGTGCGTTGAAGGATTGCGAACCCAATCTGGGGCGCAATCCTTGTTTATTCAACAAGTCTATGGAGGCCCCAATTAGGCGAAATAAGGATGATGATTGGTGGCATAATCTGGATGCGGTCCAGGCGTCATCCCAACAATCTGAAGGCGTGTCCACCGCCTTGGGAGATTTAATGCTCCCCTTCTCCGAAGAAATCTGGGCGGCAGTCCCAGATCGGCATTATCGCAACCCCGAGGGGTTGCCGACGTTACGCGGTGACGGTGATCCGATCGATAACGTTGCTGACTTTGAGTTACGGATGGGAATGATTCGGGCCTCAGATTCATTGAAGTACCGCATCTTTGCGGCAGGATTACAAGGCGATGCCCGAACTTGGTTCAAATATTTGCCGGCCCGATTCATACAGTCGTATGGCGAATTTATTTTAGCTTTCTCCAAGCAGTTCGCTCCAAATGTAGGACCGCCTCGAAGTAGGCAGGAACTATATCAGCTGAAATACATCCCGACCAAAATGAGTCTTAGGTCCTTCATGGAGAAATTCAATATGACTGCCCGAGGCATCAAGCTTGAGCTCTGAGACAAGATTGATATTCTACAGCAGGTCTGCGGCCTTTCAGCCAGTTTAGTGAAGACCCCGCCATCCACTTTGGGAAAAATTCTTCAGAAAATCAACAAATATATTAAGGTGGATGAAGCGCTGGGGCTAGGCTATCGGAAACTTAGCGGGAAATCTGAGCCCGCAGGTGATCATAGGGTTTCATATCCTAAGAAGCAGTCGCGAGAAGTAGCGGCTGTAGCTGAGAAAGACATCCCTCGGAAGAAGGAGGACGATCGTGTGTATTGCGAACTGCATCATAACCACGATCACTTGACTTTGAATTGTCCGCTGTTGAAATAGACAGTAACGGCAATGAATAAAGAAAGGCCTGACCGGAATTGTTAGAAGGGCAAGCGAGCTGAATTCCCCTAAAAAAGCCATCAGGGTGACGATCGTCACAGGCGCGGGGAAGGGATAATCCGGGACAACCCCGAAACTATAATGATCGGACGGAGGACCGACGGTCTCCTCCCCCAGAACAAGACAGAGGCCAACACAGTCGAGAGAACCGTGGTCATGGCCGAAGAAGAAGATGGCGGGGCCTTGGCAGCAGAGCCTCGCAAAACGAGGGTGGAAGACAGGAGCAGGTCGCTCCTCCACCGCTGAAACGGGTGCCAAACCTCTTCAAAATGAGGCGGCACCTAGGGAAGTAGCCGGAGATATTTATGTTATCTCCGGTGGTTTGAGAATAAATGAGTCGGTCCGCGATCGAAAGAGGACAGCGCGCGGAGTCTCCGCTGAGAGCTCCGAATCTGTGGCGCTGGTTAAATATGATCCAGCTGAGCGGTCCCCTCCTTTCGGGGAGGACATCACCTTCACTATGTCCGATCGGGAAGGGATTATCGATCCATGCGGTGATCCCCATACCATTACTGGAATCATTGGGAACCGTTGGGTCCACAGGATCTTAGTGGAAACCGGGGTTTCGTGCAATTTGATGAAGCGCGAAGTTGCTGAAATGTTGAGAGCTGCTGCTCATGACCTCTCGATCGCTAATATAACTCTATGGTCATTCGACCAGAGAAGAGTCATTCCATGTGGGAAGATTCTATTCCCAGTTAACATTGGAGAACTATCCAAGGATCGATCGGAAGATTTGGAAATCATTGTCGTTGAAGTTGACTTGGCTTACAACGCCATTATCGGACGGACCAGCCTCAATAAGTTAGATGCAGTACATTCTACTTATCATATGATGCTCAAATTCCCCTCCATTCACGGAGTTATCTCTGTAAAGGGGATCAAAAAGTAGCTAAACAATGCTATAAGAGCTCGTGCCGAACATTAACACCTGTTAAGAGGGCCCCGGTGGATTTTCTGGAAGAGCCGCCGCACCCGAGGCAAGCAATGGAACCCGTGGGTTTCAAATTGATTAATCTGGTTGATGATGACTCAATCAAAACTACTCGCATTGGGGCACACTTAACTCCCGCTTTGGAAAAGGAGCTGATCCACATGCTGAGAAGCCATGTGGATATATTCGCTTGGACCTCGGACGATGTTCTGGGGATTGACCGATCTGATAGTGAGTATCGGATCAACACTGAGCCTGGAACGAAGCTTGTTAGACAGAAGAGAAGACGTTATTCTCCTGAAAAGATCGAAATCATCCGGGCTGAGGTGAACAAACTGCTACGGTCATGGTTCATCAGCGAAATCCACTATACTGAATGGGTTGCAAACCCGGTAGTGGTTTCCAAGCCATATGGGAAATGGCGGATGTGTATAGATTTCATCGATGTTAACAAAAGCTGTGAGTCGGATCCATTTCCCCTGCCGCACATTGACCGAATGGTAGATGTTGTGTCTGGCAGCACAATGATGAGTACCATGGATGCTTACTCCGGGTACCATCAAATCTTTCTGGCTGAGGAAGATCAAAAGAAGTCATCATTCATGATCGAAGATGATGTTTATTGCTATGTAGTCATGTCATTCGGTCTGAAAAACATATCAAAGGTTGGTCAACAAAATTTTTAGAGAACTGATCTGCCATATGATGGAAGTATATGTTGATGACATGATTGTTAAATCTATGAATGATGAAGATCATATTTCTTATTTGTCTCGTCTTTTCGAAGTATGCCGCAAATATAAGCTCAAACTAAATCCAAACAAATGCTGATTCGGAATCCGAAATGGAAAATTTTTAGGATATTACGTTTCAGAAAAAGGTATAGAGGTTAACCCTGAGAAAGTGCAGACTATCATTGATATGCAACCTCCAAGAAACAAAAGTGAATTTCATAGGCTTACTGGCCGACTCGCTGCGCTAAGCATATTTATTTTAAAATCCACAGACAGGGCTCTGCCTTTTTTCAAAGCGGTCGGGAATGCGATCGGGCCTTTTCTGATCCAAGAATGCGATCGGGCATTTTCTGATCTAAAGACTTATTTAAGCACTCACCCGGTGATGATGAGTCCAACATGTGATGAACCTTTGGGGTTGTATCTTGCAGTATCAGAAGTTGCCGTCAGCGCAGCTCTGGTAACCATCCGAGATGATGTTCACAGACCCGTTTATTATGTAAGTCATTCTCTGGTGTCTGCCAAAACCAGATACTCCACCCTGGAAAAATTCATGCTGCTTTGAAGAAAGCTATATCTAAGCTGAAAAATTATTTCGAAGGGCGAACGGTTTATTTGTACACGCACCAGCCTCTGAAAGTGGTCCTTAAACAACCGGATTTGAATGAGAAGTTAGCAAAATGAGCTATCAAACTCAGCGCTATGTATCTGGAATTCTTGCCCCGAAGGGCGATAAAGGCTCAGATTCTAGCAGATTTTGTGGTTGAAATGACCCGATCGGCCATATATCTAAACCAAGAGGATGATCATTGGACGATCCATGTAGATGGGTCAACCTTCGGAGGAAGAAGGGCGGGCATTACCCTCACAACGCTACAAGGTGATCTTATTCATTCCGCAGTTAAATTTTCTTTTACTAGAACAAATAATGTGGTAGAATACGAGGCTGTATTATCGGGAATGACCCTGGCCCGAAAGATGGGAGTTAGCATAGTGCGAATGTTCTCAGACTCAAAGTTAGTAGTGGAACATTTCGCAGGAAGATTTGAAACTCATGATCCGATAATGAAATTATATTGTGCCAAAGTCCTGGAATTATCCAAAAAATTCAGTGAGTTTTCTCTTGACCACGTGCCACGGGAATATAATAAGGTTGCTGACGCGCTCGCCAGGTTGACCGCAGGCATACCTGACATAGAGCCGAGCACTATTTCGGTCTATATCCAGGACCGACCTTCGGTCGAGATATCGGTGACCGAACAATCAGTTGATGAAATTGAGGCACTATGCCACGAACTCCAGGGCTTGAATATTAACACTACTGAATCTCCTGTGGAACCCAATTGGATGTACCCCTTTATTGAATATCTGGCATACGGTTATCTTCCTGAAGACAAATCAGAAGCCAGAAAAATAGAAGTCCGGGCTAAGAGATTTACCCTGGTTTACGGACGATTATTTAAAAAGAGTTTTGAGGGCCCCCTTCTGCGTTACTTATCCCCTATTGAGGCTGAAGTCGTCATGATTTATGTTCATGAAGGGATTGCGGCATTCATTCAGGGGCTCGATCTTTATATCACCGCATCATCAGAGCTGGATATTTTTGGCCGACGTTGCTTTGAGACGCCAAGAAATACACTAAACGTTGTGCCAAATGTCAATACCATGCCCCGATCCCACAGCTGCCTGGGGCTCCCTTATCGGTCACCCCATTGCCTTGTCCGTTTGACAGAGAGGGGATTGATATTCTTGGACCTTTTCCTCGGTCTATAGGGCAAATGAAATTCTGTATTGTGGCGGTGAAATATTATTCGAAGTAGATTGAAGCAGAAGCAGTGACCATCATCTCAGAGAAGGTCGTCAAACACTTCTTATGGAGAAATATTGTGAGCCGCTTTGGGGTTCCCCGAGCACTCATATCAGACAATGGGACCCAATTCCGTGGAAAAAGCATACGGGATTTATGCATCAAGTTTGGCATCGCCCAACATTTCTCATCAGTGGCCCATCCCCAAACTAATGGACTTACGGAGGTATCTAACAAAGTTATCCTGAAAGGATTGAAGACCAAGCTAGAAGATTTTGGAGGGAAATGACTTGAATATATCTATGAGGTTCTATGGGCATACTGAACTACACCTCGCTCAACGACGCAGGAATCACCATTCTCATTAGTGTATGGGTCCGAAGCAGTTAGCCCGGTGGAGGTTGCCATTCGATCGCCCCGGATATCTCAGTATGATGAGCATATGAACGGCAAAATGAGGTTGTTGGATCTCGAGATGATCGAGGAAAAGATAGATGCGATTTACGCGCGGATGTGCGCATATCAGCGAATTATGGAACGGACCCATAATAAGCGAGTCCTCCCAAGGGAATTCTTCGAAGGTGATAGCGTCCTCAGAAGCATAAAGGTGCAAAGGAATGTTGGAAAGCTAGACAGAAATTGGGAGGGACCGTATCGAATATCGAAGAAACTGGAATCTGGTGCGTATAAACTTGAAACATTAGATGGTGACGAAATCCCCCGAACTTGGAATGTCATGAATCTAAGGCGGTATTTCTTGTGAACTTTCGATTAAAAGGTTTGACTCAATAAACGTACAATCCTTTAAACGTAAGCAGAAAACAAGTACAAAATAAACTGTTTCTAATTGAATGATGGACCGATCCTGGAGTTGGATGACTTAGGACGAGTCTGTACTGGTGACTGAAGCTTCTTATCCTCAAGGCTCCCAAGTCGCAGTGATCGCTCTGATGAGTCAGATGCTCCTGCACTTGCCCAGTCCCATAGATGAGTGGCGATTCTCCCAGAACTAACTACGAACTAAGACACCCCCTTTAGCGGCATTCATCCTTGGGAAACGTCCCTTGTACTTGTGAAATCTGTCACAAAAGAAGGAATGAGGGAGTCAGCATATCGAAACACAAGTTCGGCCCTGCCGTGGAACATATGTAGAACAAAAGCTTGACCAATTTAACCTACGGGACTTCAGTAGAACCAAGGTTTGGCCAATGCTTGTTATGGACTCATAATGAACGTGGGCCGCGTCTTTCCAATTCAGCTATGATCTCAAGGACGGAATAAGAGCGATCCACACACAATATAAAACGATCAATCCAGCCCAAATTGATCAGAGTGAGCCAAGTGTAATGATGGAGACCGATGGGTTGGCACCCTATAAGCAGCTCCGATCTCACACTTGTTTAAATATACTCGTTAATATTAAACATACTAGTTTACTTAAAAGATCAGTTACAATAATTTATTCTCACGATTAAAAAGATGGAATTGAGAGGGAAAGATGCTTATATAAGGAGTAAAGAACAATGCATGGACAAAAATACAGTTTGAACCTAACTACCCTGTCCATCTTCTTTATCTTTCATTCCATGCTCCTGCTCCTGCTTCTGCTCCTGCTCCTGCTCCTGCGGTTCGGTCCGGGCTGCGAGCTGCCTCAACTCCTCTTCCTGATCGGCCACCTTTTGGTTGACCGCATTTTCCATCTCTTCAAAGAGGTAGAAGAATGGGTAGTCCTCTAAGTTGGGTTCTTCCAAAGATAGAATTATTTGAAAGTTTCAATCTTTCTCTAAAGGCTCGATCGTCTTCCACCTTTCATCCGCAGAAGAGAGCCCAAATTGCTTCGTAACCTGATCCCGCATGTTATCCATGTACTTGGCAATATACATCTCATGTATGTTATCCGCTAGAACGAATAACAAGGGGACCGAGCAAAACTCAGGACTGCTTCTCGGACCGAACCCTCAGCCGAAGTGCGGGTTCTGGCCAACTCTTCTTCCAAGTTTGTCTTTTCCTCTTGGGCCCGAAGGAGAAGCTCATTGAGTTTATTCCTCTTCTCCTGGCCCCGAACTTGGACTTGATTGACCTCATCATCTTTGGCCCGTAGCTTGGCCTCCAGATCAGAAATTTGGCCCTGAGATGTTTTCCCTTTCTTGTCCAGCTCAGAGACTTGGTCTGCTAAGAGCGAGATCTCCATCCAGCTCTCAGCAGTTCATTATCCAATCGGTCGCGGTCCTCTTGCACCGCGACCAATTCACCATTTTTTATCTCAACTTGCCTTTTCGCAAGGTCAAGTTGATCCTGGACTTGTTGGGACACAACGTGGCCACCCTGGTTCTTTTCCATGGCGATGGCAGTTGTGAAACCTTTCCTCAGCATCTGCATAAGATAATAACGTCAGAACATAAAGCTTCGGGCCACAATGTCGAAAGAGCTTACCTTAGTTGCGAGGTCAATGAAGCCTTCGATAATTTGTTCCCCAGACATGTCCGGTTGAACGTTGTCTGGGTTCTGCTCCCCGTAGAGGCGGAAATCCTCTATGAATGCACTCCTCCAGGAGGCCAACTTCTTCCCTTTCTTAAACTTGTCCAGCAGACCTAAGACAACGCCCCAGTCGGAGTTGGTTTTAGGGCCCGAGGCAGGCTCCTTCAAAACGATCCCCTTAGTAGGGACCGAAGCATTCCCCCCTTTTTTCAGCCTTTTGAAAACCTTCGGGGCATCTGCTTCGGTTGCCCTTTTCCCTTTACTTAAGGAGACCGGCCGCAGGGAGACGTTCACCTTAAGGTTGGGACCGAGGAGAACTTTCTCCACGGGAACGGCTCCCTGCAGCAACAAAGTAATTGTATCAGTACTAATGAAGAAATTATTTCCGATTTAGTAGAGATTGGATAAGCTCAAAGAACGAATCATAGCCGTTATCACCTCCTCTACCACTCCAAATACCCGAGGTGCAGGCCCCTTGCTCGTTGAGGGCTGCCCTGTGCAACGCAGGGTTAATGTGTCTGCGCTAGTGGTCTGGATAGGGGGGTACCCTCCATTAGACTACCCCGATGGAACCAACGTACCCCCCCATCGCTGATTCATTCTGCTCCACACTTCCCGTTGCTTCCTGTCGTCCTTCAGAAGGACGGATTGAAGCAGCATCCAAACGCTTAAACCGGGAGCTAGGCATTGTTTCAGTAAAATCTGCAAAATAAATGTATAAGGATCAGGAAAGGACGGAATGAAAATATCACTTCATACCAGATCCTTCATACGGATCTGAACAAGAAAACACCCCCTTCGGGGCTGGGGCTCCGGTCCTACCCGCGACCTCTATTTCTACCAACCTCTCCTCCCGAAGCAGCTATGTTGAACCCACAAGTGTGTTTGCGGTGTGTTGAGACGTGCTTCGGAAGGAGGAAGCATCGCAAGTGTATTTGCGGTGTCGTCCTTCAGAAGGACGGATTGAAGCATCAGCCAAACGCTTAAACCGGGAGCTAGGCATTGTTTCAGTAAAATCTGCAAAATAAATGTATAAGGATCAGGAAAGGACGGAATGAAAATATCACTTCATACCAGATCCTTCAGACGGATCTGAACAAGAAAACACCCCCTTCGGGGCTGGGGCTCCGGTCCTACCCGCGACCTCTATTTCTACCAACCTCTCCTCCCGAAGCAGCTATGTTGAACCCACAAGTGTGTTTGCGGTGTGTTGAGACGTGCTTCGGAAGGAGGAAGCATCGCAAGTGTATTTGCGGTGTCCGGGCGGGAGGGGTTAAACCTGGTTCGGTCCAACTGGCCTATGCATGGGTGGGTTATAAGTGGCTACACCCTTAACATGTCCTCTTTAGGGACAATTATCCACACTTAACAGGATTCCCACGCATGAAGAGACTCCTCCTTATCCACTATAGCGCACTCTTTGGTGCGCACCGCTATATAATATAACTTACGACATCCTAATAGACCCTTACCCCTTCGGGACCTGACCAAGAACAAGTTGATAAAATGTTCCAAGGTCGAGGCCATGTTCTGTTGATGGCAATAAAAAATAAACGCCACTATATACACGTAGCTACCCGGAAATAACGCAAAAGTCGGGCAATGGATTTCCCTAAGTACGGCCGCTACTAAGGGGTGTAGCGGAAAACGTACCCCGCACTTTAGGGAAGCGTAACTAACTGGAATAGCAGTGGCCGACACATTCATTTCCGCTGGAAGGAAACATGGAACATCTTCCCGTCCCTTCCAAATGGAATAATGAGCCGGAATCGAAAACCTAGACCTAAATTCTTCAATATCCAACTGAGACATGGTTGGATATCTCATTCTACGAGGAGCCATGGTTTATACCTTGACAAAAGTCGGTAGGGAAAGGTTTGAGCGTAAAACAGAACGAGAACGCAAAGAGCTTGATTCGGACGTTTTCTTCCTTCGCAAAATGACAATGAGGAAGAACAGTATCCGAAACCCTGACTTAAATAGTAATCTCCCGACCAATTGTAAGCTGCCACGTGGTGCTATCATAGGCGGTTGCAGTCTGTACACACTCATCACGCCTATTGGATAACCGAATGTGGAGAGACGCAAGTCTCGATATTAATATTTAAATGCAACACAACAAACGTACATTATAAAATTTTAAAACAAATCCACTTCTTTAATTGACTAAGTGAAGGATCGGTCCACTAAACGCTCACTACGAACGAGCAGGCACGGTCCTATATCCTCCGAATGTATATAAACATTGCGTGATCGGCCTTGCGCCATCTCTGCGATGGCAACCAAGCCCGAGAGGCTAGTGATGATAATCCTAGGACCGGGTACCCTGCAATGGGTGATGCCCAATAACGATTGGGTCGGCCCATGTAGTAGAGGCGAACTTGGGCAGTCGAGCTTAGTACTTTTGGGATGAATTGACCCGATGTTCAGCGAAGGGACCGAAGATAAACTTGGCGAAATAAAACGGTTTCTGCAGACGGCCCATAGTTCGGTCCAAACGGTTACAAACCCACGCGTTCCACGCTTCGGGCCTCCACACGTTTACCACGCCTCGGGCCAGATCACGCAGACCACGCTTCGGTCCTTGCCACGTTTTACATCGCGCGACAACAACCTCCAACAAACCTGTCAGAGGCAGTTACACGGCGTGGGTTACACACGCCTTCGACTCTATAAATACAGAGCACGACGATGGAATTAGCAGGACCTTTTGGATGCGAAGAATAGACCGTTACTCTGCCGGGATTATTCTTATCGCTTTCTTATCCTTGTCATCTTCATAAGCCTCTACTTTTCTTGTATTTGAACATTTTACTTGATTAGTGAATCGACTGAGAGCAATCTCTACTTTTGGTCAAGTGGTTTTTTCCCCATTTCACTTAGTTTTTCACTATAAATTTATGTGTCGCATTACTGTTTTCAGTTTCCTAATCGTTCTCCCACCAAAAACAAATCAAAACCGATTTCGTTTCTTAACGAATCGGACGACTGTTGGTACCCTCTAAGAAGGGACCATAACACTAAAAAAGTAAATAAATTACAAATAAGAGTTAATAATGTTCAATTAAACAAATGGACACAAGCAAACATTGGTTTGAAGGTTATTTGGAAGCAACAGGTCGAGTTTGAAAATAATCTTTTAGACATTAGTTAATTTGGATGATATTTGTCCATTAGCACATTTGGGACATCATAGAGATTGGTCGGTCGGACTTTTTATATTTCAATAAAAAATATATTATGATAATACAAAACAAATATCATTTAAAATTATATACTAATTATAATTAAATTTTCTTTAAAAATAAATTAATTAATGGTTCCACAACTATTCAACAATAATTCAATAATCGGATAAAAAATATGTTTCAATGAATTAACCATGGTATTGTTTGGAACCATGGTGCACTGTCTGATACGGTCACTTGACCGTGCTCCTATTCTAGATTAATCAAACATGAATAATAAATGCGTTCGTAGAACGCAGAAAATAACGGTGACTTTACAATTGGTTTAATCCAACGGCCACCAGAACATGCTTCTAAAATGTCATTTTAACCTTAGCAAATTAGAGTTTAAATGTTTTGTTTTGATACTTTGATCAATAATTTCTTATATTCTAACAATTACATGTTCAAACCATAAAAAATATATATATAAATTTAAAAATTTATTTTATGAAATACCGAGTTTATCATAAAATAATATGAAATATATTTTTTAAGTTATACAAAATAATTAAAAGTCATTTTAGGAAATCACGATTACTGTACCGTTATTTTAAAAATGGTTTTTTGAAATCACGATCACTTATATCACGTTCACCTCACAACACGGTGTAGTTATCTTACCTCACTGTTATTTCTCAAACGATGTTCCGAACATGCCACATATCTAAGAACATTGATAGACACTACATTTAAATACTTGGGTTGCAAAGTCTATACCTTCATACACATCCATTCAAAACAAACAATATTTCAAACAAAAAAAACAATGAGGCTATATCAATTCAACTTGTTGATTTTCTGGTTATGAATATTGTCTCACATCACTTATGGAAATATAAATATTTTAGTTTATAATGAGAGTGATATAATAAGTAATTTGTTTGAGCTAGATTTTTTAATGTAATTCACTTCTTTTATACACGTACACTCTTTCTTCGCATTGAACTTTAGTTTCTACATGGTTTCGGAGCTCCAGGATGTGTTTCGAGTTGGTCCGTACCGGTTTATATACAAAACTTTGATAGAAAAACACCTCAAACTTAGAATACAAAAATAAATCGACATATGATTCGAACATTGTCAAATATATTAAAGTAAATATGAACAAGACAAATGCAGTTCGACTTAAGAGAAATTGTTAAGAATATTATCATATACCAATTATGAAAATGAACTACATGGACACCATTTCGACCCATTGAACTTGACACATACACATTACATCTATCATAATTGGGTCTTGAACTCTAAAGTTTCATACGAATTAATCCAAAACGGATAATATCTGTATATCGAAAAATGAATGTGTTGAAGTGTGTTGGATAAGCGCACATGCTCTGTCCATCCTCCTTGATAAAAAAAGCGTTAAGATAAGATATTGACATTAATATTTGATTGTAAGAAGAAAGTTAGTTGTTTTTTTCATTTCATAGTAAAGCGTCAACAGATTCCTGCAGTAGAAAGACAGGATTCTACGATCCTCTCTTTTGGTCGTTATCACCCAACACATACATTAAATACCTCCCACGTGTATCTATTTAATGTTCACAGACATTGTTGCCTTCAAACTAATGTTATCTAATATTTTGAGTTCTGTGTAAATAGTCCCACAATTTCAAAAGTTTTAAATTATATGCAAATGCAAAGTTCACAAATTGATTTGATATGTGTTGTTGATTCTCAATTTTAACATTAATTTAAAAGTTTTTAAATTACTCTAATGCTAGTTAATGTTTAAATGTATACATATTTTGTATATATATGTTAACCTTAAATATATATAATAAGTATACCTCTAAATATTAAAAAAATAAAAAATATCATATAAATTGCTATGCGGCACCGACTCTTCAATTTTTCATATTTTCCCGTGTCGAGTCGAGCCGGACTCTTCGACTCGCTCCGACTCTTGACACAAAATAACTTCGTTTTGATTTCTTCCTTAATTTGATTTTTTTATTCATTGGAAACATATCTTATGTGCTTTCACGACTTTTTAATGTTGTCGATCTACTTGTGAATTCTTTGTACAAGCGATGATAAATCAAAAAGTGGTTGTTTTTGGGGAGATGGTAGAATCGACGAACGATATTCGTTTTTTATAAGTTAAATTTTCTTATATAATGAATTGATAAATATTTGTAGTTTTAAACTTGACTTTATGCAATTTTTTACAAATTCTAACAATTACTTTTTTTAATTTTGCTTTTATTTAATAATCCGAGCCGAGTCGAAAATCTGACTCTAATACTCTTGCCGAATCGTGTCGAGTCGAGTCTAGTCAAGTCGCACTGAGTAGGTCGGACGAATCGATACCGCATAGATAAATTGTCAAAATTACTACTATAAAAAGAAGAAAATCACTATTATTCAATTGATTGTAATTTTTGAATTATTTTGAAACATAATTAGCGAAATAAAACAATCACTAAATTTTGGATATATCGTATTTATACTATTTAAAATGTCGGAGCATATGCCTCTCCTATTTTCATACTTATTATAAATTTTTATTTGGTTTTGTGCTAGTAGAATGTGTATAACTTATTTATTGGATGGTACAGTAGGTACCTAAATATATATTAAATAGCATTATAAAATAATTATTTAATTTATAGATTAATTTCTTGAACTAAATAAATATCATGTGAAGACCCAACAAAAAATTCAGTATTAAATAAATGCTGTAGCCTGTAATCAATGATATATTACAAATACTTGTTATTCCAGGAAAATCATGTCCCAGCGATATACAATATGGATGAAAATGTTATTTATAACATTTTTTTATTGGCTGATATTTTTAGTAATTATTTCCGTAATTAAATAAATCATTTTGTTTTTTCGTTTAATTGTTCAATATATTAGTGGTGTAATGATGTACCTTTGTTTTTTCTGTATCTTATAAAAGTCATTATTATGATAATAACAATTAATTTTTCAATCCCACGAAATTCAAAGTAGAATCAATAATTCATTACGAGCAGTGTATCTATCACATTAAGTAATGGCTTTTAATTATTTAATTTAAAACTAAATATTATATATAATAATTAAAGTAATCTATCAACTATACCGAACTAAAAATAAATAATTCAAAGCCAATAAAATGGCTTTGAGTACAACAGAGTATGGTAATGTATTCATTTTACTTTTTTCCTACATATTCAATTTTGTTTTTATAAATAATATTCTTAAAATAAAATAATTAAAATGAAATTTTCATTCGAGTGTCGCTTCTACGGCAAGGTGTTTTGGGTCATTTTGATCCTAAAGAAGCAAAGCGATCAAGTTTCAAGGAATCCCGTCAACCGGAAAATCAAGTTCCTTACTTGTCTCAAATATCGTCCTTTAAGAATTCTACCGTTACCCGTACAGATCGAGAAAGTCATCACTTTCCGAGCAAACCGCCGCCGTATGATCACGTGAGGAGGAACCATTTCTCCGGCGTCTTCCTCATCCCATTCTTCTTGAAAATTCATCGTTATTCGCACAGGTATGTTCATAGGAACTGAATATTTCTTAACCGGAACCTCAACTTTTCTTCGCTTCGAAGTTCTGTTACTTTTCTCCGATTCCGGTGACGGAAAATTAGAGCTCTCGCCGTCTTCATAGAAGACGATTTCGGATTCTTGGAACTCTTCCGCCATTAATATGAAGCTCTGAAAACGGTGGTGGAAATTGGAAATGGGCAACAGATTTATAGGCAAATTGAGAAGATTGATTCATTGATTCATCGGTTTACTGTACGTCGAGAAATCGTAGTGAGTACATTTTGATTGGTGACGTCATTGTGAATGAATGATCTGGCGTGACGACTGCATTTTATTTCTTATTTTAAGAAATTAATAAAAGTTTCTTTATTAAAAATTCAAGATTAGGAATGACCATACATTAATGCATCCCGTTCGGGGAGATTTAGCAAGAATTAGACACAAATAATAACATAAAGTAAACCATCAATAATACTGAATAATTTATACTAATTATAGTTATCTCTATATCATCAAAAAAATCTTTAATACTCAAAATAACTTTTGCATAGTTTTTTAAACGATGAATCGGAAATCTATTTTATTGATCATATCAAATGTTCGGATCAATTCAAATCGGTTTTTGAAAAAAATATATATTTATAATATTAATATATTATTTAATAATAAAATAAATTTTAAACCATAATTTTTTCATTATATCATTCATATAATTAATTTGAGTTTGTAGATGTGTAAGTGATGATTATTTGATTTTGATTTGTTAAATTGAAACAAATCATGCTTGATAAATATAAAAATAATTGTTGGTAAAAAATATTTTTTTATTACAATTACCTTATATATTTTTATGTAATTTAAAAGTAAAAATGAAGTTATATATATAACTATATCATATAAGTGGAGAAGCTTATGAATGACTCGATTTAATCACTATTTTAAATTTCCAATATACCAGAAATTTCGGGCATATCGGTTTCAGCCGGTACTTTGACAAAATATCGGCCGGTACGGGTATTTTCGGGTCGGGTTTGGCGAGTTGGATCGGATTTTATATTAAAAAAATAAAAATATGAATATTTTATAATTTAATTTATTTTAATATTTTCAATACGAATTTGGTACATATCCAGTATATCGAAAACGTATGATAGCTTTATTTAAAAGATTGGATTTCATGTCAAACATGAATTGACTTTTTTGGAGTAATATGATGGTGACGTCTGTCCAATTTTGTTATATTTAAATTATAAATAAAATGGTTTATGACATGGCATTTAATTACTGTTAGGAGTAGGACAAAGAATATGGTCAATGTGATGTGGTCATGTGGCTACAAAATAATGATACGTAATTGTTATAGTAATTACAAAATTGAATGAATTTCTTAATTATAAAATTTTGTGTTATCTTGTTTTATGCAGAATATTAAAAAAAATAAAATACATGTCAATATTTAAAATGTTTCAGATATTTAAATAAAGGTAAGCTTATTATTTGTTATTTGAAGGTATTACTATTGCATTTTAAAAAGTGACTAGAGAAAATAGCATATTTGATCACAATTAAGCAATGAAGTAATACTATTTGGTAAAGCACATACCGATCATTATATGTATGGGCAATTTTATTGGTATACATGCATATAGTTATTTATGTTATAAAACATATAATTTTTAAAATCATATAAATAGGAAGAACATGTTAAGAAAATAAGAGAAAAATGTTTAGGGTTTCCCCTCTTTTTTATCGGTATCCATGCATATAGTTTTTTAATCTAATTTAAAAGAAAATCAATATTTTTAAGTGATATCCGATCGTTATTCTCGCCTTAGAAGGAGTTCTTTCGTCAATCCATTAATCGGTTCTTTCGTTATTTCACAAATTATCAAAACTGAAATATTCGTACAAATATTAACTTTCAACCACAAGCCAAACTCATAAAATAACACAAACGTAATCGATATAATAGTAAAGTTAAGAGATAGAAATGCTTAGTAATTTATACAAAGCTTTTGCAATTACAGATTTTTATATCTCAATATTTCAAATCACATTATAAGTAATAGATCTGATTATTTAGAATACAAAACTTTCTGAAATTTTTCCCACTTCTTTTGGGCCCGAGATAATTGGGCTATGGCCCAAAATCAGAATTAGTATATTGTCCATATTCCCAAGCCCAAGTCCTAGGCCCATAAGCATATGAAATACGATTATCAATTATTAATACTATACATGTCAACTGGAGTTGCACCTTTCTCTTCATTAACCAGATTTTGGGTTAGGAGGGCCCAATGCTTAATTTCAATCCAATCGTACTTCCTCACTGCTTTCTAGTAGATTTGACAAAGTTAGCAAATCTGTAGAAGAAAGGAAACACTAACAGATATGGACGCAATTCCTTTTGTATTGATGAAGATTACAAAACAAAAGGAAAGACGGGAAATAAGGAAAGATCATCAATCCTAATTGGCAAGGAATCGAATGCTCAAAGAAGGAAACAATTGTTAGAAGTTACCTACAAATATTGCATTCTTTCTTCACTTGTGTAGCACTAGTAGTGCAAATCAGTCTTTGGTATTGTAACCTGTAAAAGACAAAGTGATTAGTGAATTGAATCAAAGATTGATCCCGTGGTTTTCTCTCGGATTTGGGTTTCCACGTAAAATACTTGTGTCGCTTACTTTCCTGCGTTAAACTTACTTGTGTGTGTCTTGGGATTTCTTCAACAAAGTGGTGGCCCATGCAGTCGGTGAATCTGCAGAAGAAAAGATAAATCAAGACCTTGATCAAAGTGAGGAAGCAAGGAAACTTATAGTTGCTCAAGAATTAATAGATAGAAGGCAAGTCAGTCAATTGCAGTTGCTCAACCAGACATTGGATATGGGGAGTGAATCTTATTCAATGGTTAGGCTGACCTCAACCAACTATCAAGAATGGAGAAACATAATGGATGATCTACTCTATAGTCGCAATCTCTATCATCCAGTCGAATATGGAAGCGCTAGGCCTTCGGAATATACAGAAGACGTGTGGAAAAAAATGCATAGGCAAGCAATTGGATTCATAAGACAATAGATAGACTCTTCACAATATCATCATGTGGTGGGTGAAGCTGATGCAAAAGTCTTATGGGCGAAATTGACTAGGTTATTTGAACCTAAAACAATGCAGAACCAAGGCTCGCTCTTACACAGGCTTTTAGGAATGCGGTACAAGGAAGGCTCATCAATGGCAGAATATATAGGGAAATGACTTGAAGTAACCAACTTAATGACTAATGCTGAGTTGATTCTTGAAGAGAAACTTGTCTGTTTACTCATACTTTATTCTCTGCCTGAATCTTGGGCTCCTTTGGTGATGATGCTTCATACTACAACACCTAAGGAAGGACAGAAATTAGAAGTTATAAAGGACTATCTTATCAATGAAGAGATGAGAAGGAAAGATCATAGAGAAAGTGAACCTGTGAAGGAAACTATTGCAGTAACCACCGATAATAGAGGGAGATCGAAAAACAGAAACAACAATCAAAGGAGGGGGAAATCCAGAGGAAAATCACAGGATGTGAAATCCTATGGGAAGATTGACCCTCAACAGAAAGAAACCAGGCCATGTTTCTTTTGTGGAAAACCAGGGCATCTTAAACAAGATTGCCGGTTTTGGAAAAAGGTGAATGAAGGATTTAAGTCTCCTGAGAACAATGCTGCAACCATAGAGGAAGAAGTGCTTATTGTGTTATCTACTAAAGATGAACACACAAGACAGCCAGGAGAAGAAGAGTGGATTGTTGATTCCGTGGCATCTTATCATGCCACACCAAGGAAAGATTTCTTCTCCACATATACTCCCGGCAACTATGGCAGAGTGAAAATGGGAAATGATAGTTTTTCTGACATAGCTGGCATTGGAGATGTTCATGTAACTACGAACCAAGGAACACAAATGACTCTGAAACGGATAAAACATATTCCAAATTTAAGGCTTAATATACTCTCTGCTAATGTCTTTGGCAGTGAAAGTTTGATAAGCATATGTGGAAATGGAATATGGAAACTAGTGAGGGGATCTTTGGTCTTGGCTAAGGGAAAACTGGAAAATACTCTCTACAGAACCAAACTGAAGGTTAGCCACAATTCTATAAATACAGTAACCAGCCTGAACAGCCTAGATATCTGGCATAAAAGATTGGGACACTTGTCAGAAGCTGGTTTACATCATTTGAAGGAAAAGGGAATGATAGATACCAAGGAAAAATCACTAGCAGATACTTGTGAAACTTGTGTTCTAGGAAAACAACATAGGGTGGCCTTCAAGACTGTTTTGGAAACAAAGAAAGAATCACTAGAATTAGTGTTCTCTGATATTTGCAGTATTGACATTGAATCTATAGGAGGAAAAAAGTATTTTGTCTCGTTTATAGACGATGCTACCAGGAAAGTATGGGTAAAACCAATGCGAACTAAGGATGAGGCATTTGTCCACTTCAAAGAGTGGCATGTACTAGTTGAGAGAGAACTAGGTAAGAGATTAAAATGCTTAAGAACTGATAACGGAGGTGAGTTTACCTCCACAATCTTTGAAGAATACTGCAAAAGGCTGGGAATTAGACATGAAACCACAGTGCCAGGAACTCCTCAGCATAATAGAACAACCGAGAGATTAAATAGGACACTCATGGATAAAGTAAGGTGTATGATCAAAACAACAGATTTGCCAAAAGGTTTTTGGGCTGAAGCATTAGAGACTGCATGTTATGTTACAAATAGATCTCAAGCTTCAGCCCTTAAGTTTGATATCCCGGAGAGAAAATGGTTAGGAAAGATGCCAAGGTATCAACACTTGAGAATTTTTGGTTGTAAAGCTCTAGCACATGTTCCGAAAGAGACAAGAAGGAAGTTGGATGATCATAGCATGGAGTGTATTTTCTTGGGATATGGAGATGAGAAATTTGGATATAAGTTATGGAATCCAAAGGAGAAGAAGATACTAAGATCAAGGGATGTTACATTTCTGGAAGGAAAAACAATAAAAGACATCATCACAAATAAACATGCTCAACCAACACCTATTGCTATCACTGATGTAACAAGAGTTTGTTTACCTGTGCAACCAATTTTCCCCACGGAATTTACAGCAGAGCCTAAGGGGGAGACCATTGATCATTGTGATACACCTACAGAAAATGAACATGATGAAATAAGAAGATCAAACAGACAAAGACAAGCATCTACAAGATATCCACCTACAGAATATATGCTCCTAACTGAAGATGGGGAGCCAGAAACATATCTGGAAGCTATAAATCATGTGGATAGCAAGAAGTGGACTCATGCAATGAATGAAGAACTTGAATCCCTGAAAAAGAATAAAACATACAAGCTGGTCAGTCTACCACATGATAGAAAAGCTTTGGAAAATAAGTGGATATACAAGTTGAAGTTAGAAGAACGACAAGATTTAAAGCCAGACTGGTAGTCAAAGGTTTTTTCCAGAAAAAAGGTGTGGATTTCGATGAAGTATTCTCACCCGTGGTCAAACTTACAACCATAAGGCTAGTACTAGCTTTGGTTGCTCACTTGGATCTGGAATTGGAGCAACTAGATGTGAAGACGACCTTCCTAAATGGTGATTTAGATGAAGATATATACATGAAGCAACCATCCGGATTTGAGGTAAAAGGAAAGGAACATCTTGTGTGTAAACTAGAAAAAAGTCTCTATGGCTTGAAGCAAACACCAAGATGTTGGTATCAAAAGTTTGATAATTTCATGGTCAAGACATGCTTTACAAGAACAGAATCTAACCATTGTGCATACCTCAAAACTGAAAATGGAGGAAATTTTATATTGCTTCTGTTATATGTGGATGATATGCTCCTAGCAAGCCCAAGCAAAGAGTTAATCAACAAACTGAAGAAGGAATTATCAAAGATATTTGAAATGAAAGATTTGGGTGCCACTAAGAGGATATTAGGAATGAAAATCACCAGAAACAGAGGGGAAAGAACACTAACCGTATTACATGAAAGATATGTGGATCAAGTACTCAAAAGATTTAATATGACAGATGCAAAGGCAGTTATCACACCATTGACAAAGCAATTTATTCTCAGCAAAAATCAGATGGCAAGTACAGAAAAAGAAAAACGGGAAATGGAACAAATACCCTATAGCTCGGCCGTGGGCTCTCTGATGTACCTTATGGTTTGCACAAGACCAGATATCGCTCAAGCAACCTCCCTAGCCAGTAGATTTTTATCGAATCCAGGAAAACCTCATTGGGAGGCTGTAAAATGGATTTTGAGATATTTAAAGGGGACTCAAAGTATGAGATTGAAATATATGAGCATGAAGCGTGAACTCAGACTCCAAATGTACACTGATTCAGACATGGCTGGAGACCCGGACACAAGAAGGTCAACCACGGGTTTTGTTTCTATCCTAGTAGGGAGAGCTATATCTTGGTAATCTAGACTCCAAAAGTGCGTAGCATTATCGACGACAGAGGCGGAATATTTAGCACTTACTGAGGCAGCAAAGGAACTAATCTGGCTCAAAAGATTCCTAGTGGAATTGAAAATCAATTGTGTCCATTATACTCTACTGAGCGACAGTCAAAGTGCAATAGAGTTAAGCAAAAACTCTACCTATCACTCTCGCACAAAACACATAGATGTCCGAGTTCAATGGATCAAAGAAGTAGTAAACGGGAAAGAAGTAGAGTTGGAAAAAGTACGTACAGAGAAGAATCCTGCCGACATGATGACGAAAGTTGTTACAGCAATCAAACACCAATTCTGTTCAGGAAATACAGGATTGGTGAATTTGTTTGAATGAGAAGCTGCGACAAAATGAAGGAAGTCACGATGAACTGGAAGGGGAGAATTGTAAACTGGACTTGCACCTTTCTCTTCATTAACCAGATTTTGGGTTAGGAGGGCTCAATGCTTAATTCCAGCCCAATCGTATTTCCTCACTGCTTTCTAGCAAATTTGACAAAGATAGCAAATATGTAGAAGAAATGAAACACTAACAGATATGGATGCAATTCCTTTTGTATTGATGAAGATTACAAAACAAAAGGAAAGATGGGAAACAAGGAAAGAGCATCAATCCTAATTGGCAAGGAATCGAATGTTCAAAGAAGGAAACAATTGTTAGAAGTTACCTACAAATATTGCTTTCTTTCTTCACTTGTGTAGCACTGGTGGTGCAAATCAGTCTTTGGTATTGTAACCAGTAAAAGACAAAGTGATTAGTGAATTGGATCAAGGATTTATCCCGTAGTTTTCTTCCGGATTTGGGTTTCCACGTAAAATACTTGTGTCGCTTACTTTCCTGTGTTAAACTTACTTGTGTGTGTCTTGGGATTTCTTCAACAATATATTGAAGCTCATAATGCATAGTGCCAAGAACTACTCGATTAAAAATATGCAAATAAAATATTATAATAACAATTAAGAGACATGTAATTTAGTTCGTCCTAATCATATTGAGGATCCATGAATATTGAAATATTTGATAAATATTTGTTTTGGTTTTATTATTAGATATAGCCTCTTGATATATAAATTAGATGTCTATGTTTATATGTTGTATGATTATATATTGCATTATTGCTATAGGTTTGTAGATTTTGATTATGTATTTAATCACGTAGTTTTGCTCATATTTAGCTTTTCAACTATGACAAAATAATAAATAAGTTATTAATTAAAATTAATTATTTAATTAATATTAAAACTCCCCGTCCCTATATGGAACATTTGATTATTTTCTGTGTCGTCGTCTGGTTATGACCCTTAACAACCTCCATTGACGAGAATTTCTAGCGTGTAGACTTTGACATGACCTCATCGCCAGCAACAACACCCACGCGCCACCGTAACCATGACTCCTCCGATGTCAATCCATTATTGCCATCGTCCCCAAGAACCCCCAATTCTCAAGAACCCCCAAAAAGTTACGCCATTATGCACATGGTGGAAATTGAGGTTCCGGACTCACCTCCCGGCTTATCTCCACCACCTTTTTCCTGGAAAAAGCTATGGAATATCTCTGGACCTGGGTTTCTAATGAGCGTAGCGTTTCTTGACCCAGGAAACTTAGAGGGTGATCTTCAATCCGGTGCAATTGCAGGGTATTCGTTGCTTTGGCTTCTCCTCGTTACGACATTGATGGGTCTTTTGATCCAGATTCTCTCGATGAGACTCGGCGTCGCTACGGGGAGGCATATGGCTGAGATTTGCCGCGATGAATACCCTTTTTGGTCGCGAATTACGCTTTGGACCATGGCTGAGATCGCATTGATTGGTGCTGATATTCAGGAGGTTATGGGTAGCGCAATTGCAATCAAAATTTTGAGTAATGGAGTTTTCCCTCTTTGGGCTGGCGTTCTAATCACAGCTTCTGATTGGTGAGAAATCCAATTTTCTTTTTTGTTCAAATTTACAGCAACACGCACCATTTCTGTGTATGATTCTTCAATGTTCAGCTTCATCTTCTTGCTTCTGGATGACAACTATGGTATCAAGATTCTTGAAGCTTTTTTTGGAGTTCTTATTTCAATGATGGCGCTTTCTTTTGCTTGGATGTTCATAGATGTAGAACCAAGTATCAGTCATCTTCTTCAAGGTAAATAATTCCCTGTAAAAAATGGCTCTCATCGTTAATTCAGCTTGTTCTTGAATCCATTCCAGGGCTTTTTGTACCGAAGCTCAGTTCAACAACAATTCAACAAGCCGTAGGGATAGTAGGCTGCGTAATTACACCGTACAACGTATTTCTCTACTCCGCTTTAGTCCCGCCGCGGGTTGACCGGAGCCGGCGGCGGTTTATCCAAGAAGCATTGAATTATTTCACAATCGAATCATGGGTCGCAGTTTCTGTCTCATTTATTATCAATTTATTCGTCATGACTGTATTTGCTAAAGGATTCTACGGCACTCCGGAAGCGGAATCACTAGGCCTTGAAAACGCCGGCGAGTTTCTACAACGCAGATTCGGCGGAGGGCTGTTTCCGATTCTCTATATTTGGGGAATCGGTCTCCTAGCTGCAGGTCAAAGCAGCACTATTTCCGGTACTTACGCCGGTCAGTTTATAATGAGTGGATTCCTCCATCTTCCCATTAGCCCATTACTCCGATCACTAATAACCAGAAGCTGCGCAATTTTACCTACGACTATCGTCGCAATAATATTCAGACAATCAGAGGGGCTTCTAGACGTAATAAACGAATGGCTTAACATTCTCCAGGCAATGCAAATCCCATTCGCCATTATTCCTCTTCTTCATTTTGTCTCGGAAGAGCGAATCATGGGAAGCTTCACTATTAAACCTAATGTACAGGTAATTTTACTTTCTTCTTCTCTCTGTTGAAATATTGTAATTCTTCGGTAAACATAAATATTCAAAGTTATAAGGAAAATGATATTATAAATAATTGATTTAATCCAAACATTTTTAATATGATTCACTTCTCTTATTAATTGGATTACATCAATACTCTCATGACCGATTGAATCATGAATTTGCATATGGTATCAGAGAGAAGTGTCGGTGTAGAAATTGATATTGGTACTTGTAAATCGATACACCGACACTCAAGTTTTTTTTTCTAAATATGTACAGACCAACCAGAAACTCATTTTACATCTCTGATATCATATATAAATTGAGGATTCAATGGACTGAGAGAATGTCGGTGTAATCTAATTTATAAGAGTGAGTCACATTTAAAAGGTTTGGATAAAGTCAATTATATATAATATCACATCACTTATAAACTAAAATATTTTTTTGCATAACCAATATGGGACAATATTTCAACACTTTGTTCATTCCTTGAATGAGATGCGAGTTTTGTGAATGAATTAGAGGATATCTTGGTTTGTTGCCGCGGTGGTAATACTTGTGAATGGATATGTACTCGTGGATTTCTTCGTGTCCAAAGTAGAAAGGTTACTGTTCAGATTCTTTGTCTTTATCGGCGGCGTAGGGTATGTTGCGTTCGTTGTTTATTTGATTCTACGCTACCGGAAGTGTACCGGAGGAGGCTTCTCTTACTTCACAAGGTTAACTAATGTTCTGTAGGTACAAAATTATAAGAGAAAGAAAATGTGTATTTTGTATCAATTTTTTGATAATTTTGGTAAAATTGATAATCAATAAATATAAGTGAATTTTGTTGCGCAAAATGTAATATTATTATGATTATTGAATAAATAAATATAAATAAAAATATATGTATATCATCGAATACTACCAAAATATAATATTTTTTTATTATCAATCGATATTACACTCAAGAAAGAAATTTCAAAATAATATAAAGAGATGATCTTTGATGAAGATAATCATGCATATTTATTCACAAATTCTCAAGTATAAATAATGTGTGAATATAGAAATTAAGATTTTTTCTTTTAATATCACATAAATATTAGATTGTTAAGGATTGAAATTATCATCAAACATTATTTGAGGGTCCAACCCAAATCTTAAACAATGGAGGCCCAGTCTCTAATGGCCCATCGAATTCTTATATTCTTTAATAATATGGTGCATCTACAAGTCACTCATTGAATATAAATTGTTATTATTATTTCAATATTTTTTATTTTTCAAAAATGAAATTATCGAAAATAATAATTGAGTCGTGTCATCGAGGCTGGTATAATTATTGATTTTATTCCATTCTCCCGCCAATTGCGCATTAATAAAGTCATAACCCTTTCTCAATCACATTGACATATACACAGGAAACAAATAAAAAATGTGCTTTTTTGCATTTATTAATAAATATTTATTTTTAAATTGATGACGTGGACGCTTCGAACATGTGATGGATTCTCAGATCTTTAAAGTAAGACAATCCACGTGCGGACCAATTTTCATCTTCGTTGCCGTGATAGGCGCAAAGATTATATTTTAAATTTAAACAAAAATCTAAGACGATCAATTATTCATTGTCTATATTAAATAGCGTAATCCGATCGTTATTTAATGTTAATAGAATAATATGGATATCACAAAACGCAAAATTTCACGTTTATATTAAATTGTGAAATTGACGTTACACATTTTCATTACATTTGGTACTTTTTGTAGATTTAATCTTTTATTTTTTTGACATTTTTTATCATAAACATTGTATTTTTTACACTAATAATCTTTTGATGTTCACAATTCAAATTGTTGTGGTCACGAGGATTGGAGTATCAATAGTCGCAGCTCTCAGATTATCGGAACATGTTTTATGATTTATATTGTTTGTGGGACAATTTAATATATGTAATTAAACGAGAACACACCAATTTTACGTGGAAAAACCTATAAGAATGAGAAAAAATCACAGACTAAGAGTATTCCTACTCTTAGTCGATTTATTATGAAACAATACAATTACAAATTTGAACATCTAGAAACTAATTAAGGAAAGACAACAAAGCGAAATAAACAAGCAATGCAGCTAACATGTGCCGAAAAACTCCTCCCAAACTTGTAGATTCACTTCAATTATATAGATGTGGAGAGGGAACCACCATGAAACCGCTATAACAAATTAACCGCTACCCGCTTCCTCAGTTTATGCACGCTCGTAACCGATGTTCTAACTAGATCAATCGGATGATCGGTCCTGACTCTCAGGGGATCGATCCTTGATCTTTTCCTTCAGTCCTATTTATTATGCGGCCCATTGGTATTTTTGGTACTTTTTGTAAATTTAATCTTTTATTTTTTTGGCATTTTTAATCATAAACTTTGCATTTTTTGCACTAATGATCCTTTGAAGTTTACAATTCAAATGATGACTAAAGTTTGAAATAAAACATAAAGTTTGAGGATTAATTTTTTCAAAACTAATAATATTGATGATCAATTTTAACATATACAATAAACTTCCAATACTGATTTTGTCAATTTATAAAAAATATATGAATTATTGTCAAATCATAAATAAAATGAGAATGAGAATGAGAATGATAACAATAATCATAAATTATTGAATTAATCTTTAACTTATTTTGGAATGAGAATGATAACAATAATAAAATTTTGAAGATAAAAATTGTCAAATCAAATAAAATGTGTAGATTATTGTTAGGCTGCCTATTAAATTCAATATCTAAGTTTCTAACAACTACATTTCTTAAATATGACTTTTTAATAATCTAATACATGATGAAAATAATTCAAGAACCACAATTTGTGTACATAATTAACTATTAAATCAATTAAATTAATGACATTATTATTTATAGGCGACACGCCTCATATTTGTATGATTTAGCAATTTTAATTTCAAAATTTTATTATTGTATTGTGATATCCAAATCATTAAGATGCAAAATCCGTCCCCATGTTTTATAAGTTTGACAAAAAAATTTCTAAAGTTTAGTACATATGATATAATTTGTCGTCCAAAGTTTTCAATTTTGACAATTGAGATCACTTGCCAAATCAATTTTAAATATCGATTTTGTTATATTGGTGATGTGATTGGCTAAATGTTGCAAATTTGGGAAACTAAATTTTCCAAAACCTTAAAATTTGAAGACTTAATGTATCATTACAATTATGTATACCAAATTTGTAAAACTATAAAAGTAATGAAACATTATTTTCTTTAAATCTTAATATGCATAAATATAGTGTAATGAGATATGATATGATATAATAATAGTGATTATTTTAACATGTTTGGTAAAATTATGGTATTATGATAACAATTTATGTATAAAAAACAATAAATATAATTATATTATAATTATTAGATGTAATGGTAAATTAATTATTTCTTAAATCACGATGATAATAATATTGGTTTTAGTATTTATGATAAAATTGTGATTTTTTAATGATCGATTTCACGATCATTAAATTTGGATTTTGTTTTATGTGCGTTAAAAATCATGATTTGAATTTCATCAAATCTTCATTTTTAATTGAGGAGCCAAACAAACCTAATATGAATTATATACGAGATGCTAGAATTATACAATTTACTAGCTTTTAGAATTCTGTGTGTCGATTTTCGACAAAATTTTATTTTAAAAACATTCTTGAAAAGATGTAAAATTGATATTATTCGATGTTTTTAAACCTAAATATGACATAAAGAGGGGAGGGTTTGTTAACAGTTAATAGGCTTGTTAGGGACACGACATGCTCATTAGCCTTCTTTTGTCTTCCTGCATTATTCTCTTTCTTATCCTGCTCACTTCAAAACGCCACCCATTTCTTCACATCTGCGACCGTTAAATTTTGCGTTCCATTGTCAACGATATGGAGCGGAAGCAGGGTTTTTTCTCGTCATTGAAAGATGATGTAGTTCGTGGGTTTTCTCCTGCACGTTCCAGAAGGGGTAGAAGCGAATCGCCGTCTCGTTCAGGTTTGCGGAGGAGGAGGAGGGGAGCTAGTGTAGGGCCGCCGGAAAATTTATTCTCTAGAACAGGGACTGAGACGCTTTCTCCTTTGAGGGAAGGCCCGGATCCAAGTCGGTCGGGTACACGTGACCCGAAGAGTGATTGGTGGGCCAATTGGCTTTGTCGAACACCCGTTTCTGTTGTCGTTCCGGGTTACTCGCGGTCCGATCTGAGGCTACTCCTCGGCGTGCTCGGTGCGCCGTTAGCACCGGTGCATGTTAGGAACCACCTCCCTCTCCTTCACCTCTCTATTAAAGACACCCCCATTGTAAGTAGCCCGCCCCTCTGTTAATCTCTTTTCTGGGTACCTGGTCTTTCTTTTCAACTTCTGGTATATATTCAGTGAATCGGTCAATTGGGTATGTACAGATTCACTTATTAGGGCTTGTTTCAATTCATTTCTTTTTTGCTTTATCTGCTACTACATTCAATGCGTCCTTCTTGTTTATTCTTCTATGTATTGGGTTCTTTAGTTACTGAAAGAAACCAGAAAGTCAAAATGATGAAGATGGTGACTCGCGGTCTCATTTCTTAGGGTTTTTTGTGCTTACTATTGTGTTTATAGTGGTCCTGTTTCCACATCGAGATACCGACTTTTTGTATTGTTATTACACAGGAAACTTCCGCTGCTCTGTACATTCTACAGCAGTATTTAGCTGCTTCTGGAGGTCAAATTCTTCAGGGTTCAATTCAAAATGCTTATGCAATGGGGAAAGTTAAACTCTCTGCATCTGATGTTGAAACTGCTAGTAAAGTTATCAAAGGAAAAAATTCAACTAGAGCTCCTGAATCTGGAGGATTTGTGTTATGGCAAATGAATCACGATATGTGGTACGTGGAATTAGCTCTAGGAGGCAGCAAAATCCATGCTGGTTGTAACGGGAAGCTTGTGTGGCGTCATACTCCGTGGCTCGGAGCTCATACCGCAAAAGGGCCAGTTAGACCTCTCCGTCGTGCACTTCAGGCAAGTAATGTTGCAGTTTTTGTTACAAATTTGTATTGATCTTTTTGTTGAAATATTATCGGTTCTGAAAATATAAATGTTCTAGTTTATAAATGGTGTGATATCATGAGTAATCGGCTTGACCTAGCCCCATGATTCACATCTCCTACGAATTAGGCTATATGGACACTCTTCCGGTCAATTGAACCTTGAATTTTACATGGTATCGGAGCTCTATAATGGGTTTCATGCTGGTTTGTATCGGTTTAGAGAGAAAAAAGAAACTTTGGTAGAAAAGCTCATCGGGCATAGTTGACAAAAATAGATCGACCTATGATTCGAGCACTATCGAACATATTGAATCAAGTCTGAACCAAATCAAGGCCAGTTCGACTTGAGGGGAGAGTGTTGAAATATTATCCCAAATCGGTTCTGGAAATAAAAATGTTCTAATTCATAAGGGATGTGATATAATGAGTAATCGATTTGATCTAATATTTTCAATGTGATTTACATCTTTTATGAACTGAGATACCCCATTGAATCCTGATTTTCTACACTTTTGTTGTATTTGCAGGGACTTGATCCAAGAACAACAGCAAACATGTTCGTCAATGCTAGATGCACCGGAGAGAAACGAATTAATGGAGAAGATTGCTTTGTCCTTAAACTGTGTTCTGATCCACTTACGCTCAAAGCGAGAAGCGAAGGACCATCAGAGATCATACGTCACGTTTTGTTCGGGTACTTTAGCCAGAAAACGGGACTTCTTGTGCATCTAGAAGACTCACATTTAACAAGAATTCAGAACAATGGAGGTGATGCTGTGTACTGGGAGACGACTATTAATTCATTCATTCATGACTATAAGGCTGTTGATGGGATCATGATAGCTCATTCAGGAAGATCAGTAGTTACCCTTTTTCGATTCGGCGAGGCTGCGATGAGTCACACAAAAACGAGAATGGAAGAAGAATGGATAATCGAGGAAGTTGCGTTTAATGTTCCCGGGTTGTCCGGTGACTGTTTTATTCCACCGGCTGAGCTGCGATCGGGTTCCGCTGATGCCCTACTGGGATACGGGATCAGAAATCAGGGAAATAGAGCAAAAGTTGGAGATGCAAGCAACTTAGTGTCAAGAGAGTAAGTAACATTATCAATTATTTTCACACAACTGTAGATATTCTTACAAAACAAACTGTTTTGTATGCAACAATTATCAAGTGTTTTCGATGAAATTAAGGAAAAATATAACAAGCTTTTAAAGTAGAAAGATTACTATAATGTTTCAAAACATCAAGATTTTCAGATCCTTGATAAAAATAAACCCAATTAATTAAATAATCGCCGATAAAATTCAAATTCCTTGTAGCCTTACCGCATTCATAAATAGAAGAATCAACAGTATCACGATAAGAATTAGAGCTAGAAACAGTAGAAGTAAAGATATGGGTAACAAGATAAAAGCAAAGCAAGAGACAGAAAAGCGGTAAAAGTTGGTTCTTGAAAAATCTCCATCATTTTCATATATCAACGCCCAATCTAAGTGGGTGTCCACGTGATAATTGTATTCTCTTTTTTAGGATCCTTTAAGTAAAGAGAGTATCGTGCTCTTTTTCTTCGTTTTTTTAAAAATTATATATAAAATATATAAATTTGTTATTAATTGATATATTTATTTTATTGATAATATTTTGATGATGTGAAAATGATTGTTTTCTGATTTATTAGTTTTAATCGTTTGATTAACTAATTTTTAATTATAATTTTACGTAACAAAAACTAGATGAACTAGTCGTCGATTTTATTCAATTTAAATTACCGAGTTAGTGGTTTTAATCGATAAATTATTTAGTTTTTAATGAACGATTATACTTTTAGTTTAGAAAATGTAATAACAAATTAACTAAAATTCTAAAATGTTTCACACTCGTAAAAATCACAACTATCAACTTAACATATGAAAGTAATTTATAACATAAGAATATCCGGTAAATAATTAGTATTTACATAATTATAATGATATATAAAATAATAATAATTATAAGTGTCAGGACATTGTTGTAAAGATAACAATAAAGTTATTTATAAAAATAAAGAATAATGATGTGTATAGAGAGAAAACTGATGTGAATGAGAAAATAAAATTTTCGATGGGTTTCATTAATGTGGAAGAATGAAAGGAGAACAAGATTTTGAGAAAAGATGTTTTTCCATCAAGCAAATTTTATATAAATACAAATTATTCGTAATTAAAGGAAAATAATGAAATTGAAAGTTTATTTATTTGTAGATTAAAAATGTCAATTTGATTTTCATAGTTTTCAATATTTTCATAGAATGGAATGTTGAATAATACAATCGAATATTTAAACATCCACCCTTTAAAGGGTCTTTGTGAAGAAATTGGCAACTTGTAACACTGATGTGATAAACTTTGGGGCGATGATTCCCCACTATTAATAGCGTTAAAACACCATAAGAAATATGGAAAGACTACTAAACCAACTTAATTGTCTCAAAGTGTAAGTATGTCTAGATAAAGCATTACAATATGATCCCAAAAAGAGGATGATATTACCCGGGTGTATTCTTTATATGTATTCTCACCCGGGAGCTCGTCTAACACGGTGATCGATATTATTGGTNAAGATATGGGTAACAAGATAAAAGCAAAGCAAGAGACAGAAAAGCGGTAAAAGTTGGTTCTTGAAAAATCTCCATCATTTTCATATATCAACGCCCAATCTAAGTGGGCGTCCACGTGATAATTGTATTCTCTTTTTTAGGATCCTTTAAGTAAAGAGAGTATCGTGCTCTTTTTCTTCGTTTTATTAAAAAAAAAAATTTTTAAAAATTATATATAAAATATATAAATTTCTTATTAATTGATATATTTATTTTATTGATAATATTTTGATCATGTGAAAATGATTGTTTTCTGATTTATTAGTTTTAATCGGTTTGATTAACTAATTTTAATTATAATTTTACGTAACAAAAACTAGAGGAACTAGTCGTCGATTTTATTCAATTTAAATTATCGAGTTAGTGGTTTTAATCGATAAATTATTTAGTTTTTAATGAACGATTATACTTTAGTTTAGAAAATGTAATAACAAATTAATTAAAATTCTAAAATGTTTCACACTCGTAAAAATCACAACTATCAACTTAACATATGAATGTAATTTATAACATAAGAATATCCGGTAAATAATTAGTATTTACATAATTATAATGATATATAAAAAATAATAATTATAAATGTCAGGACATTGTTGTAGGGATAAGAATAAAATTATTTATAAAAATAAAGAATAATGATATGTATAGAGAGAAAACTGATGTGAATGAGAAAATAAAGTTTTGGATAGGTTTCATTAATGTGGAAGAATGAAAGGAGAACAAGATTTTGAGAAAAGATGTTTTTCCATCAAACAAATTTTATATAAATACAAAGGATTTGTAATTAAAGGAAAATAATGCAATTGAAAGTTTATTTATTTGTAGATTAAAAATGTCAATTTGATTTTCATAGTTTTTCAATATTTTCATAGAATGGAATGTTGAATAATACAATCGAATATTTAAACATCCACTCTTTAAAGGGTCTTTGTGAAGAAATCGACAACTTGTAACACTGATGTGATAAACTTTGGGGCGATGATTCTCCACTATTAATAGCGTTAAAACACCATAAGAAATATGGAAAGACTACTAAACCAACTTAATTGTCTCAAAGTGTAAGTATGTCTAGATAAAGCATTACAATATGATCCCAAAAAGAGGAGAATTGAGTCTAAAACATTTGCTTGTTCAATGGCTATGCTGAAAATATTGCATTGTATTGAGAAGTTGTAACTATTGGGTCTTGGTATTGTGCTTTAAAAAATATAAGTACAATAAAATGATACAAACTCTATTGTATTGTATTATTATTTATTAAAAGAACCTAAATAATAGAAAGACCAATAGAAAACAAATGAAAGAACAATCGAATACGAATCAGAATTCTACTACTATTTACATTAGAGTTCTTCAACAATCCGATCAGTCAAGGAACGACAAATTCAAATCCACCCTCAGATCAGAATTCAAATAAATTGCCTGAACCAGTCCGGGATTTCTTCCCCGGATGTGGGCTTTCCGCCCTCAGCAGCGTTGAATTCACGCAAAGCCGGCAGATTTAAGTCAAAATTACGATGGGTAATAGTTGACCCAGGGGAAGTCAACAAGCTGTTCGCTGCCGCGACGCTGCCGTCGTAGTGTCGCCGTTTATGACCTCCCAGTGCCTGTCCCGTCGGGAAACACTTATGGCAGATAGAGCACTCATGGATCCTAGATATCCCAGTAGAGGATGCACCCGAATTAGTAATCTTAGTGTCTCCGCCGTTGATCTTGCGGTGGCTGGCCTTATGCCCTCCCAAAGCTTGGTAAGAAGAGAAACCCTTGTCACAGACGGAGCACTTGTAGCGTAATACCTTATAAGGCTCACTCACCGGTGGCGATATCTCCGGCGAGGAGTTTGCAAGCATAATAAGACAGAGCGCTAAGTATTCCTCCTCTTCCGTCCGATCAATACCCCGTTGACGCTTGCTTCTCTTTCCCTTAATCCACGACTCCATATAACGGTGGCTATCGTCAGTTTCCAGCTTGAAAGCCGGCGCCGAAGCGGTGGGTGAGTTCAGAGCTTCAAGTGCCATTTGTTTGAAGAATTTGGATTCAGATGGGTAATGAAAAGACAGAAAGGCTTTCATATATAGAAAGGATGTTGCGTGACAAATGACCAGTAAGTTTTAAGTAGGAAAGAGCTGGGAAATGACTCGTCGCGTGGCGAGTGCTGTTCTTTTATGATGGCCGAATTGGTCCAGTCTAAGTCTGCTCGCCTCTACGCGGTCTTCACTGAAAGTTAAAACTGTCTTCGTGTCCTAATTTCATTGGTTTGGAGGTACAGATTATTTGACAATTTTATTGAAATATCAAAATAATTTGTGATATATTAAAAATACGTGAATATATTTTACGAATAAATTATAATAAAGTTATAGGTTTCTATGGTTTAATATTATATATTACAATTAAAACTTTCAATAAATTCTTAACAAAGAAACATAAAGGTTATAAATCAATTCGGCCATTGAAATTTCAAATTTAAGATTAAAGAAATGAATAATACATTATAATTTGAAATATCTAAGAAAATCATCAAATTAACTCATTGTGAAATATAATACTTATTATATCTTACTAAAAAACATTTTTTTTATTATTCCACGTGTGTTAATGAATTACTACATGTGACTTTTGACTTACTACTTCATTCAAAGTTACCAAATACATCTTTTACCAATGAATTTGCACATGACGTTGGACTATAGGTATATGGATCATATAGAATGTATAGATAGAAGATAACAAAATGAGAAAAGTGCATAATTATCCCCTAATTATCCCCTAATGATTTCTTATTTTGCAATCATTTCATAGGTAATCTCTAATTCCCTATTCTGTTTCCGCAAGGTTGGAGTTTGATTTCTTATTCTTTACAAAATTGAGTCAATATGCCTTTGTATTTGGTTTTCATATTTCTACTGCAGGAGTCTGGGCTGTTCCAATTTGCATTACTTATTTCTCATTTGCTATTTGCTATTATTTTAATTCTTGTTTGCAAGTGTGCGACTTAATGTTTCTTGCTTCATTACCTCTAAAAGCTTTGACTAGTATTATTATTTAATATCAATTTTTTTGATTTTGTATGGTTGGTGTTTGCCGCCCGAACAATCTTACTGATTTTTTTTTAATTGTTTTTATTAAGTGACTTTTTTATATCAATTTTTTGATATTTGCTATGGTTAGGGTTTGCCGCCCGAACAATCTTATCGATTGTTTTTTAATTTCATTTTTGTTGAATAATTTTACTTTGATTTGTTTCGATTGTTTGTTATTTTTTAAATCTTAAGATAGAGATGAAAGAAGTTGGTTCGGGATCGGGAACTCCTAATGAAACTGTGACATCTTCACAAGCTTCGATAGTCAAGAATATGGACATTGCTTGGGAACATGTAGAAAAACTTGGAGCACATCATTTGAAGTGCAAGCATTGCTCTCATGAAGTAAGAGGTGGTGGAATTACAAGAATGAAGGAACATTTGATTGGAAAAAGTGGTGATGTGAGAACATGTATGTGTGTTTCAGAAAGTATTAGGATTGAGATAAGAAATTCAATGGAAGCCAAATCAAAGACAAAGAAGGTTACTAGACAAAGAAAAATTGATGATTTCTCGTATATCGATGTTAATAGTGAACAAGATGATGATATTATTGAGTTTGACTCAATTTCAAGAGGTTTAAAAAAATCAAGTAATGAGAATAAGAAACCGAAAAAAAATGTTCAACAAACTTTGGTTGGATGTTTGGCTGGGAAAGAAGCTATATCACAAGCACACATGGAAATCGCGAAGTTTTTTTATGATCAATGTATTCCTTTTAATGCATGTAAATCGGAGTTCTTTAGTTCGATGTTTGCAAAGGCGATTGCTTGTGGTCCTGGTTTCCAAGAGCCAAAATATCATGCACTGAGAAAAAAATTGTTACTTAGTACAAAAGTTGAAGTTGATGGTTGGGTAGAAAGTTTGCGAGGAGATTGGAGTAAGTTTGGGTGTACTATTATGGCAGATGGTTGGACGAATACTTCACAACATGTCTTGATTAACTTTTTAATCTATTGTTCCAAAGGAGTCGTATTCTGGAAATCATTTGATGCATCTGATATCGTTAGAAATGCAATTGATTTGGCGGATCTATTTGAAGAATGCATTCAGTTTGTTGGTGTAATGAACGTAGTTCAGATAGTGACCGATAATGGTTCAAATTTTAAGGCGGTTGGAAATTTAATCAATCAGAAGCATCCACACATAAGTTGGACATCTTGTGCTGCCCATTGTTTGAATTTGATGTTAAAAGAAATTGGTCAGCTTTCACATGTCACTGATGTTGTCAAACAAGCTGCAAAGATTTCGAAGTTTGTGTACAATAACTTGTTTTGGTTAGCTTGTTTGAGAAAGAGACCTGATTGTACTGAGATAGTACGACCTGGACCTACAAGATTCGCCACGGCTTTTTGTCTTTGCAAAGTGTGTGCAGGCATAAGCATGATCTACAAGCTTTGGTTACAGATAGAGATTTTATAGTGTCTAGTTTGTATAACGAGATTAAGACACGAGACTTTGTAGACACCATCTTTGATCGTCATTTTTGGGAGCAAGCGGATTTAATTGTTAAAGTAATGTTACCATTGTTACGAGTTTTGAGAATTGTTGATAGTGATGCATTACCTTCTATAGGATTTGTGTACACGGACATGAAGAAGGCTAAACAAGAAATCAAGTCAGTGTTAAACAATGATAAAGATCAATATGACATTTATCTTGAAATTTTAAAGAGACGATGGATACGCAGCTTAAAAGACATATGCATGCTGCAGCATTTTGGTTTAATCCTAGGTTTCTTTTTGCGAATGATCCATTGAGAAACAAACCAGATATTCAATAGGGAATTTTAGAAATTATTGAGTCTAAGGGTGGAATTGACTAATATAAAATGATTGAAGAGATGATGACTTTTGAGGGAAAAGTAGGAAGCTTTGGAAAGGAAATAGCGGTGAAGATGTCAGCTATATATCATCCAGGTAAAATATTTAAATGATTTTCAACTAATTCAAAAATCTGTAATTCTATTATTTCTTATTTAGTTCATTGGTGGTCGGTTTTTGGATACTCGGCATCACATTTGCAATCACAGGCTAAAAGGGGGCTTGGACAAACTAGTATTGCATCCGGATGTGAAAGGAATTAGAGTGTATTTGAAAGGATACATACAAAAAAAAGAAATCGAATTGAAGCTCAACGTCTTAATGATTTAGTTTACATCCATTACAATATAAAATTAAGACAAATGTATTTCTCTTATTTTTATTTTTCATGATTATATTTTATCTTTAATGTTTCAATATTTGAATATTCGATTGATTCTTTTATATATTATAGATGGAATTCAAAGACGACGTTATATGATCCAATTGATTGGACAATGATTCACAAATTCAAGAATGTGTTATGGAAGATGAAAATGATCCATTTTTGGATAATGAATAAATTACCACACTTTTGTATGGAGATGTTCCAGATCCTGAACCGACCAATCAAAGTACTCAAAATGAAAGTCTTGAAACTGATATCGAGTTGTAAACTTTTTTTATTATAAGAACAATCGAAAATTTCTTATTTAAATGTTAAATTTGTTCTTAGATTTTTTATGCTAACCTTTTTGGTGTAAATATACGATTTAATTAGTTATGTATTTATCAGTGTATTACATATTCAATATGTCGTAGTTATCAATATATTTATCAATTATTTTTATAGGTAAAATGATTAATTTATAATCATTTGCATCATTATTAAGATATCTAAATAGTAAACTAAATCATCAATTAATTACCATAATTATACATTTTGATTAATTAATTAATTTTTAAATACCCTAAACCAGTACGTCCGGTATACCGGGCGATATACCGGTTGTACCGGCTCGGACCGGAACGGTACGCCCGGTCAGTATGAAAACATTGATTCTTTCCGTCGTCGTGTTCTATATTTATAGAGCTAGTGACGTGTGTAAATCACGCTCTTAACCCCCTCTAACATGTTTGTTAGAGGTTGTTGTCGCGCGATGTAAAACGAGGCTGGGACCGAGGCGTGGTCTGCATGAACGGGCCGAAGGCGTGGTAAACGTGTGTAGGCCCGAAGCGTGGAAAATGCGGGTTTGTAACCGTTTGGACCGAACCACGGAATCAGTTACCAGAAAACACTTTATTTCGCCAAGGTTATCTTCGGTCCTCTCGCGGAACATCGGGCCGCTTTTCGTTAAGTGTATAAATGGGATGCACGAGTTCGCTTCCACCATTTGGATCGGTCCAATCGTTATTGGGCTTCATCCGTTACAGGGTGCCCGGTCCTAGAGTTCTCATCAGTTATAAATCGATTCGGCATTTTAGTTTTAAAATTAAAGGTTAACAAAATGAATAATATAATATAATTCTAAAATATCTAAGAAAATCATCAAATTAACTCATTGTGAAATATAATACTTATTATATCTTACTAAAAAACATTTTTTTTTATTATTCCACGTGTGTTAATGAATTACTACATGTGACTTTTGACTTACTACTTCATTCAAAGTTACCAAATACATCTTTTACCAATGAATTCGCACATGACGTTGGACTATAGGTATATGGATCATATAGAATGTATAGATAGAAGATAACAAAATGAGAAAAGTGCCTAATTATCCCATAATGATTAAAATAGTGTAAAGACGATACCCCAAAATTTACAAATTGAATGAAAAGCCCCCGAAATTTCAAAATCGTTCAAGAATGACCCTTGAGTGAATAGTAGCGACTAGCGGTTTTCGTATTTTTTCGTATAAGTGGTTTTGATAATTTATGTGTTATTTTTAAAATTTTCAAAGTTTGAAGACATAGTCATAACATCTTTTTAAGGTTAATTGGTCAAAACAAACTCTGTGGACGTTTAAAATATTACCGAATATATGGGTCAAATATAAACGGTTTTGAAAAGTTCGGGGGCCAACTACGCAATTCTTAAACTTTGAGGCACGGTGTTTACAACATTTAAAAATTTAGGGGTCAACCACGTACAAATTGTTCAATTAGGTAAAATTAGGTATCAAACTTTTGAATTGAAAACGCTATTTCAAATTTAAAACTTATTTCACAAATTGTTCACATCACTACAAAAGTCAATTGCTATATCTTCAATAATGGTAAAAAACAACCATGACTTATTAATATATAAAAATATGTAGTGAACAATAATCAAATACATATATATGTACATGCATTTAACTTATAAACAACCAATTGATTCTTTATATTTGGTGTTATAAATTAAGAAAATTTACATAACAATATTTTGTACTATGATTATAACACTTACATAAAGTTGCAATTAACCAAATCAATTTATGTGTTATTTAAAGTTAACGTTATAACAAATAAAATTAGCAACAACAAAATATAGTCATGCTAAGAGTAAGGATCTAATGAAATTTTTTGAAAAAGTAATATGAGACGAATAAGAAAAACATCGAATGTTGAATATGTAAAACTTTTATGTAAAAGAAATGATAAAAACCACATGATCGTAGCCTTGGAATCTTTATAAACATCAAATTTATAGTTTTATAACAAATGAATAAGATGTAGAAAGCGGAAAGAGATTTGATCATCTTGTGGCTACATAATCGCAAGATTTGTGATATCTGAAAGAAGTAGATTATAGCTAATTTTTTAGGTTATCAAAACTCTATTCTTTTACAATTTAACATTATTTATATAGATTTAAAGTCCCACAATTACAAATTCAAATTCAATCTCTTTAAAGAAATTCAATATTAAACAATAATTGATTAATTCTTCAAATTAAGTATAATAGTCCACTAAATATGTAATTCTATTCAAATTCTCTGAAAACTCATAAGTTAAGCATGTCAACTAAATATCTCGATCTACGCCATTTCTCGATTCTTGAACAACTTTATAGGAATATAGGATGTTCTCATAATAAATTTCTTTGAGTCATATCAAATTCGAACTCGACTCAAAAAATAAATGTTTGAGTTCAAGACAAATGAACTAATTATTCGAGGAAGCTCGGTTTGATTGAGTCTTGTGTTCAATTCGTTAAGAATTCTTAGCGACTCCATCTGGTTCATGAACAAATAACATTATAATACAACAAAAATTCACTTTTATTCGTTCAAATTTGCTAAAAAATCAATTTTATTCTTTCAATTCCATAAAAAATCAAATTAATCATTCAAATTTGATTTAGTATCAATTTTAGTCTAAAAATACTAAAATAACTTTATACTCATATAATTATGAAATTAAGTTTTAACATTTATAAATAATATGTTAATTACGAAAATTTTTGACTTTATACTAAAAATAATTTTTCTTTAAATGACTACTTTTTTTTCGAAAATTCAAACTCAAATAATTATATTAATTATGGTTAAATTAAGTTTCAACATATCTAAATTAGTGAGTAGAAAATTTGTCAGTATCTTGGTTCCATTCTTATTTATTATATTTTCAATATTTAAACAACCGCTTAAGTGGCACCTGGCCACGAACACGTAACGTAGTAGGACACATGTATTTACACGTTTGAGATCGTGAATAGCTTTATCCATTTATTTAGGAGTGGTGATAGGCCGACCAATCCATGGACGCTCATAAAAAATGAGTCTACAAGTTGGGCCACCAAAAATTAACCCATCAACTTTTACGGATGAACGAGTTAATAAAATCTAATTTTTTATACTTTTATTGTTATTTTTAATTGAAAAATCCAATAATTGTGGAATGTCAAATCATTAATGGATTGGAGTGAGTTCTTAATCGGTTAGATCTCTCTTTAATCTTGATAAGAATGAGATTTCTAACACATTTAACCTAGTTTAGGAGTGGTCAAGGGGTCGATTCAATCCGTACAAACAGATCAATGTCTATTCATAGAAAATAAATGTGAGTTGGACTACAAAAATCAACCCATCAACTATATTAAACGGACTCTTCTCGAGGGACGTTGAATTCGAGTCGGACTCTTCTCGAACACCAATTCTTCTTGGATACTTGTTGGACACGAGTATATATTTTTTATATTTAAATTTATTATTATTTATATATATCAATATAATTTCGTTAATGTTTACAAAATTAACGGTATATCGATATTATTGGGATATAATATAATCTATACAAACTATTTCGACATTTTACCGGTTTTAAACATGAATTATCATATATATTTATGGTCATAATTTATTATTTTGCATAATATAATTAGATAAATTATAATTTTATTTATTTTTAATTATAAATCATGTTAATCACACAAGTGTTTTTAAATTTAAAATTTTAATTAAAAAATAATTAATAATATTAACAAATTGAACTTTTTAACAAATCTGAATTATCGAATCTGAATCCACGGTGGAGTGTCTTTTTAAGATAGCCCATCAATATGTATTTGTCAACTGCTTATTTGAGAGGTTCAATTGATTTAACACGTAACCGTTGGATTGAATAATTATCCAGATCGAGCCTAGGAGTTAGGACCTATCCGTTATATAAACATTTGGGCTTAAAGGGAAAAGAAAGCTGAAAAAGAAATGGCTAAAGGGCTGATATCAGGGGAAACCCAAAACCATTTCATAAAGTACAACTGTACAACCCCTGGCGCCTACCCTCCTCCATTAGCTACCGTGAACCTTTCAGAATTCTTCCTCCGGCCGAACAGTTTTAGTTATAATCCGGCTCACAATTTTACATGCTGATAACACCTTATCGTCCATCGATGAGTGTAATCTGTAGCGCTCTTTAATCGACTATTTTCGGTAAATATTTGTGAAGAAGATTTGAAAATTTTCAAGTTCAAGGACCTTACAGAAATCGTCAGGACCCAATTACCTATGGGTGCTTGCCATTTCTGGATCTGCGCTTCCATCGAACTAATTTGTATTGACTAAAGCGGATGAAATGGATAAGGCTTTTCGAAATTGCCTAAGAGATTTATGGCTGCGTTCTATTGACCTGTAAGATGTTACGAATTTGAATTATATGTTGAGTGTTGAGCTTCTCAACAAAGTAGCCTTCCATTACAGAGGTCATTGAGCATTTGAATTTATGCTAAGTTTTCTGTTTTCATCGCTCAACAAATAGTTGTTCCATTAATAGATCTTTTTCTATGGTATTCTACATTGCAGATTCTCCTTGTAACGTTGAAGAAGTAAATTGGGTTCATTCAAAAAGTTTACTTTCCTCTGTTTCTGACAAATACTTCTTCTTCATTCAAAGATGAAAGCTTTATCACGCAATTGAACATTGTAATAGAAATCTTTGTATGTACGATGAGATTAACTAATACCTGTGTATAATTATTGCCTAATCTGATATCTTCAGTTGCCACAAGTTTTAGTTCGAGTTTTGGGACTCCGGCGACTCCATGGCCGTATTAAACCTCCACAAGAACTGGTAATTCTTTGTAAGACAATCAATTTTCTCAACGTTGCAAGAAGCTCCGATTTTCTTCTTTTTCCCGTGATTCTCCCACTCGATATTCACCTCACAACTGAACCCGTTCATCGGCTTTTGTAAAAACTGAAGAGAAATCCCACCGCCGATTCTCCTGCATGTCCCGCCGGGAAACAAGGAGGCGCAGTCCAGCCATCCGCATTCCGGCTGCCCTACCATTTCCTTATATGCTGAATTTGCTAATCTCACTTTGTTATTAGAATCTGATATAATAGCAGGTAAAACCTCAGCCTCCACGATCGCCTCCACCTCTTCAGTTTCCGTCAAGACGGCGGATCGCCGCGCTCCATATTCAGAAACGCTATCAACGATGATAGTTGAGCCGACCGGACGAACCGGCATAGGTGAGATTATTACAGGCTTAAGGGGCTGCTGCAACTGCTGTAAGAAATCCAGTTCTTTAAGACCTTGATCTACATCAGAGTTCAAATCAATCCCAGTTATCTCCCCTCCATTGAGAACCGGAATCCCCACCACCGGCTCAGGCAGTGCAGTAGCAAAAAGAGATATCTGAGTCACCCCGTGTTTCCTAGCCGCCGACTGTGGCGAGAAGGCTGCGGCGCGGCTCCTCTTCCGCGTTCTAGTAGGTCGAGCCTGAAGATTAGCCCATACATTTTGTACATAGGGAGATTTGCTGATACCATTTCCATCGGAAGTCGCCTCCGGCTTGGGTGCTATAGGGCGGTACCGAGACATGATCTCAGCAGTTCTGGAAGCACGATACGGGCCAACCGTTTGAATCATAGTGAGGAAAGAAGAGAAGAAAAGGATTGTATAATTGTAACAGAGAAGTAGAGGGGGATTGATTTAAGAGATACAGAGAACCAATGAAATGGCGGCAGAACGACGACACTTGTTGGGCACGTGTTTGAGGTTGGGACATGCGGTTTTTTATGCCTTTTTACTCTACAAAAAACTTCACTACTTCCGCGATTCAACTGTTCAATTCTGAACTGTGTATTTTCAATTATTTTTACCAAATTCTTATGATCATATGAAATTTTATCATATTTATTTTATTAAGTAATACAATAATTTATTGATATTATTAAAATTATTATATAATTACATATATTGCCAGTTTTTACGGTTCAAACCGCTATGAACCGGCTCTCACTCAATCATAAATTTTTCGGTTCGATAAAAATGACCAGTTTAAAAACACAGATTTTTTCATGTTTCAAAACATTGGAATATTTGAAGGGTTAGAGAAAGAGTAGTGATGTGAGATATTGTGAGGTAATATTGTTAATAATCGTGATTTAATAAAATGATTTTTTTATTCTTACTTATAAATTATTTCAAAATTAATTTATAATAAACTTATTATTTTGAAATTTAACTTTTTTAATTATTATATATATTTTTATAATTTGATATTTATATTTTTTTGAACAACTAATAAAATGTAAAATACAATTGGACAATCTGTGTTTTTATGAGAGTAATGGATACCTATAGCCAAAGTATCGTTGTTTTTATGTATTGATTTTTGGTCTGCAAAAAATACAACTACGGTGCATTGACGACACTAATCACCTTACCATGTTCCAAACATAGTCATTATAAAACAATAAAAATATATATAAAGATACATTTCCATAACTAAGTTTAGTTTCACCATTAGATTAGGAGAAATTGGCAAATCATGTTTAATCCATGGTTTTAAAAACCGGTCGAACCAGCGGATCGGAAACATCTTATACTGGTCGGATCGGCTTGAACATGTTTAATAGAAAAATGAATAATAATGTTAATAAAAATATATATATATTTTTCAAAATATATTTCTTTACGAATAGCCCTAATTAAATTTTTAAAAAGTATAATTAGATTAAAAAAAGTTTAATACAAATAAAAGTTTACAATTGCCTTTGGAATTCAATAACTACAATTTTAGATATCGAAAATTCGAGTTCAACGATTAAATAATAATATGAAATAAAATAATAAAAATTCATTTAACGATCTTCATAATTAATGTCTTTATCAAAAAAAGGAATGGTAGAACTAAAGCTCAAAAAATTATTTTTTTGTTTAAATTTAATCTTAATTGTCAATGCAAACATGTTTTGTAACCAGTTTTTGGGTGAAAAAACCGATCCGATCGGATTTTTAGGAGAGCAAAACTGGTTTTTAAAATAAGATGCGAACCGGTTCGAGTCTGACTGGGAGGGCGAGCGATTCCCGGTTGAACTAATCCAACCGACCGGTTCGACCGATTTTTTAAAACCATGTTTTAATCTTAAATGATTATTTATCTATAAACAATGATGATATTTAACTAAAATGGCTTGTCATCGTGGAATTAACAAATTAAGTAAGTTTATTTTAGGTGTGGAAACTGGAAATGGGGGTTGTTTAACATATTTTTTTATTGTGAAATGATTCAATATTTTTGTCGGTTTTTCTATTAAATAAATTGGTGAGGGATAATTATCGCGTGACACGTCGTGGAAAATTAGCCAATAAGAATGTAGTTGGGAGTACAGTTAGCTATATCGAACGGTGCAAGGGAGGGACGCGTGTCAATTGTGGATGCATGCATGAGTACACCTATTCATCCTATGAGGAGGATTCATTCTTTCACGATTTCCGAGGTTTCTTTTTTGACCATGGAGCCGGACTTCCTGCCTTAATTTCCAAAAAGAAATAATAACCTCTCAACAAACGTATTTTGTCCTCCATATATTCATGAAGTCCATTTCCCATTTTTTTACAAAACAAATGAAGTATTATTTTATTTATTATTAAATATATATAGTTTAATTATATTTATTAGGCACACTTTAAATATATGAAGAAAAAGAATAATACTAATTAATGGTCTTTATTGTTAAATCTTGCTCTATTTCGTTCACATCCCAACAACAAATTTGTTTCGTATAGACACTATTCAAGTGGACTTGGATTCTTTATTTTACCCATATTGATAAATTATTTTTAAAAATAAAACATTGACGTACATAAAGATTATTAATTAATTCAATTTGAAATACGTCAACATAATAAAGTTTTGACATTATCGAATGGATTTCATATTACAAGATGGTATAGAAAAGGATGGAAATATGAAGACGAAGAAAGAATGTTACATGTAATCGTAAATAGAAACAGTTGAATCTTCACTCATATGTAATGATATATTTATACATTCCCTATGAGTAATTAACTAATTAATTAACTAATTACTCTTAAAATGCCCCTTCAAGATAGACCTATATTGAAGTTGTAGAATCTCAATTTGGAACACAAATCTTGAAAATCTGAAGTCCCAATATGCTTAATAAACATATCAGCCAAATGATTTCTTGTGGAAACATGGCGTAGATCAATAAATACAACCTTAAATTGGTCTAGAACATGACAATCAATTTCCACATATTTTGTGTGTATGGAAAATCAAGATGGTGCTATGTGGATAGCTGAGTAACTATAGCAATACAAATGTATATTCTTTTGTTTTTCCCGCTCCCTAAGGGTGCCTTACGCAAGAAACAAGCCAAGAATATCACCAATCCGATGCTTGCCTTTAAGCGTAGGAGTTTGTTGTAGTATTTTTACCTGCAAATCATTTAAGAGATAGTTCAACCATCGAAGCTTACAAACAGTCAAAATAAGACTTATGTATTAGGCTTTTGCAGAAGTTCGAGAAACAATCTTTCAGTGATTTTTGAGTTATCTTACATGTCGTTCAATAAATTGAACTTTATGACTGAACATCCAATATTAATGTAATGGGCTATAAGCCCAACAATGTTGTATTTATATGTGTGTAAGTTTCATGAATGAATGGTGATTTTAGGATTTCTAGTTCCAATTTCTTCTTGCGGCTGCTCCTTCTTCACCTTCATTTTCCACTGTGTTTCCGAGGTGTCGTAGCCATACAAATGGCTACGAGACCACCTTCAAAATCCATAATTTAAGTTCTATTAATAATGCAAACTTCTCGAGGGTTGCCTTTGAGATATCAAACAACATACAAGAATGATATCCAATGTATGTCTCGGGTCCTTGCATTAATTGACTACGTACTTGAGTTGCATGCGCAAGGTTTAGATGGGTAAAATTAAGGCAAAGTAGACGACTAATGAGACATGTATAGGATCTAGGATCATGTATATAACTTGATGAATCATCATCAAATGATGGAAATCTTGAAGGTAGTGATATTGTAACTAATGATGCATCATCAAGTTACACATCAAGAATAATGTCAATAATATATTTTCTTTGATTAAATATAATACCATCATGATAGTATGCAATTTCAAAGACAAGAGATTTATAGAATTTGGACGATAAATCAGTTTGTATTTTTCCAAGAGATTCTGACAAAGGGGATGACCTAGAGTGATGTGTTTGAATAGATGAGGATTGAGAAAAATGAGTCTCATCTGTGATAAAGTGAAGGTATAAAGAGACTGAAACAAGAGAGTATGAAATTGGATAGTATCATTAATGAGAAAACAGATTCATAGAAAATAAATTTCTAGATACCAAAAAACTTTTACTCGATAAATAAGACTTTATACCCTCTTATATCATTACTATACCTAATTAAATACACTTTCGTGCTCTTAAGGCAAACTTATCATGCAATGGTACATTATCTTTGGCATAGCAAAGTGAGCCAAAGACTTTGAGAATGGAGTAATCCGTGGTTCGTCCAAATAAACGATAATTTGGAGTTTCCCACCATAAAACGGTTAGTAAATTGTCGCTATGAAAGCTAGTTGCACCAAAAACTTGGGGTAAGGTGGAAACATAGAACTCGGCATCGTACTAAGTATACGATTAACAACAATATGACATGCCTAAGATAGGGATTCCGATCCTTCGGATTGGAAAGGTAAGCGTCACTGGGCTGAACCGATCCGGATGTGAATGTGGCGCTCGAGACCCTACCCAATAAAGGGAGGCATATGGTGAGACATGTCACCGGACATGATAAAACCATCAACTAGAGGAATGAGCTAAAGGGTAAACCAATTGATGAATAACACGAGAAGGTAAAGGGGAAATAAAATATTGATAAGTAGGACATCAGATAAAAGAATGTGATTCAACATATACCTTGTGGAATTCTATTTGTGTTATGAAATTTCTATTTTAAAATTTTGACCGGTTTACATATTTTGTATGTGATGGAGACCAGTAACTATGGAAATGGGAAGGGATGTAGCGTCGGTTGTCCACAGTTAGAAGTGAGATTTCATCTTTCGTTATGTTTTCTCTTTCATGTTAAGACCTTATAATTATCGTCGTATTAATATTTTGGGCATAATACATTCTAGCTATGTACTTGAAAACTCCAATGTCGAGTAGCGTTTTAATGGAAACAAAACGTGTTATGTCGTCACATCCCTAGACAGGCCAAGGCGGTTTGGGGGCGTTACACCTGTGTTGAGACTCATTGTAGTTTTTCCTATGATTTTCTCACCAGCAAGATCTCTAACAAGACCTCTTATCTTATTGTCAATCTTAAATGTTATGTCATTATATTATTTAAATGATTCATTGCTTCAAAATCAATCATTTTACTCTGGAAATGAATTTTTCTGATCAGGTCTCCACTCCATCCATTAGTATGTCTCATATCTCTTTAGGAGCAACAATTTGATATGAGAAAATGACGTCTTTGGTCCCCAAGGTTTGTACGAAATGGAAAATTTGGTCCCTAAACTTTTAAATGGCAAATGTAATCCTCAAAGTTTATTATTTTAGCATATTTGGTCCCTGAAGTTTGATTAATTTGGCAAATTTAGTTCTCAAAGTGGTAAATTCGATCCCCAAACCTTTTTTATTGGCAATACCGGCCCCCAAACTTTACACATACTACCAATTATAGTCTCCAAAGTTTTGAAGATTTGGCAAAATTGGTCCCCAATTTTCTTTAACGTCGTTACCGTTTATGTTTATGAAGCAAACCCTTCATCTCATTCACTTTTGTCGCGAAAGCTTTACTCCAGGGCAAAATTGGTCATGGGTTTACTTCCCCTCATTCACTTTCGTCACTTTCGTACAGCCTGATCTGAAGCACCCTTGGGACTGCTGGCTGAGCTTCAGAATAATGGCTTCGATTCGCGCCTGAGAATCCAATTCGCTCACTAATTCTTTGAGACCTAGAGAATTAATCTCTGAATCCAAATCGTTGCACCCNATGACGAAAATACCCCTGGCCCCGTACGGGCCCGAAATAACACAGAATATCCCAAAACACTTACAGAGACTTAATATGGGGTCCGACGAGCTAGAATACCGAGAATACCACTTGAAAAAGTCATCCTATCAAAATACGAAAATACCGAAAATACCAATAGCCACGTCGGACGAGCCCCCGGGTAAGGATAAATATAAGAAAATATTCCCGGGTAATATCAACGTTGTTGTTTTCGGAGGAGTTGCAAGTGGTCTTTGTCTTTTCCGAGGTCTTCCGGGTTTTCTCTTTTTGAACATCGGTTCCATAGGTGGTAGTGCATCTATCACCGGCCACTCCTCATGTCCAGGCAAACCTGACACCCCATACTGGTACGTTACTCTGTAGCGCTGAACGGTGTAGTAGCTATGTATGAATGTATAACACGATTTTCGCCGATCTAGAATCACAGCGCATGCATGCTTGCACGGTATTCCTATGAAGAAATAATGTAGCGCACTCAAATCCATAAATAATGAATTAATAAAATGATAGTTTCAAATTACCTATTAACTCCCACATGCGGTAAGTGCATTTTCTATTTCCAATGTCGACGACCACTCTTTCTCGGCTGTATTCCCAAGTTGATTGCCAATCATGTGTGTTCACAACGCGTCCTAAAGTACCATCTTCAATGTTTTTCTCCATGATAGAGTGCACACGAAGGCAAAATCCATCGTCTGGCATCTCCCGCGATGATGTATGCCTGGTTTGCAGACGTTCCCCTATTAATGTACAAATTTCATCAAACATCCACATAATTAGACGTTTACGACAATGAAGCAAAGAATTGTTTAATGACTCATCATGGTTATTAAGAATAATATCACTTTTGCACACAGTCTTGAAAAACGCCCTAGACCAATGCTCTTTAGGACTCTGTCTCATGTATGCGCCGCAATGCCTCTAAACAATTATTGAATGTTGCCTCAGTTGTGGCCGTTGATGCAGCCTATATCTCTGTAGCAACACGTCAGCTTGAATAGTCAACTTGTACCACATTTTTCATAATATGTCGTACACAGTGTCTTACCTGCACAACGAGTTGGTATGTAAACATGTCTAATAAAATTCAAATATTGCGTATGTACCTCAATCCGAGGAAATAGCGTGTCAACAGCTTGCGTTAGTCCTTTACCACGATATGACATAATAGTAAAAAGATGTTTGTTTGCATCAGAAATTCCAACATCCTCTTGCACCAACCGGAGAAACCACATCCATATATCTTTTTTTTCACTACCGACGATAGCGTACGCTAAAGGAAACACACAATTGTTTGTATCAATACCAGATGCAAGAAGTACTTGAGCTTGCGATTTTTTCTTAGTGTGGGTACCATCTATGCAAATGATTGGGCGACATCCTTCTCGGAACCCATCGCGGCATGCCTAGTGTACCATTCAAAAGTTAATGTTAACACATTTAAAAAATTAAATCATATGTAAAATCAAGAAATGTATTACACATTTTTCATCTTTTAAAATGTGTTATCTTATGCAGATGTTGAGGAAAGCCTTCACAACTGCTATCACCGTGGAGAAGAACCAGGGTGATAGCATTGTATCCCATAAAGTTCAAGATCAACTTGACCTTGCAAAAAGGCAAGTTGTGATCAAGCATGGTGAATTGGTCGCGGTACGGGAGGACTAGGACCGACTGGACAATGAGCTGCTAAGGGCTAGGACGGAGGTTTCGCTCTTAGCAGATAAAATCTCTGAGTTGGAGAAGACAGGACAAACAGCTCAGGGGCGAATTGCCGACCTAGAGGCCAAGTTGCGGGCCAAAGAAGATGAAATCAACGAAGTCCAAGGTCGGGCCTAGGAGAAGAGGAACAAACTGAACGAACTTCTCCTTCGGGCCCAAGAAGACAAGACGGCCTTGGAAGAGGAGTTGACAAGGGCCCGCACTTCGATCGAGGGTTCAGTCCGGGAAGCAGTTTTGGGTTTCGCTAGATCCCCTTTGTTATTCGCTTTGACGGATAACATACATGGGGTTTATACTGATAAGTATTTGGATAACATGCGAAAGCAAGTTATTCAGCAGTTCGGGCTTTTCCCTTCGGACGAGCGATGGAAGACGATCGAGCCACATGAAAAAGATGGCAAGTTTCAGGTTATTCCAACTTTGGAAGAGCCTGTTCTGGAAGAAGACCCTTTCTTCTATCTCTTTGAAGAGATGGAGAGAGCGGTTAACCAAAAAGTGGCTGATCAGGAAGAAGAACTGAAGCAGCTCGCAGCCCGGACCGAACCGCAGGAGCCGGAGATTGAAGATAAAGAAGAGGGCAGATTAGCTAGATTTCATTTATACTCTGTATCTGCCTTACTTCTTATTTTCAATATAGCTCTTTTCCTTCAATTCTTATCATTTTAATTGCCAGAACGAAGTAATATAACCAACTTCTAAGTAAACTACTAAGTGTAAGATCGGGGACGCTTACAGGGTGTTAACCACCGGTCCCAGACATTATGTTTGGTTTATTCGTATCAATTCTGATTGGATCGATCGTTTTACATTGTGTGTGGGTCACTCTTATTCCGTCTTTGGAGTCAATACTTGATTGGATAGGCGTAGTCTGCGTTTAATATGAGTTTTTATGAGCTTCGGCCGAACCTTGGTTCTAATAAAGTCCCTTAGGTTTTTTTGGCTAAGCTTTGCTCATAATACATCTTATATTAGGACCGATCTTATGTTTCGATACGCTGACTACCATTCCTTTTATCGTAGCAGATTTCATAGGTACAAAGGGTCATTCCTAAAGACTGAATGCCGTTGAAGGGAGTGTTTTAGTTCTTAATGAGTTCTGGGAGAATCACAACTCATCCATGGGGCTGGGCAAGTGCACGAGCATCTGACTCGTCAGAGCGGTCACTACAACTTGGGAGTCTTGCGGACAAGAAGCTTCGGTCACTAGTCCATATTCGTCCTAAGTCACCCAACTTCAAGATCGGTCCATCATTCCATTAGAAATAGTTTGTATTGTACTTACTTGTTTTATACTTACGTTTAAGGGAATGTATTTTATTGAGTCAAACACATTAATCGAAGATTCACAAGAAATATCGCCTTAAATTCATGACATTCCAAGTTCGGGGGACTTCTATACCATCCATTGTTTCAAGTTTATACGCACCTGATTCCAATTTCTTTGATATTCGATATGGTCTCTCTCAATTTCTGTCTAGCTTTCCAACGTTCCTCTTCACTTTAATGCTTCTGAGGACGAGATAGCCTTCAAAGAATTCTCTTGGGAGGACTCGCTTGTTATGGGCTCGTTCCATAGTTCGCTGATAAGCACGCATCCGCGCATAAATTGCATCTCTTTTTTCTTCGATCATCTCGAGGTCCAAGAATCTCCTTTCACCATTCATATGCTCATCGTATTGAGATATCCGAGGTGATAGGATGGCAACCTGCACCGGGCTAACAACTTCGGTCCCATACACCAATGAGAAAGATGATTTCTGGGTTGTTGAGCGAGGTGTAGTTCGGTATGCCCATAAGACCTCATAGATATGTTCAAGCCATTTCCCTCCAAAATCTTCTAACTTGGTTTTCAATCCATTCGGGATAACCTTGTTAGATACCTCCGTAAGTCCATTAGTTTGGGGGTGACCTTTCCCTCGGAAAGGTGCGAGGATATCGATCCCCATCTGTCAAACGGACAAGGCAATGGGGTAATCGATAAGTGAGCCCCAGGCAATTGCGGGAGTGGAGCATAGTATTGACATATGGCACAACGCTTAATGTATTGATTGGCATCAGCAAGCAATGTTGGCAAAAAATATCCAGCTCTAATGATGCGGTGGTATAAAGATCGAGCCCCTGAATGAATGAAGCATATCCCTTCATGAACATAAATCATGACGGCTTTAGCCTCAATAGGAGATAAACAGCGCAGAAGCAGGGCTTCAAAGCTCTTTTTAAACAAGCGTCCATCGACTAAGGTAAATCTTTTAGCCCGGACCTCTATTTTCCTGGCTTCAGACTTATCTTCAGGGAGATAGCCGTTTGAGAGGTATTTAATAAAGAAGTCCATCCAATTGGGTTCTCCCGGAGATTCATTAGTGTTAATATTCAAGCCCTGGAGTTCATGGCATAGAGCCCCAATCTCTTCAATAGACTGTTCGGTCACTGGAATCTCAACCGAAGGTCGGTCCTGAATATGGTCCGAAATAGTGCTTGGCTCTATGTCACTTATGTCTGAGGCCAATCTGGCGAGTGCGTCGGCAACCTTATTTTGCTCTCGTGGCACATGGTCAAGAGAGAACTCACTGAATTTTTTGGATAGTTCCAGAACTTTGGCGCAATATAACCTCATCACTGGATCATGAGTTTCAAATCTCCATGCGAACTATTCTACTACTAACTTCGCGTCTGAGAAAATTCGTACTTTGCTAACTCCCATTTTTCGAGCCAATGTCATTCCTGATAATACTGTCTCATATTCTACCACATTATTTGTTCCAACAAATGAAAAATTTGACTGCGGAATGAATAAGATCACCTTGTACCGTTGTCAGGGTAATGCCCGCTCCTCTTCCCCCGAAGGTTGACCCATCTACATGGATCGTCCATCGATCATCCTATTGGTTAAGATAAATGGCCGACCGGGTCATTTCAACCACAAAATCTTCTAGAACCTGAGCTTTGATCGCCCTTCGGGGCAGGAATTCCAGATACATAACGCTGAGTTTGATAGCCCATTTTGCCAATCTCTCATTCAAATCCTTCTTTTTAAGGAGTACTTTCAGAGGTTGATCCGTATAGACATAGACCGTTCGGCCTTCAAAATAATGTTTCAGCTTAGATACAGCTTTTTTCAAAGCTAGCATGAATTTTTCCAAGGTGGAATACCTGGTTTCAGCAGATACCAGAGAATGGCTGAAATAATAAACAGGTCAATGAATGTCGTTTCGTATGGTTACCAGAGCTGCGCTGACGGCAACTTCGGATACAGCAAGATACAACCCCAAAGGTTCATCACAAGTTGGACTTACCATCACCGGGGGAGTGCTTAAATAAGTCTTCAGCTCTGAGAAGGCCCGATCGCATTCTTCGGTCCAATCTATATGGCTTGCTTTTCTTAGCACTCTGAAAAAAGGCAAGGCCCGGTCTGTGGATTTCGAAATAAACCTGCTCAGTGCGGCTAGCCGGCCAGTAAGCCTTTGAAACTCTCTTTTGTTTCTCGGGGGTTGCATGTCAATGATAGCCTACACCTTTTCAAGGTTAACCTCTATGTCTTTCTCTGAAACGTAATACCCTAAAAATTTTCCACTTCGGATCCCGAAGCAGCATTTGTTTAGATTTAGTTTAAGCTTATATGTTCGGCATACTTCGAAACAACAAGACAAATAAGAAAGGTGGTTTTCATCATTCATAGATTTAACAATCATATAGTCAACATACACTTCCATCATATGACCGATCAATTCTCTAAAGATTTTGTTGACCAACCTTTGGTATGTTGCTCCAACATTGTTTAGAACGAATGGCATAACCACATAACAGTAAACCCTATCTTCGGTCATAAATGATGATTTCTTCTGATCTTCCTCAGCTAAGAAGATCTGATGATACCCAGAATAAGTATCCATGGTACTCATCATGGTGCTACCAGAAACAACATCTACCAGTCGGTCGATGTGCGGCAAAGGGAAAGGGTCTCACTCACAGCTTTTGTTAACATCGGTAAAGTTGATGCACATTCGCCATTTCCCATCCGGTTTGGAGACCACCATTGGGTTTGCAACCCATTCAGTATAGTGGATCTCTCTGATGAATCCCGACCGCAGCAGCTTATTCACTTCAGCCGGGATNTTCTGTTTAAGGAGCACTTTCAGAGGTTGATCCGTATAGACATAGACCGTTCGGCCTTCAAAATAATGTTTCAGTTTGGATACAACTTTTTTCAAAGCTAGCATGAATTTCTCCAAGGTGGAATACCTGGTTTCAGCAGATACCAGAGAATGGCTGACATAATAAACAGGTCTATGAATGTCGTTTCGTATGATTACCAGAGTTGCGCTGACAGCAACTTCGGATACCGCAAGATATAACCCCAAATGTTCATCACAAGTTGGACTTACCATCACTAGGGGAGTGCTTAAATAAGTCTTCAGCTTGGAGAAGGCCCGATCGCATTCTTCGGTCCAATCTAGATGGCTTGCTTTTCTTAGCACTCTGAAAAAATGTAAGGCACGGTCTGTGGATTTCGAAATAAACCTGCTCAGTGCGACTAGCCGGCCAGTAAGCCTTTGAAACTCTCTTATGTTTCTCGGAGGTTGCATGTCAATGATAGCCTGCACCTTTTCAGGGTTAACCTCTATTCCTTTCTCTAAAACGTAATATCCTAAAAATTTTCCACTTCGGATTCCGAAGCAGCATTTGTTTTGATTTAGTTTAAGCTTATATTTTCGGCATACTTCGAAACAACTAGACAAATAAGAAAGGTGGTCTTCATCATTCATAGATTTAACAATCATATCGTCAACATATACTTCCATCATATGGGCGATCAATTCTCTAAAGATTTTATTGACCAACCTTTGGTATGTTGCTCTAGCATTTTTGAGACCGAATGACATAACCACATAACAGTAAACCCCATCTTCGGTCATGAATGATGATTTCTTCTGATCTTACTCAGCTAAGAAGATCTGATGATACCCATAATAAGCATCCATGGTACTCATCATGGTGCTACCAGAAACAGCGTCTACCAGTCGGTCGATGTGCGGCAAAGAGAAAGGGTCTGACTCACAACTTTTGTTAACATCGGTAAAATCGATGCACATTCGCCATTTCCCATCCGGTTTGGAGACCACCACTGGGTTTGCAACCCATTCAGTATAGTGGATTTCTCTGATGAATCCCGACCGCAGCAGCTTATTCACTTCAGTCCGGATAATCTCGATTTTCTCGGGAGAATAGCGTCTCCTTTTCTGCCTAACAGGCTTCGTTCCTGGCTCAGTGTTGATCCGATGTTCACTATCGGATCGGTCAATCCCCGGAACATCGTCCCGGGTCCATGCGAATATATCCACGTGGCTTCTCAGCAAGTGGATCAGTTCTTTTTCAAAGTCAGGGGCTAAATGGGCCCCGATGCGGGTTGTCTTGGTTGAGTCATCCTCAACCAGGTTAATCAATTTAAACCCTACGGGTTCCATTGCTTGCCTCGGGTGTGGCAGCTCTTCCAGCAGATCCACCCGGGCCCTTTTAATCGGTGCCAAAGTTCGGCACGAGCTCATGTAGCATTGCCTAGCTACTTTCTGATCCCCCTTAACATAAATAACTCCATGAATAGAGGGGAATTTGAGCATCATGTGATAAGTAGATGGGACCGCCTCGAACTTACTAAGNAGTCATCCTCAACCAGGTTAATCAATTTGAACCCTACGGGTTCCATTGCTTGCCTCGGGTGTGGCAGCTCTTCCAGCAGATCCACCCGGGCCCTTTTAATCGGTGCCAAAGTTCGGCACGAGCTCATGTAGCATTGTCTAGCTACTTTCTGATCCCCCTTAACAGAAATAACTCCATGAATAGAGGGGAATTTGAACATCATGTGATAAGTAGATGGGACCGCCTCGAACTTACTAAGGCCGGTCCGTCCGATAATAGCGTTGTAAGCCAAGTCGACTTCAACGATGATGAATTCCAGGTCCTCCGACCGGTCCTTGGATGGCTCTCCAAGGGTAACTGGGAATAACAACTTCCCGCATGGAATAACGCTCCTTTCGTCGAACGACCAAAGAGTTATGTTAGCGATCGGGAGATCGTGAGCAGCAGCTCCCAACATTTCACCAACCTCGCGCTTCATTAGATTGCACGAAGCCCCAGTGTCCACTAAGATTCTGTGGACACAACGATTCCCGATGACCCCAGTGATGGTAAGGGAGTCGTCGCATGGATTGATGATCCCTTCCCGATCAGCCAGGGTGAAAGTAATGTCCTATCTGAAGGAGGATAATCGTTCCACTGGATCATATTTCACCAGTGCCATAGACTCGGAGCTCTCAGCGGAGTCTCCGTGCGCAATTCTCTTTCGGTCCCGGACCGATTCATTTATTCTCAAACCACCGGAGATAACATAAATATCTCCGGCTACTTCTCTGGGTGCCGCCTCATTTTGATGAGGTTGGGCACAAGTTTCCGCAGGTGGAGGAGCGGCCTGCTCCTGTCTTCCATCCTCGTTCTGCGGGGCTCTTCCGCCAAGGCCCCGCCATCTTCTTCTTCGGCCCTGACCACGGTTCTCACGACCGTGTTGGCCCCATTCTTGTTCTGGCAGAGGAGACCTTCGGTCCTCCGTCCGATCGTTATAGTTTCGGGGTTGCCCCCAAATATCTCTTCCCCGCGGCCTGTGACGATCGTCACCTTGGTGGCCGTTTCGAGGGGACTCTGCTCGCTTGCCTTTCTGACCATTCCGGTCGGACTTTTCTTTATTCATTGCCGCTACTATCTCTTTCAACAGCGGGCACTTCAGGGTCGGATCGCGATTATGATGGAGTTCGCAATACACCCGGTTGTCCTCCTGCTTCGGGGGGACGTCTTTTTCGCTTACAGCCGCTACTTCTCGTGACTGCTTCTTTGGGTAGGAAACCTTATGATCACATGTGGGCTCAGAATTCTCGCTAGGTTTCCGATAGCCAAACCCCAACGCTTCATCCACCTTAATATACTTGTTGATTTTCTGAAAAAGTTTTCCAAAAGTGGATGGTGGGCTCTTTACTAAGCTGGCCGAAAGGCCGCACGGTCCTAGGACTTGCTGTAGAATATCAATTTTATCTTGGAGCTCGAGTTTAATGCCCCGGGCGGTCCTGTTGAATTTCTCCATGAAGGACCGAAGACTCATTTTTGCCGGGATATATTTCAGCTGATATAGTTCCTGCCTGCTTCGGGGTGGTCTTACATTTGGAGCAAATTGCTCTGAGAAAGCCAAAATAAACCCGCCATACGACTGTATGGATTGGGCCGGCAAATTTTTGAACCACGTTCGGACGTCGCCTTGTAATTCTGCCGCGAAGATGCGGCACATTAGTGAATCTGAGGCCCGGACCGTTCCCATGCGTAATTCGAAATCGTCAAAGTGATCGATCGGATCACCGTCACCACGAAATGTCGGCAACCCCTCGGGGTTGCGATAATGCCGATCTGGGACTGCTGCCCAGATTTCTTCAGAAAATGAGAGCATCAAATCTCCCAACGCGGCTGATACGCCTTCCGATTGCTGGGATGATTTCTGAACCGCATGCAGATTATGTCAGCAGTCATCATCTTTATTTCACCTGATTGGGGCCTCCATGACCCTATTGAATAAGCCAGGATTGCGTCCCAAATTAGGTTCGCAATCCTTCAAACCGCGCATGCTCTCTAACTCCCTGGTGAGCTCATCAATTGGTCGCTACATCTGCTTCTGATCATTTCCAGGAGCGGGAGTTAGAGCTCTAGCCGGAGGGGGAGGAGTAGATCGAGGAGTAGATCGATATCTAGGTCTGCTCGTTGTTACGCCACGCCTAACAATTTCTTCATCATCAATACTGCGCTCGTTAGGATCACTCTCATATCCTCTGCTTTTGGGAACAGGGCTTGAAACAGCCGGTGGTTCTGTTCCACTTCTCTCCGACGTAATTTACAGTACCACCTTCCTGACGACAACTTCCAGATCCTGTAAAGTGAATGTTGGTGCTGGGAGACTGTCGGGAAGCACGTCACTATCATTTGTCGGAGTTCCAGTCGCCATGCCTTTGATTATCCTATCCCTGGTAGAAAACTCAAATGGGATTAAAGAATCGTCCCCACGGACGGCGCCAAACTGTTATGGTCTCTTTTTAGGGGGTTCCAACAGTTGTCCGATTCGTTTAGCAAACGAACTCAGTTCTGATTTGTTTTTGTTGTGGAAGACGATTAAAAACTGGAAATAAATGATGACACGGCGATGTATAGTGGAAACCCCAGGAATTGGGGTGAAAACCACTTGACTAAGAGCAGATTATACTCTTAGCCTGTTCACTAATCAAATAATTCATAATGAATACAACAGAGGCTNTTCCACTTCTCTCCGACGTAATTTCCAGTACCACCTTCCTGACGACAGCTTCCAGATCCTGTAAAGTGAATGTTGGTGCTGGGAGACTGTCGGGAAGCACGTCACTATCATTTGTCGGAGTTCCAGTCGCCATGCCTTTGATTATCCTATCCCTGGTAGAAAACTCAAATGTAGATTAAAGAATCGTCCCCACGGACGGCGCCAAACTGTTATGGTCTCTTTTTAGGGGGTTCCAACAGTTGTCCGATTCGTTTAGCAAACGAACTCAGTTCTGATTTGTTTTTGTTGTGGAAGACGATTAAAAACTGGAAATAAATGATGACACGGCGATGTATAGTGGAAACCCCAGGAATTGGGGTGAAAACCACTTGACTAAGAGCAGATTATACTCTTAGCCTGTTCACTAATCAAATAATTCATAATGAATACAACAGAGGATGAATGAAAATGACAAGGAAAAGAAAGCAGTAAGAATTCCGGCAGGGTAACGGCATGTTCTTACGCGTCCAAAAGGTCCTGCTATTTCCGTCGTCGCGCCTTGTATTTATAGAGTTAGCGGCGTGTGTAAATCACGCTCTGTAACCGTCTCTGACATGTTTGTTAGAGGTTGTTATCGCGGGATGTAGAACGAGGTTGGGACCGAGGCGTGGTCTGCGTGATCAGACCCGAGGCGTGGTAAACGTGTGGAGGCCCGAAGTGTTGAAAACGTGAGTCTTTAACCTTTCGGACCGAACCAAGGAGCCAATTACCAGAAAACGCTTTATTTCGCCTAAGGTTATCTTCGGTCCTCTCGATAATCATCGGGCCGCTTTTCCTTAAGTGTACAAATGAGCTTTAAGAATTCGTTTCCACCATTTGAATTAGCCCAATAGTTAATGGGTCTTACCCATCACAAGGTACCCGGTCCTAAAGTTCTCATCAATTTCCAAAGCAAAAGCTAAGTGCTCATTTCTACATTTTAATCAGATTCCCCTAACTCTATTCCAAAAACTCTCATTTTCTTGGTAAACATGTATTTGCAGCAAATACAAGCATGATATGAGCAGGATAATCAGAAATCAAACATCGCATTTTTCCCACTATTAAACTACATTCTAAATAGAAGCATTTTTACCTCAAGCTATTGAAATCGAAAGTTGTTTCAAGAATTGTCCCAATCGGTTGTTGCCTTCGGTTTCAAGAATTGTCCCACCCAATCGAAAGTGGTTTCAAGAATTGTCCCAATCGAAAGCTCTTGCCTTCGGTTGCTGGCCGAGGTTACTTCGCCTGCCCCTGGTTCATTAAGAACTGTGGATTCAAGGACTAAGCATCGAAAATCGGCGATAAAAATCCGACAGGGGCTCCCAATGGTGCAGTGAATTGGATTCAGAGACTAATTCTCTAGGTTTCAAATAATTAGTGCAGCGAATTGGATTCTCAGGCCTGAATCGATGGCATTATTCTGAACCTCAGCTAGCAGTCCCAAGGGTGCTTCAGATCAGGCTGAACGAAAGTGACGAAAGTGAATGAGAATCCACTAGCTTAAAAATTTCTGGCATTTTACATCACATGATCTCAAAGAAAATAAAACATATACTCGAAGGAAATCGATCTTACGTTGCAACACCGACAGGGGCCCCCAAGGGTGCAACGATTTGGATTCAAAGACTAATTCTCTAGGTTTCAAAGAATTAGTGAGCGAATTGGATTCTCATGCGCAAATCGAAGGCATTATTCTGAAGCTCGGCTAGCAGTCCCAAGGGTGCTTCAGATCAGGCTGTACGAAAGTGACGAAAGTGAATGAGGGAAAGTAAACCCAGGACCAATTTTGTCCTGGAGTAAAGCTTTCGCGACAAAAGTGAATGAGATGAAGGGTTTTGCTTCATAAACATAAACGGTAACGGCGTTAAAGAAAATTGGGGACCAATTTTGCCAAATCTTCAAAACTTTGGGGACTATAATTGGTAGTATGTGTAAAGTTTGGGGACCGGTATTGCCAAAAAAAATGTTTGGGGATCGAATTTGCCACTTTGGGAAATAAATTTGCTAAATTAATCAAATTTTGGGGACCAAATCTGCTAAAATAATAAACTTTTGGGACTACATTTGCCATTTAAAAGTTTGAGGATCAAATTTGTCATTTCAAGTAAACTTTGGGGACCAAAGGCGCCATTTTCTCATCAAATAAAGACAAAACTTGATGGATTCGATTTGTCGTCATTTCCATACATGTGCTTGCTGATGCCTTACACTAATTTCCTCTCATGACCGGTTCCGATACCATGTTGTGATCTTAAGATTAAAGCATTCACACTTTAAGGAAGAAGAACGCGTAAGGAATTTGAAGAGTAAGGGATTTCGTGAGTCCTACTTTGCACATGCATAAGTATTTACATGCTTAAGAAAAAAACATACATATTTTAATAAAAAAGAACAACTTAATATTAAAAGTTGATAGTGCATTAGCATATATCACATGTTCCTTTCTTTGTTGAAGATCCAAGTTCACTTATCAACCTCTTCAAGAATACGCATTCATTGATGTTTGGGCTTCAAATGGATCACGCTGGCTCGCCTTTCCCATATGAAATCCATTGACATTCTTTAGCTACTGATGAAGTTCAGTGATCGAATAATCGAAGAGTCCATTATTACAAAAGAATCCTACAGAGAATTACCGGATTCTTAACCATTTACTGCCATATTGACAAACTTTCATTAATCTAGTGATAAGATTGTCGGGTTAAAAAAAAATCAGTTTATATATAATATAATAAACATCGAAATATCGTATGTTGTGATGATCCACTTCCATACTGTAGATTCACTTTGGATTTTATTGACCCATAAAACTCAATTATTTTGAAGAAATCGACTGATAGAATAAACTAGAACTAAAGTAATTTTATAGAAACATGCAAATGACCACAACTCTAGCTACTACTAATTTAAAGACGATAAACTCTCATAAAACAACAACCAAGATTTATGCTTCAACTTAATAGTGACATAATGGCATGTTTGGAATAATATATGTGAGGTGAGACCACTGTAATGTAGTGTTTACAAGTAATCGTAAATTTTAAAAAATGTTTTTTAAATAATGATTTTGATTTTATGAAATGGTTCTTTTGTACATACTTTTCATTAATTTTTGATTAATTAATAATGATAAAAATGAAAATTTTACAAATTATGTTTTACTCATTATTGAAGAAAACCTACTTCCATGAGATCGATGTTTTTTGCGTTCAAATAATTCGTTAAAATGAACTATATCTCAAATTAACAATTGATATTTGATTTGTATTAAATAAAATCACGATACACTGAACCATAGTTCCAAACATAACCAATAATATCTATTAATTCATTAAAATGAACTACGTCTCATATTTTATGTTGATTGAAGCACTTAAGCACAACTATTATACAAATTATTTAACAAAATTTGACTTATGCACTTGACTTTCTTCGTCANTTGCTTACTACAGACCTTTCATTACCACTTTATCGAGAAAGGGATTGACTGCTCTAGCTACAACTGTATCGCTCCTACTACTTTATCCTCTTATTACAGAGGATAAAGCGAGAATGCCTGAAATGGTTGATGCTAGGGGACTAGCAATGAGCAGGATGATGAACAATCGACAACTCCCAGGGCAATGGTGACGCGCCTGAGGTAGGTTTCCACACATTGATTGACTCCTGCAAGGAGACTTAAAGAGGAATAAAACGTGAAGAACAATTTGGACTTAAATCTGGCGCTTAGGGTTTATCACGCGAAGAACATCGAAAAAATGTGAATTGGGGAAATGACTTTTGCTCTAAATTTTGCTCTAACATTTTGCTCGAAAAAATGTTAATAAATTTTGCTCTAACGGTGTTATAACAGAAAACCACTAAATTATGGGGAGGGCCACATGTAAACGGCTTACAAACATTAGGTGCTTCATACGCAATTTAGAAACTATAAGGGCATCGCATTTACACTATTTCAAACATTAGGGATCATCCTTGCAATTTTCTCATTTTGAAATGTTATTTAATGTAATTATTTGATTGCATTTTATAGCGGACATTGGTCATTATTGGTGTTCTGAGCATTCGGACCCATCGAAACGTAATATGATAATGTTGGATTCCCTTGGAACAATGCGTAAAACGTCAATTGACCCGGAGGTGTACATGTAAAATAATTTAGCCCTTTAAATATTTACGTAGCCTCCCTAATGATGTTAAATAGGTTTGTAAAAGATGCATACGAGATTCAAAATGAGATCGATATCGACGACGCTATTCAACGAATTCTCATAGAATGGCCAGATATCACAGGGCAAGTTGGAGCCTCAGAATGCGGTATATACGTTTTATATTACACATTTCGGTTTCTACAACAAGCACTCAATGTGTACGAGCCGAACGGATACCCTTTCTTTGTAAGCGTTTGCTAAAACATGTGCTTGGTCACTTCATTTACACTATAAGAGATTGAATATTGAATGCAAATTTTTTAAATTTTTGTAGATGACTTCTATAGGGTTTACACTTTCGTAGATCACAGATTTCGCCACGATGTACATCTTCAAACCAAGTGATACCGGCACAAAAAGAGAGTATTCAAAAAGAAGAAAACTTTGAAACACTTTCAACTTCAAATATTTGAAACTTTTACTTTGTTTTGGATACATCCATACTTTGAATATTTGAAATACTTTAACTTTGTTTTGGATAGACAACATCATTTCGGCTATTAAAACTTTGGAAGCATTAATGTTATTTTTATTTTTCTCTTCCTCCACATCCTATGGAAATGAGACATTTTTAAAACATTTAAGAAACTCTAACTTTGCATTAAATGTTCGAATATTTGGGTTTATAATTGGCGTCATGTATGTCATAAAACATTAAGATGAAAATTAATATAAAAAACACAATTCAAATCATCAATACACAATTTTTGAAATTTGGTATGCCAACATCAATTTCATATCGTTCGTCTTCACAATTCTTGTCATTCGGTAAAACGAAAAATCAATTTTCGTATGTATCGATAGATAATTTCATCAATCTTGGTATCATTAAAATCATATACATCCATATCGGCATTCAAAAACACTATTTTCTAATATTGGGGACTAAATATGCCGAATTATGTAAAATTTGGGGACCAAATTTGCCATTCAAAAGTTTGGGTACTAAACTTGCCACGTTTTGCAAACTTTGGGGACCTTAACGGCGTTAGGGACTAAATTTACCATAATCCTGAAACTTTGATGACCAAATATGCACATTGAAACTTTGAGAACCAAATATGCACACACACAAAACTTTGGAAAGTGGTTTTGCAAAAAAAAATAGTTTGGAGACTAATTTTGCCATTTTAAAACTTTGGGGACCAAATTTGCATGTCGCCCATTTGATATTTTGTGGAACATATTTTTTGTCACACTTTAATGGAGTATGCTCATGACCTTATACTTGAGTATAATATATTCTTCATATATCTCATTTATATTTCAATTGAAGCAAAGGTGATCGGGGCGTTTCCATTATTTTCAATTAATTGCCACATGCTATAGACAAAACTTGATGGGCTCGATTTGTCGTCATTTCCATACATGTGCTTGCCGATGCCTTACACTAATTTCCTCTCATGACCGGTTCCGATACCATGTTGTGATCTTAAGATTAAAGCATTCACACTTTAAGGAAGAAGAACGCGTAAGGAATTTGAAGAGTAAGGGATTTCGTGAGTCCTACTGCACATGCATAAGTATTTACATGGTTAAGAAAAAAACATACATATTTTAATAAAAAAGAACAACTTAATATTAAAAGTTGATAGTGCATTAGCATATATCACATGTTCCTTTCTTTGTTGAAGATCCAAGTTCACTTATCAACCTCTTCAAGAATATACATTCATTGATGTTTGGGCTTCAAATAGATCGGGCTTGCTCGCCTTTCCCATATGAAATCCATTGACATTCTCAAATTAATAATTAATATTTAGTTTGTATTAAATTAAATCACTATACATTGAACCATGATTCCAAACATAACCAATAATATTTATTAATTCATTAAAATGAACTATATCTCATATTTTATGTTGATTGAAGCACTAAAGCAAAACTATTATACAAATTATTTAACAATATTTGCTTATGCACTTGACTTTCTTCGTCAAACCTGAACTTTTACAATTGAGGTGAAAAAATGAAAATGTATGACTTTTTTTGTCTATGGATGAATGATTGATAAATGTAGTGTCTTAACTTAACCTCAGGACCTCATTTCTCTGTTTAGCTGCAACAATTCCCAGAAGATTGCTTCTTGCAGGTCCATTAAACTTTCAGACACAAATATTGCCTCGAAATTTGTTTTTCCCAATTTTTACGCCATTTAAAAAATGAAGGTTTCTTTTGTTTCTGTCACAGTTAAAAAACATCCTCACAGTCACAAACCATTTGTTAATTGGACCCTCTATCAGTAAACTTTTCGTCAGACACTACTTTTTTCCATCTACTGCAATAAATTTCTACAGTAATTCATTAAAAAACAAACACAAACATGCAAGTTTTCACGTATTTTGTAAGAATTGAAAATGATTCACCATGGATTTAGTAAGAAGCTTCCACATCTGCATTTCCACGACATGGGTTTGTAGTCAAGAATTTCATCTCTTGAGTAATAACCAAATCTAAACATTCTCTTGTTTGATGGTGTAATTGGAACTTGAACTGCTACACAATGACCACAATTAACACATCTGTGAATATCACATCTTGGTGGTCTTGATCCAATCAAAACCCTCATTCTCATTTCATTTTCTTCTTCGTTTCTCATCTGCAATTTAACCCCTTTTTTGTTCGTCAATCATGATACAAACAAGAACAAAATACGCTCTTACCATTGTGGATTTGAATTGTACTTGAAGGTGTCTACCTGCAAGGGATCATCACAGTTAAGGGAATGTTGAAGCGTATAAAAGAAGTGGGTTTGTAGGAAGATTTGTTTACCTTGAACCATTTGAAAAATGCTAAGAAAATGAAAAGCTAGCAAGAAAATGGAGGTGAATCTGGTTGCAGTAGCCATTGAAAGAAAGTATTGGGACAATCAAGAAAATGTTATTGCACAAGATAGTAAAAAATGAAAGAGAGAAAGGGATGTGTGCCCCAAAAAAAAGGGGATTTTCAAACTGTTCCCCTACTCTTTCCTCACCTATATAGTCTTCTTCCTCAACTCTACAATACCTACAAATTTGTATTATATCCATAATTAAATGCAAAAATATAAAAAAATAGATCAAATCAATTATATTATTAAATTTAAATAATTTAATCAATATTTTATATCATATGTGTATCACCAATTACATCGCCTGTATCATATTTTTAAGTAAAACTGATTTTTCTGTGCAGTACCTATATTTTGAAGGATAAAAACCAAAAATAATTTAAATATTTAATATATATTTTTTATACATTCCAATTTATAATTTATCTATTGGTCATATAGACTAAGGTTTTTAATACTTTTAGACTAATATGAAAATATTTATTTGATTACGACTTATTGTGTATAACATCGGAGAGTTAAAGGGTTAAACGAATGTATTTTTGTAAGAGTATGTTTAGCCCTATGCCAAATTAAAATTTATAAAATAATACTATTTTTTAATAAACTCATGTATAAAAATAGTGGATCAAATATTTAGCATTTGATTAAATTAATTTGGTCCCATCCCCTAATTTGATGAGTTATTGTGAATCTTCATGATATGTTGCATCATAGTCATTATTTTTATTCCATGAATAGCTTCTGTATAAGCAACATTAAGTTCCTCTAATTAATGTTTAGTCTATAATAGAACTTCAAATAAATATGAATATTTTTTGAATGTTCGAGCTCGTCTAAAAAATGCCAAGTTTTGTTTGAGTTCAGTGATACGATGTTGTTTTTATTGAGGTTCACATTCTACTAAATTTCAAGTTTGTAGTTAAAATTTGATGCTATTGTTATGTTTCGAGCGAATTATCCAAAATTACAATATATATTATGATAATAGTATTCGCGAATGTTGAATAAGTTAAAATAAATTTCAAATTAATCATTCGAACGAGTACATGTGGAAATATCAAGTTCCAAGTCGAAACTTACGAAACTTAATTTTATCAATGATTTCGAAAACCTATCCTAGATATTAGTTGTAATAGTTGAACTTTTTGTATATATTTTTAAATTCTAAAAAAGAAATGACTGGCTAGTTTTTGTTAGTTACTCTAATTGAAGTTTGTCCATCCAATAAAAAATAATAATACTATTAATAAGTGTAAACACACACATACGGGTACGTGCATCACTGACTCACTGAACCCCTCTGAACCAATGGCCCTACAATTAAAACAATCATTTGCCTCCCAATTCACGCAAAGCCTAATCCATAGAATAATCAATTTATTTAAATATAAAATAAAGAGAAAAGTGATATGATTCTTACAAATGAGAAGAAAACGTCAAAAGAAGAACATAGGATGGGGCTGTCTGTGTGTTATATTGTAGGGACAAATTTTAGGGTTTGCCCACTAGGGCAGAATTAAACAGCCTTACCAGAAAAGCTTACTTTACTTTCATCATTCATCTATCATTCTCCACATTCAATTTCTATATCTAATAATATTACTTAGATCTTCTGCACCAAAATATATAACAACTCTCTCATGTCTTCATCTCAATCATACAAAATGGAATCCTCCTTAATAGTTTATGAACAAAGCTGCTGCATTAAAATTTTATACTCTTACACTCAAGACCGAGTAATAAAGCCCACTAAAAGGGGTGGAAAGTCGGTGAACCTACATTGTTTTGTGTGATTCGAGTTCGGTTTCAATTTTTGTAAAGAGGGTTTGGGTTTGACTAACCGAGGTTTAGACGATTTGAGTTGGGTTCGCAAGAAGTTCTACTACGAGTGAGAAGATGTTTGATATTTTGAGTTTTGAGAAATCAAACTTTTCATTAAGGCATTGATATACTATTCATATTTAAGATATTATTATGAAAATCAATAACTAGAAGTTGGTTCGAAAATAGAATTTGATGTCCTAAATCAGACTACCAGACAGTTTAGATTGATGAAAAAAATAAATAATTTATTCAATTTGCAGTTTATGTTTTTAGATATTGAAATTTAATAATTTCTTTATCAAATTAAAATTATAACTTACTTTTAAAAACATTTTCAACTGATAAGTGATAATATCATGGGAAAGTAGTAATACTGATATTATTAGTAATATCATTTATAATATATTTTAAAGTTATTTAAGAACATTTAACATTAAATTTTATTCCAAATAACTTAAACTTTTTAAGTGAATTTATTTATTATAACAAGTTATTTTCGAACAAAACAATTCATGAATATGCTATGCATGACTAGGAGGCAGGAGCCTAACGCTAGGACAATGACACTAATGTACAAATATGACGTGGGAAAAGAAACAAAATAATAAAAAAATACGAGCCAACCATACCGTGACATGTTAAAACCCAACAAAAGAGGCTGAGGCCCAAACACGGCTTCCGAATGTTCCCGGCCTCAACGAGAAAGAAGGATGACGCGGCATGGATTCTTAGTTTTAAAATAATCATATTTTAAAGTTTTCAAGTGTAATTAATTATGATAATTAAAATAAAATTGACCAAATTAATTACCCATAATGAAAGTATTTTAATAATGGAATAACTTTATTTATTCTAATTAAAATGTGTACTAAAATATAAACTGATGGGATTCGTCAAAAGTTGTAGGGCTAAAGAAGAACATAATATCATGAAAATTCAGTTCTTTACTAAGGAAACTTTCTCTTTTATTATGAAGAATTGGATTTGACGTTTGTGGTTGACGTAACTTCGCCTTATATTTTGATGTAGATCTCTATCCAATGTTGGGTTTCTAGGTCATAAATCAAAGTAATTTAATAAAAAATAACAAAATATTATTTACTATTTAAAAGATATTTTTCGTTTTGGATTATTATAATTTTTACTTTTTTTCTAGTAATCAAACTTCGAGTTACTCATTCATTATCTTACTAATTTGTTATTTTTCTTAAGAAAATGCCTTATATATTCCAGCATATTTACTTATTTATTATTCATTATTTATAACTTATGTAGGGATTGAAATAAGGTGAAATGACGTCCCCATAGATCCTACAATTATTCTCCTAGATGTATAAGTGTATCTTTTGATATTTCATCACACCACAATTTTATCGTGGTAATAGTTTCAAATTCAATTTGGATCTAAAAATTTTTAAAAAAATTTGGTTTATTATTTATTGCTTAATAAAAATAATTCAATATAATATTCAATAATGCATTAGTTTAATGATTTTGTCAAAATTATAACTTATTAAATCATCATATAATTCAATACCTTACATTTGAAAAAAGCTTTTTCAAAGTAAATTGTCATTTTGCTTAGGGGAATAATGATACTTTCTTTTTTTATTGTTCCACATCTTTGGATTATATGTTGTGATCATTGCATTACACGACAATTATATCATTAGTAACTTCAATTTTCTTCTCAAATTTCCAAAAACAAATTAATTCAATATTTAATGCTTAATAATAATAATTCAACATTTAATATTCTGAAATGTATCAATTTAATGATTTTTGTCAAAACATAACATATTTTAAATAATTATAAAATTCAATACGTTAAATTTGAAAAAAAAACCTCAATCACTTAAATCAAAATTATTAACCCAATTGATCATTTCAATAAATGAGACTAGAACAAAAAGTTACTAATACATTGTAATCGTTTTTTGAGTGATTGAATCATGAACTCAATTTACTCTTCTTTTGATTTTTGAATGGTATTTTTGGGAATATTATTATAAAATAAAATAAATTAATATACTAACCGTGTACGAGAGCCAGGCTGTTTTTGTCTCAATGAGGACAAGCTAAGAATGACTAAATTACAAGTAACTGTCGTTCTTCAAAAAGTGTGAAATTATAATGTTATTTATTTAGGGTTAGGGATTCTTCTTTCTTCCATATTTTTCCCATTTTAGCCTGCGTTTTTGGACATTACTTTACTTATGATATCAAGACACTCAGGCGAATGCATTAGATAAATTGGTGCGTTGAAGATGATTATGTAGAATTAAAGCGCGGCCGTCGGTGGCCCGCCGTCAAATCATCTGACAGGTGAAGACCCACCGGCGGCAGCTGGACCAGACACAAAATTGGGTACCGTGGGTTATGTGGGCCTCCATCTTCGCAATACCACATGTCCCTTCTTCTCATTCATCATGTATAAAGTATTTATGTTGACATATTTAGGGTTTAACTATCTTGTTTTTGTTGTAGTTTAATGGTACTAGAGCATCCAATAAGATAATGAGCTTGTTTGGTAATAAAATATAAATGATATTGCAATGTATTAACTCAATCATTATATTTTAAAATACACTAAAAAATTCATATGCATTTTTCGTCAACAAAATCATGTTTTAATAATTTTTGATAAAAAAATTATCACAAAATTGTCTTAGGAATTGATGTTTGCTGATAGCCGAATGGTCAGGTTGACGGGTATTGACCGACTGGGGAGGCCTATTATACTTAGTTCGAGAGATTTAGTTTGGTCGGGTTGCCTGATCGGCAAATGATATCGAGGAGCTAAGTAATAATCGAAATGGAAGATTGACGAGGAAATCTAACATCATTAGTGATGACGACTATGTGGCATTGACTCGGTTGAGCGACTCAGTGTTACTCGACTCGATTTGTCAAGATCGTAAGAAACAAATTTAAAATTCAAATCAAGTTTTTAAATAAAATAATAGTAAACATAAACAAATTTATGTTTGCATATAGTACACATCTATATGCAATTAGTTGTACACAAGGATTTAAATTCATGAGAGACCTCCACCTCCTTGCGAGGATCGCTTCCACGGATAATCTCCCATTAGATATACTAGATAATAACAAGCACATAAGTACATCTTTCGGTGAAGAAAAATCAAATTAAACTACGTCAATTTGTGTCATGTGTGAATCGGAGCATGTAAAACTCGTTGATTTGTTCCACTAAAGGTGTGTGCGAAAAAATGGAATATCAATGTTGCATAGGATGAAGATAAACTTGATAGGTCAACGAAATCGATAAAGTGGATACATGTTCATTGGAGGAGTATTTACGAACCTAGTCTATAAAAATAATGAATTATATTGCAAAAGCTATATCAATCTAATTACTCAAGATATCAATCATATTATAAACTTTAGCATTTATAATTTCATATATCATGTGAACATGTCGAATTCACCTTGTTGAATCATGAATTTATAGATACACCACATACATCGATCCGACCACTGGATAAGGAAAATTGTTCAAAAATTTCTCATCTCATTGTCCTTTGAGAAATAATTATGTTATCATTAATTCTAATAATAATATACAAGAACCAATGTTTTTATATTTAATTCTATATTATTATTTTTATCTAAACCATGAATCAAAATTTTATAGCTCCACTACAATACAACTATTCATACACGATGTTCATATTTTAAAGAAATAGACGACATATATTTAGTTCAAATTATACAGTGGAGAAATAAATAATAAATCATTGTTTCTCGCAATTTATTCCCCAATTATCCCAATGTGAAATATTTTTTCCCAAATTAAACTGCATCTTATTTAATTGTCCAAACTAACCCATTTAACTTTTGTTTTTTATCACAAAATTTAATTTTATTGTATAGATAATCCGAGTTAAAAGTTAGTGCATGAAAAATACTTACTCTTTATAGTCTACATTCTTCTATAATTAGTTAATTACAAAAGGTTTCCCTTTAATAAAACATTCAGTTATATCATTATTTTCACAATATGCAAAAATAATCCCTTTCATCATCGTAAACAATCTAAAAATGTAATAATCATACAAATGTATACCAAAGCACTTTATTTGTTGATGTTTATTTATTTTTCTGATCCTTACTACCTTGAAACCAAGCAATTTTATATATCTCTACTTTCTATCTTTCAATACACAACTCATGATTCTTAACAATAAGAAGAATCATTTGTTAAATTTTTAATGTTATATCAATTGTGTAAAGTGCGTTCAGATATAACATATAAGATGAAAGAGATCACATCATAAAATACTTGACCAAATCAATTAATATAGTCATAATTCATATTATAACTCCATTTAAACCTCTCATTTCCCATATGATAAATTATTTCATATTTCAAAATCACCACAATATTTAAAATAAACTCATCCAAATGATCTGAGCTCAAATTCATAATTTTCAAGCTAAGAAATAAATAATAGGTGGGTTAATTTGAAAATAATTATTTGAATTTGGGTTCATTCTGAAAATAATAAAACATCTTTGAACAAAGAGAACTCGGTTCCCGGTGTTCGTATTCCCGAGCCAGACCTGCTCAACGGTTCGGACAAACCAAAGCATATGATTGGTTATCAATCTCACTCAATCGTACTTGGACAACCATCATCCATATCACATGAAATTCACATATTTACTCTTAGTCATACATTAATTAGTCTATTATATATTATTTCATTCCTAGGTACTTAGAGTAGTTTAATATTAATCACGATCAAAGTATTTGTAGACTATTGAAACTTATTAGCTGCCAATTTTGTTAGCTTAAAATGAGGTTTTACTAATTCTTTTATGATTAAACTTATCAATACTAAATACGGAAATGAGAATAAACACATCAAAATTTTTAAGTGAAACCTGAGTACCAAGAGAAAATTACGGACCATCTCATGGTTAATATACTATCACGAAAATAACCAGGTTATAGCCATAAGAACTATCGAAATATTGTATAACTCAACGCGAAGCCACAAAAAAATGTTTTGTAGAACCTTTAAAAACCTCCCTTTAAAAACCTTTACTCTAAGTGCTTTCACGGTTATTCTCTGATAATCCATCTGAGATGATGATTTGCATCAAAGCGGCTTACACAATATATATAATGACAATAATGGACTTTAGGGTTAAAGTCACTAATCTTCCATCGATCCCACTAATCTTCTAAGCACAAGTCGAGACCGTCCGTCACTGGAGCCCTATCACTTCCAAGGTTTGATTTTGGTACATATCGTCATTCTCATTTTATATCGATCGTCATATGTCGATCAGTCCCTTCGTCAAAACGACGATAGTACCTAACAAATTTAACGGTTCTCTATTGTAGAACTTTCAACCACTATTCCGTTCAATGTATACCTATAGTCAAACGACTTCAATTCGTAAGTCAAAACATTTTTAAAATATTGTCGATCGACAATATCACTTAGCTATCGGATGACAAGAATAAAAAACATTCATGCGTCTAGAGTTAATTTTCATTACTAACATGTGAATAGTTAATTAGTTTAAATCAATATTAAACTTTGTGGTTTCTTTCAATAACACATAAAAATTCGAACTTAATTTAATTTAGTAACAAGTAATTTGGATTCCATAAAAGCCCTAGGATTTGTGTATGATTTATAATTACAAAATTGCAAAATAGTCCTTATAGGTACAAAAGTATAATTCTTTGAAAAATATATATAAATTTTTATATTTTGTAATAACTAAAATTAATATAAATATATAAGAGAAAATTGCAAGGGACCCTCAATATTTGAAATAGTGTAAAGACGATGTCTTTATAGTTTCAAAATTACATATGAAGCACCCAAAGTTTACATAATGTGTGTGATTGACCCTCCAACTTTTTAAATTTGTAAATAACATGACCTCAAAGTTTAAAAATTGCATGGTTGGCCCCCAAAGTTCCAAAATCGTTTGTATTTGACCCTTACGTCCGGTATATTTTTGAGTTTATATACAAAGTAAAATTATCATGAAATATAATAACAAAACATTGTAAGACAAATTAGTGTTTTAGCAAGCGGATGTAACATACTTCTCCGGTACATATTTCTCCGAGTCAATTCTGAACTATTTAATATATTTAGGGGCTAAATATCAAATCAGTAAACAAAATCGGTCAATTCCAACATGTGGAAAGAATAATATCAATTGCGAAAAAAACTCAAAAAAATACCGTACGTGAGAGTCAAATATAAACTATGTGGCACCGACTCTTCAATTTTTCACATTTTCCGTGTCTAGTCGAGTCGGACTCTCCGACTCTTGACACTTGATACAAAACGACGTCGTTTTGATTTCTTCCTAAATTTGATTTTTTTATTAATTGGAAACGTATCTTATGTGCTTTCACGACTTTTTAATGTTGTCAATCTACTTGTGAATTCTTCGTACAAGCGATGATGGATCAAAAAGTGGTTGTTTTTGGGGAGATGGTAAAATCGACGAACGATATTAATTTTTTATAAGTTAAATTTTCTTATATAATGAATTGATAAATATTTGTAGTTTTAAACTTGACTTTATGCAATTTTCTACAAATTCTAACAATTACTTTATTTAATTTTGCTTTTAATTAATATTATTTTATTTAATAATACGAGTCGAGTCGAAAATTTGACTCTTATACTCTTGCCGAGTCGTGTCGAGTCGAGTCGCGCCGAGTCGGTCGGACGAGTAGATGCCGCATAGAATATAAACGGTTTTGAAATTTTAGGGGCCAACTTTACAATTTTTAAACTTTGAGGGTATGGTGTTTACAAATTTAGAAAGTTAGAGGATCAACCACACACATTATGTAAACTTTAGGTGATTCGTACGTAATTTTGAAACTATAAAACTATCACATTTTTCATATTTCAAATATTAGGAGTTAATGACATACATCAGTCAAATATATAAATAAGGGAATTAAACAAGTAGTCAGATATGTTTGTACTAGCATTGATCAAAGTTGAAAGAACAACGTTTAGGCCAATTCAAATCAATCACATTTTTCAAAAAAAACATTATATTTATTGTAGCTTTAATGCTGTAGGGTTTTCAAATTAGTTCCGAGTAAAATCACATTTCTAAATCGATATGTTGATAAATGACTTATAAGCTATTTTAGAAAAAGAAACACATCTTAAATAATTTGTTATACTTCTTAAATTAAAATATCTAGATAGAAATGTTATTTTTTATAAGTCTAGTTTTATAGTGTGTAATTGGTTTGACTTGTATTTCTGATAAAATTTAATTCTGTTTTAAACTTGATTATACATACAATCTCTCGATCCATTGAATTTTCAATTTTTTACATGATAACACATCTCAACAGTGAATTTTTAGTTCTCTTTCAATTTAGAAAAAATTTAGGTGAAAAAATAGGTAAACTAATTACTCGAGTTTACCGTGTGTATTGAAGAAAATTTGAACTTAAACAAGAGAGTTTGAATTGAGGTAAAATGTTAAAATAAAATGCTTTCAATCATATATATAAAAGTAGAATTGTTATAATTTATAATCAAAGTGATATCATGAATTATTATATTAACGTAATTATTTCAATGTTTTTCACTTTTAATATAAATTATATTAAGTAGATAGTCGAGCCATTAAATACTAAATTTCAACTAGACTTTTGTTAAATCTTAAGGACAAAAACGGTATCACAACAAATGTATCCATTATTTAAATAAATAAATAATATATTTTTTGTATTTGATAGCGAGCAATGAAATGGACGGACTGGATTGAAAAGATGAAGTGAAGTACTGATAACCACTGTCACCTCGTTTACTTCATTTGTGGGACCCTTCAGGGACTCGTAGCGCGAAATTTCCGGGTGCTCTCTCTGCCCCTCTGAACTTTCACAAAAATCTCACTCTCTCTCCCACATCCTCCATTTACCATATTGTCCTTTCCTTTAAATCTATACATCCACGCTAATATTTTTAATTGGTCCTTTTTAATGGTTTTGATCGATCAATAGTTTATGTAGAAAATAAACAAAAAATAATATTAGTGTCATATTCATATAAACATTATTTATTTTATTATCTTATTTAATAAAAATATCCAAATATATTTTTTCATAACACTATAATTTCTATCTTTTTTAAAAGTCTTTGTTATTTGTATGACATTGTTACGTTATTATCAATATCTTTTATAATATTATTCCAATGAGAGAGCTGGGCCTATCTGATTTAAAACATATATGTACAATGTTTTCATCTACACATATTACTATTTTTATTTAACTAAAATATAAGTTATTACCTAAAACAATTGAATCAAAATCATGAAATAAAACCCTAAACCCTAAAGTCATTTGAAATGTTAAGATTAGAAGAAAAAGGTAAAAGGGAACATAAATGGCTATGGGCTACTATGGTTATGGCTATATAGATAGATGGTATTAGTATTAGTTTATTTATTCCAGCAAAGAGAACGTCTTGTCACCTCAAGAACAAGCTTTCCTCTGGTGCACTCCCACTCCCTCCGCCATCCTCGTCGGCGACAAACCCATGTGAACTCTTTGCATCTTCCCTATGCTTCCCTTCTTTCTTTTCATTTTTTTTGTCTTAATTGTTTAGATTACATGACAGCCAAGTTTCATGAACTTTTTCTGTAAGAGTACCCTTGTTGTTTACCCACAAAGAAACGCCAATTTCTGTTGATTTTTTTATCCCCACGAAAAAGATTAAGAGCAACCCAGATCCCAGTTCTTTCTTTGTTGTTTATGAACTAGGGTTCTTGATTTTTGATTATTTCACTTATTTTGACCTGGGATTGTTGGATATGGAGGGGTATAACCATCAGTTTAGTCATAACGTTAATTCACGGGGAAGCAGCGGTTTTCTGTACGGCGGTGGGTCCGTTCTTGCTCCAAGCTCATCAATTTACGGAAGAACAGATGGTGGATCCGGTGAAACTCTGCGCCAGATGCAATTTGGTGGCTTTAATATTCTTTCTGGAGATTGTTTTGATCAATCAGAGAGCCAGCGGCACCCTCCGGTGAAAACTGAAGCTGGGAGTTCACATAATCACCCACCTAAATTTCACTACGCCTCTGTCATATCTGGAACTCCACAAGTTGTAAATCGGCGGGAGTCCGGTGAAGATTCCGGTGCGACGGATGCTGTTAAAGCTAAGATTATTGCTCATCCTCAGTATTCCAATCTCCTTGAAGCGTACATGGATTGTCAGAAGGTCACTTATTTCTGCTTCAATTAACACATTTCAACACACATCTTTACTAACTAATAAACTTCTGAAGGTGGGAGCTCCGCCGGAGGTGGTAGCCCGTCTGGCTCAGGTCCGTCAAGATTTTGAAACATGGCAACGGGCTGCATCATCCCACAGAGAGGATTCCAAAGATCCAGAACTTGATCAGTTCATGGTACCTTACTTCCTTTCGGGTTTTCTTCAGAATTCAGATTCTCATTGTTTTTTACCCCCAGGAAGCTTATTACGATATGCTGGTTAAGTACAGAGAAGAACTCACAAGACCTATACAAGAAGCCATGGAATTCATGCGTCGTGTAGAAACTCAGCTTACTATGCTTACAAACGCGCCTGTCAGAGCTTTCAACTCCGGTACATATTTCATCTTCCCCTTATACATTCATTGAAACAACACAATCTGAACAGAAGTTCAGATTTCTTAAAACATTCAGATAACCAGTAATCAGAGTGAATTGTTCAGTTAACTTGGGTTTGGTTAACTTAACCTATGCTCAATAGTTGTTGCTTTTGATGTCGCAGGCTATTTGCTACTTCCCGAACAGAATGAAAGTTACTGTACAATAATTTTAAATTCATGTCTCCTCAGTCTTTACAGGAAGCCTATATATTAAAAAATCAAAACCCTAAACCACGAGTACACAGTTTCCAATGAATAGGCACAAATTTGTCAAGTAATTTTAGAAAATATAATGTAGATTGGTGAACGTGTGCCTGCAATTCACATCAATGGTAAATCTTAAAGCTTACTGAAGCAATGCATTTGTCTTATCTATAAAAGCACGATTCATTTTTATGAACCGTGAACTACTGTTCATATCCTTGTGTTGTTTGTCAGAAATCTTAATTTACGGGGATTTATTCGTTGTTTTTTTCTTCTGATCATGTGCCTTAACCAGAAAATGCTCCCTAGTTTATTTACTGTTTATTTTTAAAACAGATGATAACAGTGGAGGCGGCGGCGGATCATCTGATGATGAACAAGAAAATAGCGGCGGCGTTGAAACTGGAGTTACTGCTATAGATCCACGAGCTGAAGACCGTGAACTGAAAAATCATCTTCTTAAGAAGTACAGTGGGTATCTTAGTAGTCTAAAACAAGAGCTTTCTAAGAAGAAAAAGAAGGGTAAACTTCCAAAAGAAGCGAGACAGAAACTTCTTAACTGGTGGGAAGTACACTACAAATGGCCTTATCCTTCGGTATATACTAAAATCACCATTTTGTTGCCCCCTTTTTGTTCTAAAATCGCCATTTTTGCAGGAATCGGAGAAAGTTGCGTTAGCTGAGTCGACTGGATTAGACCAGAAACAGATAAACAACTGGTTTATAAACCAAAGAAAACGTCACTGGAAACCATCTGAAGATATGCAGTTTATGGTAATGGACGGTTTGCATCCTCAAAATTCAAATCTTTACATGGAAGGTCATTACTTAGGAGAAGGTCCTTACAGGCTAGGGCCTTGATTTGTTGCATTCAAAACGATGATGATCGACAAATAAGTTGAATTGTGCAAAAAAACAGTTTCGATTAAAAAAAATTGTGCAATTTTTTCTGTTGTGGTTTTATCAGTGTGAGCTTTTGCTACTTTATTGTATTTAAGGACATCTATTTGCTGTTCCTCAGCTCAATGTTCAAGGATAAGGAACTTGATTTATTAATGCTTTAATCATTTTAGCTGTAGGGAACGTGGGAATGTAATAACATAGAAAATATGAAATTATTTATTTAAATTTTGTAAGTATTCTAAAAAATAAGAATGGTAAATCTATATAATGACTTCTAACAAATAGATATTGGAATATTAAATGTATCATCATCCTTGAAATTAATATGATATTTTTTGATTAAGTGACAAACAATTTAGATTTTAATTAATTGTAAAACAGCGTGTCAAATAATTACAAAAACATTAATTAATTAATAATAATAACCTAGATTAAAGGTAAAAAATTATAATGTGGGAAATGAAGGTCATTTATTTGTTTTTCTACTTCTAAATCTTGGGAATGAGAAGTCACTTGTTTTTTGGGAATGTAAGTTTTTAATTAATTATTCACCCAGTTTATACATTGAAATTGAACAATTAACTTATGTGGGATTAGTAAATATTTTTTTGTTATTTATTGTTGTAAATATATATATTTTTTAAAAGTAGGGTAGAGGGAAACTTAACTGGAACATGTGTGGCAGAAGTAGTGTCAGTTTGGTGTTAGAAGGAAGAAAACTATTTAAAAAGTGTTGTCTTAAATTATAATAATAATAATATATTGGATTGTAGCAGAAGGAAATCTTTTGTCCAAAACTTTAACCAAACTTTTGTTGACTTTTAAATCCACATTTGTCCCCTCTCTTCTCAATATTTCACTAACTTAGCATAAACCAATGTTTTCATTTTATATTAAATTTTAAAATGTAAAGAATTATAAATACGAATATTAGTTCAGTTAGTGACATTATTTGAAATTAAAAAAGGAATTTAGAATTTATAACAAATCACTATAGTTTAGTGGGCCTTATGATTAGTAACAAATATTTATTGAGCCCGTAAGCCCATTGAACAGGGAACTTGCCACGCAGAAATGGCATCTCTCTAGGGTTTCAGGTAACCGTGTTCTGGTTTATGCAGATCTAGAAAGTTTCTGATTTTGCTATATCGTGTTAATCTTCCTTGAGATTGTGAGGATTATGATTTTTTAAAATTATACGAAGAACAAATTGTGGCAATTGAGTTTCCCGCGGACATACAAGTTTCGGTAAATTGACGCAAATTTTATGGAAAATGGTGGAAGCAAATCTGCTCCGTTGGGATGTTCATTGCGTTGTATTTAACTGAGATTACACTATTGACTTACATTGCTAGTTTTTTCCCAATTTATTCCGGCGGTGTAGAATCCACCATCTCCTGAATCCTTTGGATCGAGAGATCAAGAGTTGCTTTTTCCATGTTTGCAAAGCAAACCCGAAACCATCCTGGTTCTGAACAATGGCAGGACGATCCAGGTGAAATATTTAACCCGACCCGGTAAATAATTTGCTCCCATAACTCCATTTCAGCTTGAAAAGTGTTTGAACTTAACAGATGTCGCATGTCAACCCAGCAGAATAATCCAGCATTACTCTTGAGGCACGGGATACCTAATTTTTGTAAGCCGGATACCAACATTTTCTTCCTGGTACTCAATCTTGTCTTGTTTTCAGTGATATATTTTGTTATAAATCTCTTATCAACCAAGACTTTTGACAGGAGAAACTGAGATTGTGAAGAAACAAGCCCAAAACTTGACATTTTGGTTGCTGCAGATATCAAAGTTTCATTGTTGGAATAGATCATACCAATCCTGAATCCTGGCAAGCCTAAATCCTTTGAAAGGCTTGAAACGAGGTGAACTCTGTCCCAAATTGATTCATTCCAATCAATGAATCTCTTATTTAAAGCTTCATAGATGCTTATGAATCTTGGAAAATCAAATACTGTGCCTGAGTATATTTCATCACTCACTATATGAATGTTCTTGCTGATTGAGAATGTGATCAGGAGATTTAACTCATCTAGACTCATAGTTGTACCCAATGGATTTGAAGGATTTGTTATGAAAATCCCCTTAACTTTCAGATTTAAGTCTTGGGATCTCTTGTAGGCTTCTTCTAGAGCAGAAGCAGTGATTGTGAAATTGTTTGAGCTTGTGCAATTTATTGGGATTATTTCTACACCAGTTCTCCATTTCAGATCCCTATCAAACCTGACAAACAAACAGTAATTAGTGAAGCTCATGCAGATACATGGTTAAAAAGATGAGTAATCAGAACCCTGGATAATATGGATTGGGAATCAAGAAGGCTTCTCCTGGTTCAGCAAGGCAATACACAAGGACCTCATTTGCTGATGTGGCTCCTGCTGTAAGAACAAGCTTATTTGGATCAAAATTTAGCCTGTTTCCCCTTATTTCAGACATGTATTCAGCTAATCCCTGAGTAAGAACAAGTACATATCATGGTAAGAATGAAGAGTTCTAATATTTTCTTACCTTCTTAAATTCAGGCAATCCATGGTAGTCCTGGAACAGAGCCAAGCTCCTGAAAATGGATTTACCCTTGTTCAGAAACAAGCATATATCCTTGTTACTTGCGATCCAAGTTTCAATGAGATCGAAGGAGAGCTGCATCCATAAAATGAATGATTAAATGCATTCAAATTCGCAACATTTTTGTGTTGATTTATCTGAAAATTTTATACCTGATTTTCAGCAAGGCCCATTTGAATAATACCAGATGGATTTTTCACAGGATCATAGGGATTCTTTTCGTATTCTTGCCACCCCAAGAAGTATGAAGATTCTTCACCGTGAGACTTGCATGTAGCTCTCTTAGACAACATTCTTGAATTATTACTATTTCTCTACTTTGTTAGAAGCATGAGATGTAAGGAGCAAAGTGTTTCATTGTGGTATTTATAGTGAATGCAGGAGCAACAACTATATCTCATTTGCACTAGCGAGCTTCGCTGTATGTCTTCAAGTGTTCCCTGTAAGCCTTCATTCATATCTACAAACCACTTTCTATTATCCCTTTGGTTAGATTTAGATGGTAAGAAAATAATACTGATTTACTTGAATATCTATTCTGTTATATTATACAAGTCATTTACTATGATCCATAATAATTCTTATAAATCATTCCAAACCACATCTTATTTCCGATGTGGTTCAATTGTCATATTTCAACACACCTCTTAAGTCCAACCAACTGACAAGTTGGACTAAACAATTCAAGTCAGTATATTACAAATCGATCAATTTCATTAAACCGGACTAACCTCGACATGGTAACTTGGGATTTATGAACCTGCTCTATTATAATGTTAAATTAATAGAGTTGGTTTAATTTACATAGAGAGGATACACTAATATAATGTATAAAAAAGAAAAGATCACACATCAAAAAACTTGAACAAGTCAATTAGAGTGGTATCGAGGTGTGGGAGAATTGTGATATTTGAATGATATTTTTACATGCATATGGATAAGACAATCCATTTCTGACACAAGATTAAAATATCTGCAGGGAGAGACAAAGAACAAAGATTGGAGGAGGATGAGGACAAACTGTGTCCAGGCTTCACATATCCATTAAAGTGTACTCTCAAATGCACATTTTGTCAACAAAAAAGACTGAAGCATGAGTAGGAATTGAGTCTCGTTAAATTTGCTTTAGCTCCAACATAAGCCTTGTTTCCATATATGGAACAATATTTGAACTTGGACATCTACAGCTCTCTCTCAATCAATGTAAGTTTGCTTATTTTTAAATTCTAATGGAATCCATACAAAGATCAGAGATCCTTTCGTTTTAAACATTTTATTTCGGCTATATATGACCGATGTTCGGTTCACATAAATATACAAGTGGATAGTTTGAGCTAATCTTATCTGTCTATAGTGCATCATGTGAGATGTCTGAGCTATGTGTTTTCTCCCAATTTGACAAATAGGGTCTTCTCTGTGACGTGGGAGAACTACTTGCTGTCTTACCATTTCAAAAGAGAAAATGACATCTTTTATCTCCAAAGTTTGGTGATTTTTATAAATTTTATCCCAAATATTTATTTGTCATTTGTAGTCAACATATTTTGATAGTTTTGGTACAAGTGGTTCTCATGATTTCCGAAATTAGACAAATTTGATCCTTATGTAGCTAAATTTGAGTATCAAATTCATCACATATATTATACTTTAAAGATTAAATTTATTAAAATTTACAAAATATGAGAATTAGTTTTACTAAAAATACACAATATGGGGACTAGTTTTACCTTAAAAAACTTTGAAAATTATATTTATTAAAATAAAGAAAATTTGAATACTAAATTTATTAAATTATATTAACTTTGGAGATGTCATTCGCCAATTTCAAAATACCACCGCATGTGATGAGAACCATTGAAATTTAAGAAGGCAAACATGAAGAGGGGACAGAAAAAAGAGCACATGAAAATCATAATTTGGTTATGAATACAAGTGTGGAAACAGAGATGGATCATGTTCCCATTTGTAAGGAGACAGAAATGGAGGATCAAGACCAAGTCTGTCTGTCTGACTCCTCAAATGGATTGAGTTGGGACCAATTATTTTGATCTTCTAACATGAAACACAATACTTCTTGCAAAATTGTCGTATCCAGCTTACATTATGAAGGTTTTTCAGTGCCATTAATCCAGCTTCAAAGGCATTAACATGTTGAAATCTCACATCATTATAAAATCAATCCAAATGATCCTCAACAGCTCATAACTTATGGTGTGCTTCTTATAATTCAATCTAAATTATATATATGAGACAATTTTACATATTTCAACACACTCCCAATTCAACCACATTATAAATTAGATTTGAGAATTAATTTCATTAAGACGGATTAACCTAGTAATTCACTCAAGATTTTTCCGAACCCCCTTTAGTACATTGTCAATTGTTTAGAGTAGTGTCAATTTACGTGATGAATGTGCACGGATATAATGTATAATAGTTAAGAGACCACAACATAAAAGATTTGAAAAAATCAATTACAATAATCTACAATCTCTCTTATAAAAATAGTATCTAGTGATATTTTAACATAATAAAATTGGCATATGGTGTCTCATATTAATTAATTCCCAACAAGGTTATTATATTGCATGTATCCCTTATCCACCAACTGTTAAAATCTTAAGGTGACGTATTTTCATCATTCACAAAATTTTGTTATGAAAACTCTATGGTATAAGTCGCATTTTAGATATATTAATCATTGCATAATCTTCTGATTAATGTCATCACCCACCTACGCGGAATGCAATTATGCAACCGCATTACTCGTATATAACACTAAAATATTATTCAGTTGTTTAACTGAATAATATAATTCTTTTTTATAATACAATTCTTATTAAAAGGATGCGTATTTACATTGTGTGGGCTGTCATTAATTGATGATATCGGCCCAAATAAAAATTTAACTGAGTTATGGGCCGTAATAATAAACAATAGTTATTATTAGTGGCCCATGAAGCAAAGGAAACTACGTTGTGGATCGTTTGACGTTCCATTTCAGATTTCACATGATGTTTTAATGACAATAAACAAAAAAGACATTACTCAATTATTGAAGGGTGTTAATTTACGAAACTAGATACTGTCGGCAACTAGATAATTTCAACAGATAACATTGACATTTCACATATGAATCATTATTATTATCTTTTTTTTACTTATTTTATTGAAAATGACTTTCCCGTTAGCTTTATTTTATTCTCTTTCTACCTGCTATGCGTGCCAGATGATCAATTTTCTTCAAAACGATTTTGTTTTAATTTTACTATTAATTCACTTTTTATCGATATTGTTATGAATCGAAAGTTGTCTCTTCTTCATAAGGTGGTGGAATCGACAATAAGCACTCATTTTAATTAAGCAAAATATTTTATAGAATAAATTTAAAAAGATTTGTAGGGTATAATTTATGTAACTCTTAATAAATTTTAATATTTATGTATCTATTTTGTATTTGTTTAATGTTATCATTTAAACAATCTTGCCAAATCGAATCAAGTCGCACAGAGTCGATGTCGCATAGCTGTGAATGTATACATTTGAGTAATGATTTAATTAGAGTGATATGATATATAATTTTCAAAATAATTCTCAATTTTAGATATGTTTCTAATTCTTAAATAAATAACTTTATTTAGTTTTATCAATATTTAATTTAATTTTTTTCCTTTTGTAAGAAAATGTTGGTTCACCATAACAAACATCCAAATTATTGTTCTCAACTAAAGGCCATGTATTGTCCAGGCAACATTTTTTATGGTGAATGTTCTTACCTTCCATTTGGGAAGACTAGTTTTTACATAAGTTTAACACCATAAATTGTTGTATGGATCATAAAATAGCAACAATAGTTAGTTACAAAGATGCAATGAATAACATATGTATCTGAACTTCTAGCTCTTAGATGAAGTTAATGATTACATGTTTGATAACATGTGGTCAACACCGATCATACCAACAATGAGTTGGTAGTAGACTAGTTGTGATTTGAGGGAGGTTTATCATTTTCCATAGCTTATAAAAAGAGTGTTAATTTCATTTGTTTCAACACAACATCTATTCATCTATTCTCTCATTGTATATATTCTCTTGTGCATATTCAATAGTGAATATATATTGGTAGCCGGAGTTTCCTCGAAGTTTCGGTCTGATTCTGGGTTTAAATTCATATCAATTGGTATCGGAGCAAGGTTGCATTGAGTATGCTCTATGGTTGCACTTAGACTAAACTTCCACATCAAAAAAGTTTTGTCATGTGCTTATTGGTATAATTGTTAAATTTAAACATTATTGTGTATTTTGTGATTGTTGTTTAGCAATCATGTCAGATGGTAAGATTCAAATCAAGCTCTTCAATGGAAAAAATTATGCATATTGGAGGATGCAAATAGAGAATATTATCTATGAAAATGATATAGGAGATGCCTTATTCGATGTCAAATCAGAAGCGATTAAAGATCCAGAATGGAGTAAATTGGATCGGAAAGCGTTGGTTGTGGTGTTGTTATCACTATCACGGAATATGACGTTTAAGGTAGCTGGTGAGAAAATCACTCACAGCTTAATGAAGGCTTTTGCAAACATGTATGAGATACCTTCATCGACCAACAAAGTGCATTTAGCACGAAGATTTTTTACCTTGAAGATAACGGAAGGCGGTTCTGTGATAGAGCATCTGAATGAATTTAACGGGTTGTTGAAACAACTTTCATCGATTGGATTTAAAATCAATGATGAGATGCAGGCAGTCGTGCTGCTCGGGTCGCTACCGGACAGCTAGGAGACAACTGTTGATATGATTAGCAGCCAAGTGGAAAAATTAAAATTCCATGAAATTCAGGATCGAGTCATCAACGAGGAGGTTAGAAGAGCGCAACGAGGGGAATTGTCGGGCTCTGCCTTAACCACTTAAGAAAAGACTAGAGGTCGTGGTCGTGACAAATACCGTGATAGTGGTCGTGGACGTTCCAATAGCAAAAGTCGGGGAAAATAAAAAACCCGTGGAAAAGCCGAATGTTGGAACTGTGACAAAATTGGTCATATGAAGAAAGATTGCAAAATCCCAAAAAAACAGGATTTTCCTCCAACCAATGTTGCGATAGAAAGAGATTCTGATGACACTCTGGTACTATACGTAGAGAGTCCATTAGAGTCATGAGTAATTGACTCAGGAACATCATTCCACTCAACTTCGAATTGGGAGCTATTCAAATATTTTGTAGATGGAAAACAAGGGAAAGTATATCTTGCTGATGGCAAATATTTGGAGATCATGGGTCAAGGTGACATTATGATCAAATCTTCCAATGGATACAAATGGATACTTGAATATATGAGATATATTGCGGGGCTACAAAAGAACTTAATCTCGGTCGACCAATTGGATAACAAGGGTTATCGAACAACATTTGGAGATAGAAATTGCAAAGTTGTGAAAGGAGCGATAGTCATTGCCAGTAGAATAAAATCGGGAACTTTATATTTGGAGAAATTCATCGGAGTAGTCAAAGATCATGCGACTGGTGAACTTGAGCACTCCAAATTATGGGACAATAGACTCGGGCATATCAGTGAAAATGGAATGACTATATTGTCGAAGAATGGTTCACTACCTAACTTCAACCCAAAGGAGGTAGGATTTTGTGAAGATTGTGTTCTCGGAAAGCAGTGCAAAATGAAGTTCCCTAAGATCGGAAGAGAACCAAAGAAATCAAAACTTGAACTTCTTCATACTGACGTATGGGGAAAATCGCCGGTTGAGTCTTTAGGAGGCTCAAGATATTATGTCACATTTATTGATGATGCAACTAGGAAGGTATGAGTATACTTCTTGAAACGCAAATCTGACATGTTTAACGTCTTCAAGCAATGGAAGGCGGAAGTTGAGAATGAGACATGTATGAAACTCAAGTATCTCAAATCAGATAATGGTGGAGAATATGATGGAAATGAATTCAAGATATCCTACTCTAATCATGGGATTAAGCTAGAGCGCACAGTTCCGAATAGCCTCCATCAAAATGGTGTTGCTGAAAGAATGAACCGCACATTGAATGAGCGAGCACGAGCTATGCGGCTTCATGCTGGATTGTCCAAGACCTTCTAGGCAGATGCAATTAACACTGCGGTATATCTGATCAATCGAAGCCCATCGGCCCCAATTGACTTCGAATTGCCAGAAGAACAGTGGACTGGGAAGAATGTATCATTTTCTCACTTGAATGTGTTTGGATGTGTCTCGTATATTTATGTTGATCCTGAAAAACGAGACAAGTTGGAAGCTAAGGCTCAACGATGAATCTTAATTGGTTATGGATCTAACTACTTCGGATACCAATTATGGATAGAATGAAAGAAAGTAATTAGATCGGGTGATGCTACATTCAATGAAGATCAATTATTCAAACATATTAAGCTTGGATCAAAGCTCGATGAAGTGAGAGAATTTGAGGTGACTAAATCACAACATAGGGTTGAGATTGAATAGTATGATGCAGAATTTCCCGAGGCATCATCTGAAGAGGAGGTCGAGACTCATGATGAAACTCAGTTAGAGCCATCGACTTCATAATTGAGAAGATCTACTCGAGTACGAAGAGTACCAAGTTTCTACTCACCTTCTATGTATTATACACTTTTGACTAATGCCGGAGAGCCAGAGGATTTTTGTGAGGCTATCGAATCTAGAGAGCAGGTCAAGTGGGAGAAGCAATGAATGATGAGATGAAATCATTGGAGAACAACAAAACTTGGGTTTTGTTGGAGCTTCCAAAAGGAAAGAAGACGTTAATAAACAAGTAGGTCTATCGAAACAAGGAAAAGACTGATGGTTCAAAGAGATACAAGGCAAGACTTGTCGTCAAAGAGTTCTTACAAAAGAAAGGTATTGATTACTTGGAGGTTTTTTCCCCGGTGGTAAAGATGACGACAATCTGGGTAGTGCTCAGCATAGTAGCAGTTGAGGATTTACACCTTGAATAAATGGATGTTAAGACGACATTTTTCCATGGTGATATGGATGATGAGATTTACATGAAACAATCATATGGGTTTGAAGTTCAATGAAAGGAAAACTATGTCTGCAATTTGAAAAAGAGTTTGTATAGTCTAAAACAAGCTCTAAGACAATGTTACAAGAAGTTCAATGAATTCATGGGGAATCATAAGTTCAATGAAGTTCAATGTTACAAGAGCTTGTATAGTCTAAAACTGACACATGTTACTACATCAGGCGGAGTCATGATACACATATATTGTTGATGTTGTATGTGGACAACATGCTCATTGCTGGATCGTGCATGAAAGCAATCAATCGTTTGAAAGAAGAGTTATCAGAGACATTCGAGATGAAAAGCTTGGGGCCCGCAAGGAAAATTCTTGGAATGCAAATCACTAAAAATCGAAAGGATGGGGTTCTCTCGTTATCACAACAAAAGTATATCGAGAAAGTAGTCGATCAATTTCAAGTGGGAGAGACGAAAACTCGGAGTTTACATTTGGGAGCATAAATAAAACTCTCAAAGGCACAACAACCTGACACGATTGAGGAGATCGAACACATGGCTCGGGTCCCTTACGCTTCTGCAGTATGGAACTTGATGTATGCAATAGTGTGCACAAGACAAGACATTGCTTATGCTGTGGGAGTTGTAAGCAGGTTCATGTCAAACCCGAGCAATGTGCATTGGGAATAAGTTAAGTCACTAATTCGATACTTGAAAGGAACATCGAACATGAAGTTGTGCTTCAAGAAAGGAGATATTGAGCTCTCGGGATACACTGATGCTGATCTTGACAGTAATCTTGATACTCGAAAGAATACCTCTGGATACATATTCACGATGGGAGGTACTGCCGTGAGTTGGATGTCTAGATTGCAAAAATGCATAGCACTCTCAACCACCGAAGCAGGGTATGTGGCAATCTCAGAAGCAACACGGGAGATGCTTTGGCTCAAAAACGTCCTAAAGGAGATCGATAAGGATGAAGAACGCGGATCTCTCTATAGTGATAGCCAAAGTGGACTCAGTTTGGCTAAGAACCTTTTGTTTCACTCACGAACTAAGCACATAGAGTTGAAGTACCATTATATTCGAGATATGATAAACAAGAAAAAACTCTTGTTATTAAATATGCAAGAGACGGAAAATCCAACAGACATGCTAACCAAGGTGGTCACCACATCGAAGTTAGAGTTGTGCATAACTCTAGCAGGACTCACCCAATAGCACAAGAAGTGGGAGCTCTCGACGGATAGATGAATGTAAAGAGTCCCTCCCTCGAGAGATCTTGATCGAGGGTCATCCTCGATGGCAGTATTATAAGATGTTGCAGTGCTACCCGAGAAAAAGATCAAATGCAGGTTTAGAGGAAGATAGTATTGACTTCAAGTGTGAGATTGTTAGATGAAGTCAATGATAACATGTGATCAACACTGGTCATACCAACCATGGGTTGGTAGTAGACTAGTTGTAATTTGAGGGAGGTTTATCCTTTCCCTTGGCCTATAAATGAGTGTTAATCTCATTTATTTCAACACACCAACACAACATTTATTCTTCTCTTCTCCCATTATATACATTCTCTTGTGTATATTTAATATTGAATATATATTGGTAGTCGGAGTTTTATCCGTTACCGGAGTTTCCTCGAATTATCGATCTGGTTATGGGTTTAATTTTCTAACACTAGCCACATATATAAACTTGATAGTTTTAATTACTTATCTTACAAAAACATAATTATTAACTTTGAATGCAATAAATCAGAGATTAAATGCTATGTTTTACTAGAGAATATCAACCATGGATTCAACCTTCAATTCTTCTTTGTTGGGCTTCAAAATTAATAGTTATGTGCATCAAATATGGGCTAAGCCCATCAAATATGGAGATAGTTTTGGAAACATATAACAGAGTTGGAGTTTTGTGCAAAAATAGACTACATTGATCTCTCAATCCATTGGAAACATATTAGCGATGTGCGAGAATCGGGGTGTAAGGGTGTAAGATTCGTTAATGTTTTGCGAATTCAATTGGGTCATGTTTTGTTAAAAAATATAAATATATTTTTTATATAGTTTTCAATTATCAAATTATATTTTAAATCATGTCGATTTTGATTGTATAAAATTTTATATAAATTAATTAAAAAATATTTTTTTTATTATAATTTTAAAATTCTTTTTTAATAATAACGCACCCTACATAATGGATGTATTGAGTTTCATAAATTCGAGCGAATCGTGCAATATAGTTCTTGGGTAACTCACTAACTTATTTCACATAAATATGCTATGTGGGCCAATGGAAAACAATATATTTAATCATTACAATTGCACATGAAGAGTTACATTTGATGATGGTAGAATTTGTATATTTGAAGCTTAAAGTCTTCATCATTTTTGTAGCCATACAACATGGCTTGCACCATATCGAATCAACCACATACCACGTTATTTTGTCGAGAGGGCGATCATATTATGTTTCTTTATTAATATTATTTATTTTAATTAGAAATTTGAATTTATTATTTATTTTAATTCACCCCTAAACCCAACTTGTCGATCACTCTCTATATTGCAATAGTGTTTTATTCTTTCAAAATTCATGCATATATGACGCAGTTATGATAATGATGATAATAAATTTAATTACACTGTACAATAAAATATTTAATAGTGAAAATGAAGATTGAAAATTGATTACTCATATTCTATTTTTTGTATTTTTTAAAAAATTGTCAAAAACTTTTAATTTAGTTGTTTTTTATTTTGTATTTGTTATAATTATAATTAAAATGTATTAATTTTATATTTTATAACATTTTCAAAAAAATCAAACATTTATACTAATTAATTCATTGTTTTAATTAATACACTATAAATCAAATATTTCTAAAATAATTAGATCCTATACCCAACACCCCTACCTCTGGACCAGTGCAACACATATCAATGTCTCCAATTTGGTGAAACATGGGAAATTTTTTATGGTAACATGTGTTGTATAAAATATAACAATATTTAAAATGTTTATTATTTTTATTATTATGTTAAATACATGATAAAAAGTCAATAGACTTTTTCTTCCACTAAAACTATCTTATCTATTTTATTGGGAAAGTGGAGTTGGAAGTTGAGAAATATTTATCTAAATATTCTATTATATAAATAATAATAGAATTGTAGAAGATAGAGATGGAAAATATACCGAGAATACTGATTGAAAATATATCGAGAATACCGAGAATACCGAGATGGAAAATAATAGAGATGGAAGAGAATACTTGTATTCTCTTGTTTTGATATTCTTTTTTATCTGTATTGATTCTGAGTTCATCGACAATAATCATCGTTCCTGAGCAAGGGAGCTTGCTGCTTGTGTAACAAACACCGGTTTTGCCGGAATTGTTCTTAAGTTCAATGTCATTACGACGTGGCATAAGCGACACTCAACCAAATTTGATACAGAAGATCAAATCAACTTTCTGGTATTGTTTTATATTTATTGTATTTAATACTAACAGTGTTTTTTTAAGGTTTGATCCAATTTTCCAACAGTCTTAAGAACAATACTCTGGTTCAAATCGAAGAAAGATGAAAACAATTATCGTCATCATTTCCAGGTTCTATCGTATATTTCTTTTAAACACAAAATACACTACAACCCTCCCATTAATTTCACAAAATTGTTTCTCCGGCGATGAGCAACCAAATTGAGAAATTGGCTGCTGAATTTTAGGCTCAGAACTGAAATTATGATAACTTGCATGGTGAATACTGTTTAAAAAAATTTGATGTTGATGTTTATATAAATGTTTATATGTGATAATTTAAAATTAAGACTTGGCTTTAACTTGAGTATTTTTTCCGAAGGTGCTACTGTGATATATTTCTTCTCTTCACTTCTCATGGTAACCATTCTGATTGGTGTTGTTGCATGCATGTTTCTTTACATATTTCTATGCTATCCATACTTACCAATTGAGCATGTAAAGTGGGCAGAGAGATCAAACAATAAAATTAGGTGTTTTCTAAATAAAAATTAAGAACCGGTCTTAATTTTGTTATTTTAGCATGAAATTTAGGATCTCTTTACATTTTAAATTCAATAATTGTTTGAATTAGTATTTCAGTTTAATAATTTGATGATCATTTCAGCTCTTTTGCTCGTTAAACTGTATTTTGTGGCAAATATATATTTATTATAGCTGATGTGAATATATGTTAAATATAAAAATTAAGGATTAGTCTTCTATTTTTCCGGAAATGTCAGTCGTTAGTTATTGAATGTATCTCTGAAATTAATTAAAAAAGTTGAGACCCATTCCTAAATTTGAGATTTTTGGCAGAAATTTAGGATATTATTTTTTGAATTAGTTCCTTTGTTTTATTGCACTGAATATTTAATTATTACATGGAAAATAGCTTCGGTAAAATATAAACTAATTTTCTATGATTATTTTTGTAGAAAAATTGTATTTTTATCTCAATTAAGATCATTTTCATATCTCATTGACTTTGAAAATTTGTAGATTTTATTGAAATACCGAATAGTCATTTTAATACCCAATATTTAGCATTGAAAAAAAAACTAATATTATTATTAATTTTATTTAATGGTATTTGTTTAATTTTTTTAGAAGCAATTAATTGTATTTTCATGGGAATCATTTGATAATCAATTATTCTTTCTATTTAATTGGTGTGATTATTAATTGATATATATCTATTTACTTGATTAATTAGATTGTGATATTTATTGATATTATTATGTAATTTTGGAAGATTTTACTAAATTTCAAATATCCCAAAATGTGGGGTATTATGTGAATGTGTTTTCCATTATATCAATAAATATAGATAATCTAAAACATCAAATTAGATGTCTATAGATTATGTAGAGATTAGTGTAGTGAATCATTTTGTGATAAAAAACGATATCATTTAGTATTACACTATTTTCTGAGAGTTGAATTCTTTGAACACATTTTGTCAATATCCGAACTAACTCCTCGTAATACTCCGAGAGATATCAAAATCTAGATATCTATTAAGAGTCTGAGATAGAGTAATGTTAAAAGTGAGAAACATCAAGTATTGATGTTTATCAAATTGATACAATTTTTTGACTTACTCTTATATAGTTTCTTCTTCAAATTCATCGTGTTGAAAAGAAGCTATTAAGATAGAATTTGATTTTATCTTAAAATATCAGATATGATAGATAGTTGATTGATATGTCTCAATGAGCAAAGTTTATTGACTACATTTAGAATTTCGATAGAAATTCTTTCGTGATTGTTACATTGATATGTATCAGTTGGTAGTCAAAGACTTAATTGAGAATCCAAATATTGACTACTTTGATATTTTGCTCCTATGACTAGAATCACTTCTATCTGTATTCTAATTGTGTTAATTTCTATCCATAGGCTTGTCATTCATGAGATGGATGTCAAGACGTTTTTGTGAATTATGATATTGAAGAAGAAATCTATGTGACTCGCTTTGAGAGCTGTGTTGTTTCTGGCCAAGAGAACAAAATGTGTAGACTATTAAATTCTATTTTTGGTCTCAAGCAATCACCTAAATAAAGTGCTACGATAAGTTCTATAATATATAATTGATGAAATGTTATTTATCAATTAGTGTTGATAAATGTGAATATATTCAAATAAATGTAATGAAATATTTGAGAGATACCATATATTTTGTATATGATATAATAGATTACATGTTGTACCTGAAGGTACAATGGTGAGACTAAATTTTCGATTTAAATTAGATCAAAATCTACCAGTAAATAATATTCACATTGGGTGGGGTAATGTGACTTGGAATAATCCAAGTAAACTATTATTGTCAGATTGAGCTGACTAATAGTGATGCTGAGTCGTTGAAAAACTTTTTAGCAGAAATCCAATTAGAATTAAAACCAATACCCTCTGTGTCTATACATTGTGATTGTCAATAGACAATAGCAATTGTTAACAATAAATCTTATAATTGCAAAATCATACATCTTATATGATGAGAATCATAAGATCGGGTACCCTGCAATGGGTGAAGCCCAATAACGATTGGGACGACCCATGTAGTAGAAGCGAACTTGGCCAGTCCAGCTTAGTACTTTTGGGATGAATTGGCTCGATGTTCAGCGAAGGGACCGAAGATAAACTTGGCGAAATAAAACGGTTTTTGACAGACGGCCCATGGTTCGGTCCAAACGGTTACAAACCCACGCGTTCAACGCTTCGGGCCTCCACACGTTTACCATGCCTCGGGCCAGATCACGCAGACCACGTGTAACGTCCCAAAAAGGCGGCACAAACGAAATTCGGACAGGTTAGACTAGCATAAATTCTTGTTATAAAATATGAAATGAGGGGTAGTTTAGTAATTTAACATAAGAAGAGGGAATTTTAGAATGAGGGATTAAATGATCATTTAGACAAGTTAAGAAGCCTATAAATAGGAGTGGGATGGAAAAAGAAGGGTCATTTGACACAAAAAACGTGAGAAAATTCGAGAGAATCGAAATTATCGCGTAATTTGGGACCTAATTGCAATTATCTCGGAAATCAAGGTCAAGAGAGAATATCGCGGATTCAGGGGGCTGCTTGCAATATTATCGCCGATTCAGCACCAAGAAGCAAATTATCGTGATTTCGGGAGCCGTGTGCAAAATTGTCGCGGAAATGAACTGAGTTGCAGATTATCGCGAAATTCAAGGGCTTACTTGCAAATTGTCGCGGATTCGAGGACTGATGTGCAATTTATCGCGAAAATGAACCTTTATGCAAACAATCGCGGAGATTAAGGACCGAAACACAACTTCTCGTGAATACGAAGAGCAACACCCGATTTGACCGTGAATTTTGGACCATAGTGTGATTCAATCGCGAATCCTAGGGTAAGGTCGCCAATTGCCGCATAATTCGATTAACTAACGAGAGTAAGTCATAGAGTCACACAACGGTATAACATGCTAATACGTATATGCAGGAAGTAGGGAACAAGGAAGCACCAGGCGATAGGACGACCATGCAAGCGGAGCAAACATAGTAAATTAAAAGAAGGTTCACAGTGAGGAGCTTAAACGAATACTAAATTAAATCGAAAGGAGTGTGAGCTAAAAACAGAAATCTCGAGGCAAGGTAAGAATACCAAACCCGGCATCGTGTTCATGAGCACGGTCAACCACAGGTAGGACATGTCTGAGGAAGGAACACAGGGGTTCTCCAGAACAGAATTGTGCGTACTACAGAGCCGAACAGAACCAGATAGGAACGGGATAGCGCCCGAGTCTCTAACCGGAGAAGGGAAGCATATATTCTCGTCGAGCCGACTAACAGCTAATGGTTGGTTTGGGTGAGACATGTCGTCAGACATGTAAAAACCGATCACAGTAGAAAACCAGAAAAGGATAAGGAGAGGAAATATAAAAAAAGAAAGGAAAAGATAAAAAAATAAGTAAACTAAAAGAAGAAGAGGGAAAGTGATGAAACCTAGCAAATTAAGTATATTATATAGAAGTTTCTTTTAATAAACTATGACCGTTTTACAGATTTTGTAGGGGGAGGACCGGAGGCTTAGGTGGCATGGAACTGAGGTAGTCGATCGTCCGGTGTACGAGTCAACCCTTTCATTTTTGTTTTTGCCTTTAACTATCTAGTTGTACCTTAAAAAACGATAATATTTCCTCGACTTTGAATTGTGTTTTGTTAAATTGTCTTGTTTTATTTCAATAGCGCATAGACATTGTTAAGGCACGGTTTACGATCGTTACAAATGGTATCGGAGCAGGACCCGGGTTATAGTCGGTGTGTTGGGGCAAACCTCAGCGAGGACGCTAAGTCCATAAGGAGGGGTGAATTTAAGGACCCCTCGGGGGTGCGAGAGAGAGGGCACCTTAGACGAATCCCTACATCGGCTATAGATGGGGAACGATCAGAGATTAAGTATAGTGATTCGTCTTCCATTGCACGAGCCCTTTTCCCTAGCAAAGTGGCAAGTGGAACGTTAGAACTAGAAAGTTAAGCGTGCTCACCCTAGAGCAATTCAGGGATGGGCGACCCACTGGGAAGTGTGGGTGCTAGGGAAAAAGTAAAGCCGTGAGGACTAGGTGGGTGTCATTAGGGTCGGCCTAGTCCAAAGCGGACAATATCGTGCAAGCGGAAAGACGAGTCGTTACACCACGCTTCAATCCCGGACACGTTTTACATCGCGCGACAACAACCTCTAACAAACCTGTCAGACGCAGTTACAGGGTGTGAGTTACACATGCCTTCGACTCTATAAATACAGAGCACGACGACGGAATTAGCAGGACCCTCTGGATGCGAAGAATAGGCCGTTACTCTGCCGAGATTATTTTTATCGATTTCTTATCCTCGTTATGTTCATAAGCCTCTATTATTCTTGTATTTAACATTTACCCGATTAGTGAATCGACTGAGAGCATTCCCTGCTCTTGGTGAAATGGTTTTTTCCTCATTTCCCGGGGTTTTCCACTATAAATTGTTGTGCCTCTTTGCCGTTTATATTTTCTCAATCGTTCTCCCACCAAAAACAAATCAAAACCGAGTTTGTTTCTTAACGAACCGGACGACTGTTGTTTTCCCCTAAAAAGGAACCATAACAGTTTGGTGCCGTCCGTGGGGATGATTCTTTAATCCCATTTGAGGTTTCTACCAGAGATATGATAATCAAAAGCATGGCAACTGGAACCTCGACGAATGACAGTGACGTGCTTCCCGACAGTCTCCCAGCACCAACATTCACTCTACAAGATCTGGAAGCTGTCGTCAGGAAGGTGGTACTGGAAATTACGTCGGAGAGAAGTAGAACAGAACCTCCGGCTGTTTCAAGCCCTGTTCCAAGAAGTAGAGGGTACGAGAGCGACCCCGATGAGCGTAGCACTGATGATGAGCAAATCATCAGACACGGCGTAACGACGAGGAGGCCGAGATATCGATCCACTCCTCCTCCCCCGGCTAGAGATCCGACTCCCGCTCTTATGAATGACCAGGAGAATATGCAGCGACGAAACGACGAGCTCACTAGGGAGTTGGAGAGCATGCGTGCGCTGAAGGATTGCGAACCCAATCTGGGGCGCAATCCTGGTTTATTCAACAGGGCCATGGAGGCCCCGATTAGGCGGAATAAGGATGACGACTGGTGGCATAATCTGCACGCGGTCCAGGCGTCATCCCAACAATCTGAAGGCGTATCCGCCGCCCTGGGAGATTCGATGCTCCCCTTTTCCGATGAGATCTTGGCGGCAGTCTCAGATTGGCATTATCGCAACCCCGAGGGGTTGCCGAAGTTTCACGGTAACAGTGATCCGATCGATCACGTTGCTGATTTTGAGTTACGCATGGGAACGGTTCGAGCCTCAGATTCACTGAAGTGCCGCATCTTCGCGGCAGGATTACAAGGCGACGCCCAAACTTGGTTCAAAAATTTGCCGGCCCGATCCATAAAGTCGTATGGTGGATTTATTTTGGCTTTCTCCGAGCATTTTGCTCCAAATGTAGGACCTCCTCGCAGCAGGCATGAACTATATCAGCTGAAATACATCCCGACCAAAATGAGTCTTCGGTCCTTCATGGAGAAATTCAATAGGACCGCTCGGGGAATCAAGCTTGAACTCCGGGACAAGATTGATATTCTACAGCATATCTTGGAACCATGCGGCCTTTCTGCCAGTTTAGTGAAGAGCCCCTCATCCACTTTGGAAAACTTCTTCAAAAAATCAACAAGTATATTAAGGTGGATGAAGCGATGGGGCTAGGCTATCGGAAACCTATCGGAACTTCTGAGCCCGCAGGTGATCATAGGGTTTCCTACCCTAAGAAGCGGTCACGAGAAGTAGCGGCTTTAGCTGAGAAAGATGTCCCCCCGAAGCAGGAGGATGATCGGGTGTATTGCGAACTACATCATAGCCGCGATCACACGACTTTGAAGTGCCCGCTGTTGAAAGAGACAGTAGTGGTGATGAATAAAGAAAGGCCCGACCGGAATGGTCAGAAGGGCAAGCGAGCTGAATCCCCCCGAAGGGGCCATCAGGATGATGATCGTCACAGGCCACGGAAAAGGGATAATCGGGGACAACCCCGAAACTATAATGATAGGACGGAGGACCGACGGTCTCCTCCTCCAGAACAAGACAGAGGCCTACACGGTCGAGAGAACTGTGGTCAAGGCCGAAGAAGAAGATGGCGGGGCCGTGGCGGCAGAGCCCCGCAAAATGAGGGTGGAAGACAGGAGCAGGTCGCTCCTCCACCCACTGAAACGGGTGCCCAACCTCCTCAAAACGAGGCGGCACCCAGGGAAGTAGCCGGAGATATTTATGTTATCTCCGATGGTTTGAGAATAAATGAATCGGTCCGGGACCGAAAGAGGACAGCGCGCGGAGACTCCGCTGAGAGCTCCGAATATGTGGCGCTGGTTAAGTACGATCGAGCTGAGCGGTCCCCTCCCTTCCGGGAGGACATCACTTTCACTATGGCCCATCTGGAAGGGATTATCGATCCATTCGATAATCCCCTTACCATCACTAGAATCATTGGGAACCGTCGAGTCCACATGATCTTAGTGGACACCAGGGCTTCGTGCAATTTGATGAAGCGCGAAGTTGCTGAAATGTTAGGAGCTGCTGCTCATGACCTCCCGATCGCTAATATAACTTTCTGGGCATTCGACCAGAGGAGCGTCATTCCATGCGAGAAAATTATATTCCCAGTTACCATTGGAGAACCATCCAAGGATCAATCGGAGGTCTTAGAATTCATTGTCGTTGAAGTCGACTTGGCTTACAACGCCATTATCGGACGGACCTGCCCCAGTAAGTTCGAGGCAGTCCCTTCTACTTATCATATGATGCTCAAATTTCCCTCCATTCATAGAGTTATTTCTGTAAAGGGTGATCAAAAAGTAGCTAGACAATGCTACATGAGCACGTGCCGAGCTTTGGCACCTATTAAGAAGGCCCGGGTGGATTTGCTGGAAGAGCTGCCGCACTTGAGGCAAGCAATGGAACCCGTGGGGTTCAAACTGATTAATCTGGTTGAGGATGACTCAACCAAAACTACTCACATCGGGGCACACTTAACCCCTGCTTTTGAAAAGGAGTTGATCCACCTGCTGAGAAGCCATGTAGATATATTTGCCTGGATCCTGGACAATGTTCCGGGGATTGACCGATTCGATAGTGAGCATCGGATCAACACCGAGCCTGGAATTAAGCCTGTTAGGAAGAAGAGGAGACGTTATTCTCCTGAAAAAATCGAGATCATCCGGGCTGAGGTGAACAAACTGCTACGGTCAGGATTCATTAGAGAAATCCACTATACTGAATGGGTTGCAAACGCGGTAGTGGTTTCCAAGCCATATGGGAAATGGTGGATGTGTATTGATTTCACCGATGTTATCAAAAGCTGTGAGTCAGACCCATTTCCCTTGCCGCATATTGACCGACTTGTAGATGTTGTGTCTAGCAGCACAATGATGAGTACCATGGATGCCTACTCCAGGTACCATCAAATCTTTCTGGCTGAAGAAGATCAGAAGAAGTCATCATTCATGACCGAATATGGCTTTTATTGCTATGTGGTCATGCCTTTCGGTCTGAAAAACGCTGGAGCAACATATCAAAAGTTGGTCAACAAAATCTTTAGAGAACTGATCGGCCATATGATGGAAGTATATGTTGATGACATAATTGTTAAATCTATGAATGATGAAGATCATATTTCTTATTTGTCTCGTTGTATCGAAGTATGCCGCAAATATAAGCTCAAACTAAATCCAAACAAATTCTGCTTCAGAATCCGAAGTTGAAATTTTTTAGGATATTACGTTTCAGAAAAAGGCATAAAGGTTAACCCTGAGAAAGTGCAGACTATCATTGATATGCAACCTTCAAGAAACAAAAGAGAATTTCATAGGCTTATTAGCCGACTAGCTGCGCTAAGCAGATTTATTTCAAGATCCACAGACCGGGCTCTGCCTTTTTTCAGAGTGCTATGAAAAGCAAGTCATCTAGACTGGGCCGAAGAATGCGATCGGTCCTTTTCTGAGCTGAAGACTTATTTAAACACTCCCCCGGTGATGGTGAGTCCAACCTGTGATGAACCTTTAGGGTTGTATCTTGCAGTGTCAGAAGTTGCCGTCAGGGCAGCTCTGGTGACCATCCTAGATGACGTTCACAGACCTGTTTATTATGTAAGTCATTCTCTGGTGTCTGCCGAAACCAGATACTCCACCATTGAAAAATTCATACTGGCTTTGAAGAAAGCTGTATCTAAGCTGAAGCATTATTTCGAAGGCCGAACGGTTTATGTCTACACGGAGCAGCCTCTAAAAGTGGTCCTTAAACAACCGGATTCGAATGAGAGGTTAGCAAAATGGGCTATCAAACTCAGCGCTATGTATCTGGAATTCTTGCCCGAATGGCGATCAAGGTTCATGTTCTAGCTGATTTTGTTGTTGAAATGACCCGATCGGCCATATATCTAATCCAAGAGGATGATCATTGGACGGTCCATGTAGATGGGTCGACCTTCGGAGGAAGAGGGGCGGGCATTACCCTCACAACGCTACAAGGTGATCTTATTCATTCCGCAGTTAAATTTTCCTTTATTGGAACAAATAATGTGGTAGAATACGAGGCTGTATTATCGGGAATAACCCTGGCCCGAACGATGAGAGTTAGCAGAGTGCGAATGTTCTCAGACTCAAAGTTAGTAGTGGAACAGTTTGCAGGGAGATTTGAAACTCATGATCCGATAATGAAATTATATAGTGCCAAAGTCCTGGAATTATCCAAAAAATTCAGTAAGTTTTCTCTTGACCACGTGCAACGGGAACATAATAAGGTTGCTGACGCGCTCGCCAGGTTGGCCGCGGGCATACCTGACTTAGAGCCAAGCACTATTTCGGTCCATATCCAGGATCAACCTTCGGTCGAAATATCAGTGACCGAACAATAAGTTGAAGAAATTGAGGCTCTATGAGACGAATTACATGGCTTGAATATTGACGCTACTGAATCTCCTTGGGAACCCAATTGGATGGACCCCTTTATGAAATATCTAACAAACGGCTATCTTCTTGAAGACAAGTCAGAAGCCAGAAAAATAGAAGTCCGGGCTAAGAAATTTGTCCTTATTGACGGACGATTGTTTAAAAATAGTTTTGAGGGCCCGCTTTTGCGTTGCTTATCCCATATTGAGGCTGAAGCCGTCATGATTTATGTTCATGAAGGGATATGCGGCATTCATTCAGGGGCTCGATCTTTATATCACCTCGTCATCAGAGCCGGATATTTTTTGCCGACGTTGCTCGAAGATGCCAAGAAATGCACCAAATATTGTGCCATATGCCAGTACCATGCTCCGATCCCACAACTGCATGGGGCTCCTTTATCGGTCATCCCATTTCCTTGTTCGTTTGACAGATGATGGATTGACATCCTCGGACCTTGTCCCCGGTCAATAGGGCAAATGAAATTCTGTATTGTGACAGTTGAATATTATTCGAAATGGATTGAAGCATAAGTAGTGGCCATCATCTTAGAGAAGGTCGTCAAACACTTCTTATAGAGAAATATTGTGAGCCGCTTCGGGGTTCCCCGAGCACTCATATCAGATAATGAGACTCAGTTCCGTGGAAAAAGCGTACGGAATTTATGCATCAAGTCGGGGATCACCCAACATTTCTCATCAGTGGCACATCCCCAAACTAATAAACTTACAGAGGTATCTAACAAGACTATCTTGAAAGGATTGAACACAAAGTTAGAATATTTTGGAGGGAAATTGTCTGAACATATCTACGAGGTCCTATGGGCATACGGAACTACACCTCGCTCAACGACCCACGAATCACCCTTCTCATTAGTATATGGGTCTGAAGCATTTAGCCCAGTGGAGGTTGTCATCCGATCGCCCTGGATATCTCGAGATGATCGGGGAAAAGAGAGATGCGATTTACGCGCGAATGTGCACATATCAGCAAACTATGGAACCCGCCCATAACAAGCGAGTCCTCCCAATGGAATTCTTTGAAGACGACCTCGTCCTCAGAAGCATAAAGGTGCAAAGGAATGTTGGAAAGTTAGACAGAAATTGGGAAGGACTGTATCGAATATCGAAGAAACTGAAATCTGGTGCGTATAAACTTGAAACATTAGATGGTGACGAAATCCCAGGAACATGGAATGTCATGAATCTAAGGCGGTATTTCTTGTGAATTTCGATTAAAAGCTTTGACCCAATAAACGTACATTCCTTTAAAAGTAAGCATAAAACAAATAAGTACAAAACAAACTGTTTCTAATTGAATGATGGACCGATCCTGGTGTTGGATGACTTAGGACAAGTCTGGACTGGTGACCGAAGCTTCTTATCCGCAAGGCTCCCAAGTCGCAGTGATCGCTCTGACGAGTCAGATGCTCCTGCACTTGCCAAGTCCCATGGATGAGTTGCGATTCTCCCAGAACTCACTACGAACTAAGACACCCCCTTCAACGGCATTTATCCTTAAGAAACGGTCCTTGTACTTATGAAATCCACCACAACATAAGGAATGGAAGAGTCAGCATATCGAAACACAAGTTCGGCCCTGTCGTGGGACATGTGTAGAACAAAAGCTTGGACAATATAACCTACGGGATTTCAGAAGAACCAAGGTTTGGCCAAAGCTTGTTATGGACTCATAATGAATCTGGGCCGCTCCTTTTCAACTCATCTATGATATCAAGGACGGAATAAGAGCGATCCACACACAATGTAAAACGATCAATCCAGTCCAAATTAATCCGAGTGAGCCAAGTGTAATGATGGGGACCGATGGGTCAGCACCCCTAAGCAACCCCGATCTTACACTTGTTTAAACACACTCGTTGGTACAAAACACACTCGTTTACTTTAAAGGTCAGTTATAATAATTTATTATGACATTAAAACGATGGAATTGAGAGGAAAAGAATCTTATATTAGGAATAAGGAACAAAACAAGGGTGATAATACAATTTGAAGCTAACTACCCTGCCTATCTTCCTTATCCTTCATTCCCTGCTTCTGCGGTTTGGTCCGGGCCGCAAGCTGCCTCAACTCCTCTTCCTGATCGGCCACCTTTTGGTTGACCGCTTTCTCCATCTCTTCAAAGAGGTAGAAGAAGGGGTCGTCATCTAAGTTGGGTTCTTCCAAAGATGGAATTATTTGAAAGTTTCCATCTTTCTCTATAGGCTCGATCGTCTTCCACCTTTCATCCGCAGGGGAGAGCCCAAATTGCTTCGTAACCTGATCCCGCATGTTATCCAGATACTTAGCAATATACATCTCATGTATGTTATCCGCCAAAGCGAATAACAAGGGGGACCGAGCAAAACTCAGAACTGCTTCCCGGACCGAACCCTCAACAGAAGTGCGGGTTCTAGCCAACTCTTCTTCCAAATTCGTCTTTTCCTCTTGGACCCAAAGGATAAGCTCGTTGAGTTTATTCCTCTTCTCCTGGGCCCGAATTTAGACTTGGTTGACCTCATCCTCTTTGGCCCGCAGCTTGGCCTCTAGGTCAGAAATTTGGCCCTGAGTTGTTTTCCCTTTCTTGTCCAGCTCGGAGACTTGGTCTGCTAAGAGCGAGATCTCCGTCCCAGCTCTCAGCAGTTCATTATCCAATCAGTCGCGATCCTCTCGTACCGCGACCAATTCACCATGTTTGATCTCAACTTGCCTTTTCGCAAGGTCAAGTTGATCTTGGACTTGTTGGGACACAACGTGGCCACCCTGATTCTTTTCCACGGCGATGGCAATTGTGAAACCTTTCCTCAGCATCTGCATAAGATAATAATGTCAGAACATAAAGCCTCGGGCCACAATGTCGAAGGAGCTTACCTTAGTTGCGAGGTCAAGGAAGCCTTCTTCCTCATACATGTCCGGCTGAACGTTGTCTGGGTTCTGCTCCCCGTAGAGGCGGAAGTCCTCTATGAAGGCACTCCTCTAGGAGGCCAACTTCTTCCATTTCTTAAACCTGTCCAGCAAGCCTATGGCAACGCCCCAGTCGGTGTTGGTCTTAGGGCCCGAGACAGGCTCCTTCAAAAAGATCCTCTTAGCAGGGACCGAAGCATTCTCCCCCTTCATCAGCCTTTTGAAAACCTTCGGGGCATCTGCTTCGGTCGCCCTCTTCCCTTTTCCTAAGGAGATCGGCGGCAAGGAGACGTTCGCCTTAAGGTTGGGATCGGGGAGAACTTTCTCCACGGGAATGGCTCCATGCAGCAACAAAGTAATTGTGTCAGCATAAATGGAGGAATTATTTCCGATTTGGTAGAGACTGGATAAGCTCAAAGAACGAATCCTAGCCATTATCACCTCCTCGACCACTCCAAATACCCGAGGTGCAGGTCCATTTCCAGTTGAGGGCTGCCCTGTGCACCGCAGGGTTAGTGTGCCTGCACTGGTGGTCTGAATTGGGGGGTTCCCCCCAATAGACCACCCCGATAGAACCAGCGTACCCCCCGTCGCTGATTCATTCTGCTCCGCACTCCCCATTGTTTCTTGTCGTCCTGCAGAAGGACGACCCGAAGAGGCAGCCAAACGCTTGAACGGGAGCTGGGCATTGTTTCTGTTGAATCTGCAAAATAAATGTATAAGGATCAGGAAAGGACGGAATGAAAATATCACTTCATACCCAATCCTTCAGACGGATCTGAACAAGAAAACATTCCCTTCGAGGCTTGGGCTCCGGTCCTACCCGCGACCCCTATTTCTACCAACCTCTCCTCTCGAAGCAACTCTGTTCATTTGATAAGTGCTTCGGGAGGAAAAAGCATAGCAAGTGTGTTTGCGGTATCCGGACGGGAGGGGTTGAACCTGTTTCGGTCCAACTGGCCTATGCGTGGGTGGGTTATAAGTGCCCACACCCTTAACATGTCATCTTTAGGGACTGTTATCCACACATAACAGGATTCCCACACATAAAGAGACTCTTTCTTATCAACTATAGCGCACTCCTAGGAGCGCACCGCTATATAATATAATTTACGACATCCTAATAGACCCTTAACCCTTCGGGACCCGACCAAGAACAAGTTGAAATAATGTTCCAAGGTCGGGGCAATGTTCTGTTGGTGGCAATAAAAAATAAACGACACTATATAAACGTAGCTACCCGGAAATAACGCAAAAGTCGGGCAATGGATTTCCCTAAGCACGGCCGCTACAAAGGGGTGTAGCGGAAAACGTAGCCCGCACTTTAGGGAAGCGTAACTAATTGGAATAGCAGTGGCCGACACATTCATTTCCGTTGGAAGGAAACAGGGAATATCTTCCCGTCCCTTCCAAATGGAATAATGAGCCGGAATCGAAAACCTTACCTAAATTCTTCAATATCCAACTCAGACATGGTTGGAAATCTCATTCTTCGAGGAGTCATGGTTTATACCTTGACGAAAGTCGGTAGGAAAAGGTTTGAGCGTAAAACTGAAAGAGAACGCAAAGAGCTTGATTCAGGCGTTTTTTTCCTTCGCGAAATGACAATGAGGAAGAACAATATCCAAAACCCTGACTTAAATAGTAATCTCCCGACCAATTGTAAGCTGCCACATGGTGCTATCATAGGCGGTTGCAGTCTGTACATACTCATCACGCCTATTGGAAAGCCGAATGTGGAGAGGCGCAAATCTGGATATTAATATTTAAATGCAACACAACAAACGTACGTTATAAAATTTTAAATACAAATCCACTTCTTTAATTGACTAAGTGAAGGATCGGTCCACTGGATGCTCACTACTAACGAGCAGGCATGGTCCTATATTCTCCGAATGTATATAAACATTGCGTGATCGGCCTTTCGTCACCTCTGCGATGGCAACCAAGCCCGAGGGGCTAGTGATGAGAATCCTAGGATCGGGTACCCTGCAATGGGTGATGCCCAATAACGATTGGGCCGGCCCATGTAGTAGAAGCGAACTTGGGCAGTCCAGCTTAGTACTTTTTGGATGAATTGGCCCGATGTTCAGCGAAGGGACCGAAGATAAACTTGGTGAAATAAAACGGTTTCTGACAGACGGCCCATGGTTCGGTCCAAATGGTTACAAACCCACGCGTTCCACGCTTCGGGCCTCCACACGTTTACCATGCCTCGGGCTAGATCACGCAGACCACGCTTCGGTCCTGGACACGTTTTACATCGCGCGACAACAACCTCTAACAAACCTGTCAGAGGCAGTTACAGGGCGTGGGTTACACACGTCTTCGACTCTATAAATACAGAGCACAACGATGGAATTAGCAGGACCCATTGAATGCGAAGAATAGGCCGTTACTCTGTCGGGATTATTCTTATCGCTTTCTTATCCTCGTTATCTTCATAAACCTCTATTCTTCTTATATTTGAACATTTATTCGATTAGTGAATCGACTGAGAGCATTCCATGCTCTTGGTCAAGTGGTTTTTTCCTAATTTCCCGGGGTTTTCCACTATAAATTGTTGTACCTCTTTGCCGTTTATATTTTCTCAATCGTTCTCCCACAAAAAACAAATTAAAACCGAGTTTGTTTCTTAACGAACCGGACGACTGTTGGTATCCCATAAAAAGGAACCATAACATTATATATTTTAGCATGTTTTGTGAATAAGATGTTGAGAGATGAAATTATTTCCATATTATATTAGAAGTCAGAAGTGTACTTGACCGATCCTCTGACTATACAATTTGGGAAAATAAACAATTGCTCAAATATCGAGGGGAATGTGACTAATGTCAATTGATGATTAATAGTGATGGATACCCAACTTGTGTGATTGGGGACTCCATGAAGTAAGTTCATATGGGTAATAACTAAGTCACTATTAATCCTGATGGATACGTTATATAGTTGTCCTATGGTGTTTACGCATGAGGTACTCATTATTGCTTATGTTGTTAGGTTGATTACTTAATGATTTTCATATCCTTTTAGGGTGGTGTGTCGATTGCAGTACACACTTGATGAAATCACCTATGTGAGTGTGGAGTGAGGCCGCTCCTAGGGGACCTTGACAAGTCACTAGAGCATTCATGAAAGTCCGGGCACGCTCATGGCCTATTAGCGCAAAACCGTGTTGAACAATGATTGTTTGATAATATAAGCATGATTGGTGAACGTTATAACACAATAATGTTCAATGGTTCATAGAAGCTATATGTTTCACCATTGTACATGTGTGATTAATCTCATTCTTTCTAGGTCTGGTTCATAGTCCAAAAGACACCAGATACGATGTGTTTATATTCATGTGATTGAACTCATAATGTATTTAAAACATTTTAAATATGTGGGGGATTGTTGTATAAAATATAACAATATTTAAAAGGTTTATTACTTTATTATTATGTTAAATATATAATAAAAAGTCAATATACTTTTTCTTCCACTAAAACTACCTTATCTATTTTATTAGGGAAGTGCAGTTGGAAGTAGAGAAATATTTATCTACATATTCTATTATATAAATAATAATAGAATTGTAGAAGATAGAGATGGAAAATATACCGAGATACAGATGATTTACTGAGAAACAGAGAATACTTGTATTCTCTTGTTATGATATTCTTTTTTATTTGTATTGATTTTGAGTTCATCAACAATAACCATCGTTCCTGAGCAAGGGAGCTTGCTGCTTGTGTAACCTGGAGAACACCGGTTTTGCCGGAATTGTTCTTAAGTTCAATGTCATTAAGACGTGGCACAAGCGACACTCAACCAGATTTGATACAGGAGATCAAATGAACTTTATGGTATTGTTTTATATTTATTGTATTTAATACTAACAGTGTTTTTTTCTGTGAAGGTTTGATTTAGTTATCCAACATCATGTGAAACACTATTATTGTAAAAAATAACACATGTTTTTTTATTTGCAACGTAACAGTGATGGATAGTTCTCAAACACGTTAACTGCAATAACTCAGTTTCAATAGTGATATGTTGTGTAATTTTTTTTAATTATTTTTGTAGCTGGGTTAGTAAAGTAGTGAAACATGGTCTAAATCGCCAAAATTTCAGGAAGATATTTATTATGACTAAGTCAAATATGTAATTAGTAAATAATTTGTGTATTTATTGAATTTTAATAAAGATAGGTAAGAGCATTTAAAGCGTCAATTGGTATAGTGATGGACGGTCACCCAACACCGGACAATTCAATGACATGCCATGCATTAAATATCATCTTCAATTTAAATTAAATTCATCAATAAGACCCCGACCCGAATCTACCCGACCCATATTCTCTATATTTACACCGTTTCTCTAGAAACCCATCCTAATATTATGAATGATTTATATAGAGGTATTTTAGGTTGGATTTTGATGATCATATTGAATGAAAATGATCAAAAGAGAAAAGAGGTTGAATGGATTGGGCAGTCTGGATGGATTGCTTCCTATCGGGCAGCAAATTAAATTCACCTGCCAAAAATATTCTCATAATTGTTATATTTTTGTCCTTTTCAATTACATTATTGTAATAATTTGTCACTACTTGTCCCAAACATACACATTATTAAAAAAACAAACTTCCATTTAACATAAGATATGACATATTTAATATTTATTCATATAATAATCAATCAAATTATACTATATTTGACATGTCGATTTCTAATATATTTAATCATGGTTTAATAACCAATAAGAATTTAATGTTATTAAATGATCCAGAATTATGATTTAATTTGATAATGTAGACTAGGTAGGGATGGGGCAGAAAAACCACCTAATAATTTGTTTTATAGGTAACATATTTATTATTAGCAGGGAAGGATATTCCCATATCCTAATGAATTCATCGACATAGACATTTCTTCACACTCTTATATTTTGGCTTTCTTGCATCGCCTTCTCTTGTTATTGTCATGTCTATTCGTTTATTTTAACTATATATTATATTATCTAAATTGAGTGTGTTTATAACAGTTAAGTAATAATAGTAATTGACTTTGCTAAGATCATACTCCTCTACAATCTATCTATATAAATTAATATGAATTTAATAGAATATTGTATTCTTTTTAAAAGTTTTATGAATAAAATCATAATATCAACGAGAATACTTCTTTTTTTTATCAAGAAAATTGCATAATTAGCCTCCCAACTTACGAACTGTGTAAAATATATACCCTCCAACTTACGAAATTGCAATAATGATATATAAAATTATCAATAATGTTTTTTTATCTCTAACATTCTAGCACCCGATTTTTCGTAATTTGAAAAATATTCGAAAACCCCTCACAAAGTACGCAAATAAGAATCGTTTGAAAAATTATACAAAATTGACTATGATGTTCGATAATTGTTCATAAAATATTAAATATTAACGAGTTCATTAAAGTGGCAATGATAAACAATATTGGAAATTTGAGATATCTTCTGTCTATTTAATTGAAGTTTGAGCACTACAAATATATATTTTTTGCTCAAAAAGTATATCATATTTGCAATTTTGTAACTTAAAAATCATTTTTTTCACCGTCCGTAAATTAGGTGGCAATAGGTAAAGACCACCCTTTTTTTATAAATATTTTTATATCAACTCAAAATTATGTTCCCATCTTTGTCATTACAACCAATAGATAATCGATAATTAGATCATCTTCACCCATAGTCGTGGTCATACCCGTCAGCATCAAAATTATTTCTAACATATCATCATCATCAATCCTATATATCATTTTATCTCTAATGGATATCATTTTTTTCATTCTATTTCTTCTACATCATTCAAATAAATTTATTTGCATGTATTTCAACTTTATTTCTTTAAATAAATGCAAAACTTTAATATTTAACATATTCGACTAACTACTAAAATATTACACGTTATCTTATTTATTATTTTATCAAATTTCACTGTTTAATCTTATTTCTTTTAGTTTATATAATAATAATTTTACTTATTTTTTAATATTTTGTAATAATATTTTATTTTAATTATATTATTATTATATTGTATATTCATTAATATTAATAAAAAATATTTGTAAATATATTTAATTTAATTATTAAAATAAATAATAAATTAAATTTAAAAATATAAAATAAAAAAGCTCTCTCTCCCATTGCTATGGATGCGCGGTGGTCTTGCTAGTGTGGCAATCAAACCATTCCAGCGTGTGCTCAAAACCCGAAAACCGTATTTCCATACGGTGGTATGAGAAATATAATCTTATTAGATTTAATTTTTATAATATTAAAATAATTTATATCTTTTTTATATTATAATGTTATACAAAAAATTTGAAATTCTATTATAGAATCTAATATTGGATAAAATATAATGTCTCCCGAAATGGAAACACCTACTACATGAAATCATGGATTCTGATAATGTTTTCACTTACTCATGTATAGGTTCTATAATGACTTGTCTATCAAATGGTTCAAAATACTACAATATTATTTGTTTGTAATTTAATAAAACTTATAGTTCCTCATAACTTAATATATTCACAATTATATGTTAAAGGGACTCTTCTCCGGAGATGTCGAATTCGAGTCGGACTTTTCTCGAGTATCAATTCTCCTCGGACACTTGTTGGGCACGAGTCTGTTTTTATATTTAAATTTATTATTATTTATATATATTAATATAATTCGTTAATCTTTAAAAAATTAGCGGTATATCGATATTATTAGAATATGATATAGTTTATACCAACTATTTCGGTATTTTACCGGTTTTAAACATTAATTATCATGTATATTTGTGGTCGTAATTTATTATTTTGTATAATATAATTAGATAAATTATAATTTTATTTATTGTTAATTACAAATCATGTTAACCACATACGTCATTTAAAATTTTAATTAAAAAATAATTCATAATATTAGGACATCTACAACCATGTTCGTTCGGAAACTTCATTCTCTTATCCACATCAGCTTTCTCTCTGTACACATCATCATTCTTTAATTTTATAAACAACTTTCCTCTTATTTCTACAACCATGTTCGGAAATTTATAATTTTTAATATTATTTTTTTACATATCAAATACGTTAGAATCATAATATTATCGATAAAAACCTTATACAAATTGATTATAAATATTTTAATTTTAATTTTAATTTTGTAAGAATTTTTTTTAATAAAAATGGACGGGACACTCTCTTTCCTCTTGTTTTAAAAAAAAAATTGTACGACCAATATTGTTAAAGACCTTATCGGGTCGGATTCTTTTACAAATTCGAATCCCTGAATCCATGTCTCCGAATTGCCGTTGCAGTATCCGTTTAACATATGTAGTCATCCCAAGATTACTTAATTTAACAGCCTGTTTTCCATAAAATACAAAGCTAAAATAAACGAGTAATGTTAATTTTATATGAATAATATATTTAATCTTTTATTTATTTTCCATGAATTTTGGATTTATTGAAAAAATACATTTAAAATCTAAAATTGTTAATAGAAAACGACCGTTGACATGTCACAATCACTGTCACACTTCCCTTCTCAATACATTAAGCCAGCTAGCTAGATCTAAAGCATTTCTTATCCACCCAATTTATCTTCTTTTCATTAATTTATTCTCTTTTATTTTTTAAATTAAATTTCAAATATCCCTTCTTTTCCTTTATTAAATATAAAATAAAATTTGTATATTGTTCAAAATATATTTAGACAGTATGGATATGGGGCGTGGCGTGGCACTGTCTCTCTCACCCACACACGCACACACTCTTCTTTTTCATCTTGTTCTTGTTGTTGTTGGGGTTTTGGTTTGGGTTTTCTCTCTCTCCAATTATTTACCCTTTTGACAAACAACGGATTCTTTTTTCTTCTCCTGAGGCTACATTACGCACACCGCCTACTTCATTTCGCGCAAACCAAACTTCTGTTACCAAATGTAATGACCATTCACTCCATTTCAACTGCTTCTTGTCTCTATAATCTTGCCTTGTGTTATGGATTTTGATGCTCTGCTTTGCTCAGCCTCTCTGGCTTCAGCTTCAGGCAGCTTTTCCTTCGATATGGGCACGGAAGGAAACAAGGGTAATGTGTTTGGATCTGGGTTTCTGAACCAGGAAAGAGCAGCCATTAATGAGGTAGATATTTCAGGGACTTTAAAGAAGGAATTCTTCAATTCTTTCGTTGAAAAGTTTCCTTTGCAGACAACCAACTGCAACCAAATGCTCAGCTTCACCTTCCCCAACCAAAACTCGCAGACTGCGCCTGCGCCACCACACCTTCCTTATTATCACCGTACATCAAGTAGAAATACAGGTTCTTATGCAGTACATTACCATTTGATACAATATTTTAGTAGCTTTCTCGTTTTGGTGGTGGGTAATTGTAGGGCTTGAGCATTTGTATGATAAGTCATCATCCCAACTTCAAATGTCTTGCTTTTTATAGAGACTCTGTTTTAGATTTGCTTCCCATGTCTAGGATTTGTCTTGTCATGTAAAACTAACAAGCTTTCACTTTGCTTTCTACTTTTCGAGCTTTTTGGTCACTAAACGTGTTTTCTGTGTGTTTTGTTTCAGGGTTTGGTTCCTCTACAGGGATGAGTAATAGTAATTCTGCTGCAGTTACAGTTTCTGGTTTGAAATTTCCTTTCACTCCTTCTCAATGGATGGAGTTAGAGCATCAAGCTTTAATCTACAAATACATAACTTCAAATGTCCCTATTCCTTCTTATCTTCTAAATCCCATCAAAAAATCCTTTGAGTCTGCTAGATCCATTCCATGTAAGTTTTTCTTGTTTAGAATCTCATTTCGTCATGTTTATTATTCTACTGCACTGTTCAGTGGGATTTGGAGCGTTTCATTTAGGATTCTCAAACTCCGATCCAGAGCCTGGCCGGTGCCGGAGAACAGACGGCAAGAAATGGAGGTGCTCAAGGGAAGCAGTTATTGATCAGAAGTACTGTGAACGGCATATGAACCGTGGACGTCATCGTTCAAGAAAGCCTGTGGAAGGACAATCCGGCAGCGCTGGTTCTCGTGCCTCGACGACAACCATTAAGCCAAAACCCGCTGCCGGAACCGGCACCGCACCAAGCTTAAGTCTTTCTCATCAACATCAACATCAACTTAGCAATTTCAATGGGTAAATGAAAATTCATTGTATATCAGACTTATTATCTGATACTAGGTTTTGACACTTATGTCGGATTACAGAAGTTATCAGGACAAGGAAACAAGCAATTACTCCATCCAGAAGCAGCAGAATACACGTGAAGAATTTGGATTAGTCTGTTCGGACTCGCTGCTCAACCCGTTAGGCAGAAGCTCATCCTTCGTGAATTACAGGAGCTTTGGAGGTTCAGAGAACCTTAATGAACAAGACAAGAAAACAGAGAATAATTCACTCAGACAGTTCATGGATGTGTGGCCAAAAAACTATTCAGACAGGACACAGTTATCCATTTCCATTGGGTCTGATTTTGTGTCATCTTCTACAAGTTCAAAGCTTCATAAATCATCACAGGAACTGGAAATGGGGTTGGGAGTTGGAACCATTGCTGCTCATCACAATCGTTGGGTTCCCATGTCTATCGCAGGACCTCTAGGAGAAGTTCTACACAGCACAAGCAATACACCAGGTGAATCAATTATGAAGATTAACAGAGGCAATAGCTCTCATTTAGTCACATCCCCAACTGGGGTGCTTCAAAGGAATGCCTTTGTTTCACTGTCTAACAGCAGTGCTGGAAGCAGCCCGAGACCTGAAATCAACAAAACTACTGATGAAGCTAGTCTTTGCAATGGCCTAATGAATCCATCACTTTAATTTGTTTATTTGTTCGAGTAGGTAAGTTTGATCATTTTCTGTTTTGTATTGTAATGACATTTTCATCTCTAGTTTGGTTAAGATTGACGAAACTTCATATAACAATTAATCCTACCTTAACAAACAAATTAACCAATAATCTTAAGCAATCTGTTCATACAAACAAAAAAGTTCATTATTTTAGACAAACCTATCAGCATTATCTCCCATAGAGATCTTCCTTCTATTGTGAATCACTTTTTTAATGGGCATCTGCAAAAAATCACAAATTGGGTGAGGATGACTGTTTTTTTGAAAGAACATTGTCAATGGGAACTGCAAAAACAACAAGATGGTAATGAAAATTGAAACAAACCAGCCCAATTTGTGAAGAATAAGAATGTGGAGGTGTGCGTAACCTTCAATTGTGAGGAAAAAACCAGTCAAAATGAAGGCATTTATGTCACCACCAAATTAATGTAAGGAGAAACAAAATTGATGCAGATATATAAACACCAAAAGTCTGCAGCATTTTCAAAATTTCAACTCCTTTAAACAAAAAGTCTAAGAAACAATGAATCCCATTGCAATATCCCTCAATTTTACTCCGTTATTCAAAAAATACTAAATCCCGATGCGAAAAACAGTAATAAAAATACGAAAGATGGAAGCTCATATTCTATGGGTGTAAAATAGTCTACAAGCTGAAGCAACAGCGTTCAGAACGAGGAATTATTTATAATCATCGCTTCCCAAACTCAGATTTTGAAATCTTTTACAAAAAACAGACAAAACAAACAAACAATTCTGGGAAGATGGANCCAAAACGGCGGAAATGGCTGTATTTCCATACGACCATTTCCGCCGTTATAGAAAGTCTAAGCCCATGAATTCCAAATTCTTTTCTATTTTTATTTGCATTCTTTCTATTGGGAGATTTTACAAAAATACTTCTATCTTTAAATTCAACTTTCAAAACTACCTATATTTTTTAAATCATTTCATAACTACATTTGTTTTCTTTTCTTAATTATTTAAATGATAAATAACATATTTTTATAACAAATAAAAAATTAAGGATTTTTTTTATAATTTTACAAAAATTACATACTATGAAATCAATGTTTTAATAATTATCAATACGATAAAAACTAGGTGGTACAAATATTTTCATTGGTATCGCTCGATATCGGGTTTTCGGGTAGAGCCCGGGTTTTCCGACCTAAAAAAATAAAAAACTATATTGATGAGATCCCCGGAACTCAGTACTCCGAACCTGACCAGGGCCAAAGTTGATCAGATTAGCCCAAATGACATAAACCGAACTGGGAGGCCCAGATCAAACGCATGTGAATGAACGGCCCAACCAGGCCAGGGGGCCTGATCGCCCATTCATATCGTTCGGTCCCGATCGGTAGGGCCCAGTTTTCTCCCGTGCACCAGGACCGATCGGTCCACACTTCACAGGCCCTGCTTCGGGCCATCCATATTCCTCAACATGCGACGACAACTTTCGACAGTCCTGTCAGAGGCGTGGTGTGACGAAATCATACGAGCCTCCCTTAGCCTGGAGATAGCCGGCTAGTAGTGCCGAAAGGCCTAGCGCCGTGCAGCCCTATGAAGCCATGTCCGGCGGCTATTTCGCCTGACACGAGCCGACCTAGCCGCAGAGGACAAGCACAAAACAACACATTACTGTTCACGCATCACAGTAGGCGTATAAAAAAGACACTTGGGATGTGAAGAAAGAGATCCTCTTCTGATTCTCCTTGCAAGCTCTCTTACTTAGCCATCTATCGATAAACTTTCTTTCCCTTGTTGTCTAAAGAACAGATATGGTATTTGTGATTAGCACCTTATTTATTGAATCGACTAGGGGATTTTCTAGCTTTTAGTCAATTGTTTTTTTCCTCAGCTTTGAGGTTTTCCACTCTAAAACTGTCTTGTCTCTTTTATACTTGATTTATAATCGTCCTCCACACATTGAATAAATTACAACCGAGTTCGTCTTGCAACGAATCAGTCGACTGTTGACACCCCCGGTTTTTGAACCACAACAAATATATAAATTTAATCTATTTGTTTTCAAAAAACAAATTTGGTACAACCTGTATATTGCGCATACTCATTCATAACGAAATAGAATTTCGGATCGATATGAAAACATTGCATGAAACATTAGTATATTGGCCTATACATTATTTTTCTTTTTGAAACAAATAAATTTAAAAATATATAGTTTTTATTTTTTTTAGGTCGAACCCAAAAATACCCGGGTTCAACCCGAAAACCCGATATCGGGTGATATCAATGAAAATATCAGTGCCACATAATTTTTATCGTATCGATCTTTATTAAAACATTGATTTCATGGTATCTAATTTTGTAAAATTATAAAAAAACCCTTAATTTTTTATTTGTTATAAAAATGTATTATTTATCATTTAAATAATTAAAAAAATATAATTATGAAATAGTTTTAAAAATAAAAGTAGTTCAGAAAGTTGAATTTGAGAATAGAAGTAATTTTGTAAAATCCCCCATTTATATTGTGTTTAACTCAGATTCTATTAAGTCAAGAAATTTCATGCGCTCGCTACACTACTTAGGCCTTGGGCGATTATTTTTCTCAACATCATTTTTATGCTTATCTTAGATTGTTGGGGATATTAATTGTTTCCCTAAATTTTTACATTATTAAAATCAAGTCAATTTATGTGAATAGCGTGACGGATACAATGTATAAGAAAGAATAGCAAATCGTAAAAAAAGATCAACTCATTTACTATTATCCTTATTTTCTCTTATAAGTCAATCTAAAGTATATCTTATTTATAATGTGAAACAATTGTTATATTTCAATATATAAACTCAAGTTTAATCACATAACAAGTTGGACCTAACAATTTAAATCAGTAGATTATAATCGATCAATTTCATTAACCCGGACTAATCTTCTACAAGATCACCCAGGATTTTCCAAATATGCTTCAATACCAATCACATGTAAAAACACAAGTATAACCATGTTTATTTATTGTCAGAAAAATATTCTCGATGATAAGATCCTCAGATTTTCGGAAATTTGAAAATTCTAATGTTAAATGTTATTATTGTCATGAGTTAGATCATTTTGTTATGAAATGCAAGGGTGTCGCAAATGAGCATAATTTATATGTGAAAGTTAAATAAAACGAAGAAAATCATGTTTTATTGATAGCCTATGAAAATGATATGATGTTTGAATGTTTTGATGTTTGAAGATAAAATTTACGTATTACGAAAAACTTGGAATTAAGATGAATTTAAGTTTAGGGGAGGATGTTGAAATATTAATTTGTTTTAGGATAATAAAATGATAAATATAAAGTTGTAAAGGTTAATTTCCCTTAGTATATAACTTCATTATAATTAGTGGGGGAATCCATTTATATTACCTTTTATATTCATGTTGTTATTTTTGCCACAATTGGAGATTGACAATAGAAATTGGAAATTTATTGGCAAATCTAGATAGACAATCTTGATTATATAATCAAAAAAATCAATCAAAATAAGAATGTTATTTTCTATTACATAATTGTACAATATAATTAAAATGTCGGACGACTACTCCCTTAGCCGCATCGCCACGCCACCTTCCCCTCGCTACCGTCGTTGTAGTCATCATTCGCCAGAAACCTAGTCGGAAAACACTACCCACTACCGGTATTCCCATGAATTGTGAATCGTATTATACCGGTATGTAGGGATGTTCATTCGGTAAATACTAAACCGAACCGAATTTCAATTAATGAATACAAAATAAGTTAAAAAATTAGCTGCCAAATACCGAACTCAAATTTGTTGGTTCCGTTCGATACATACTGTTCTTTCGGTTCGGTTTCTGTATTTAGCGAAATACTGAATTTTCTAAAATTCAACAAAATTAAATAAAAAATTAATTATAATAATATATTTAGTTATATAATTAAATACAAAAATATGAGTTTTAAATTAAACAAAATGTTAAATTCAAAAGGTTAAAAAAATATGAATTTTTTTACCAAATCAAAACTAGCGAATACCGAATTTTTTTACCAAATCAAACTGAATACCGAAATGGTCTAAATTAAAAAACCTAATACCAAACCAATTTCATAATTCAGTATTGGTTCAATAAAAAATTCGATATACAATTTCTATCGAATAGTGAATACCCATATCGGTATGAATTACTTTATATATTAATTTTGTATTTTGATCTGAAAAATGAAATGCTAGTACCAATTTTTTTCATTTTAATTATATTGTACAATTACTTAATAGGAAATAACATCCCATTGATATTGTGAATGGTTGCAAAAATCACAACAATAATAAAAAGGTAATATATATGGGATTCCAAGAATTAGTGTTTATATAGATGAATTTGAGATTTAAATATAAAAAAGGTAATATATATATATATATATTATTGTAAAGTTTAAATATAGATGAATATGAGATCAATAAAGAAAAATTCAATCTATTCATTCTCCAATTCAAAGTTTTGATCTTTAACAAGATTTTGATCTAACATCTCCCAAACATTTCTTCTTCCCTAGAAGCTGGCGTGAGTGGCTCCCCGTTATTGTCAATGGATTGCTGTATTTTCAGAGCTGCTTCAATTTCACTTGCTTGAGCTGCGTTTCCAAATTCTCAATCCATTCACTGGCTGGAGCACAACCCCATCGAAGTAACAATGTTCGAGCCAACAACAATAACTGCTCGGCTTTCTCGGTCTCTCCATTCTCAGTTAGCCGCCATGACTCCGCCACGGCTCGGTGGCTAATAAAAGTGTTCCTCAGCCTTTCGATCTTTAGCCCATCTGATCGAACGTTCTCAGCCCGCGGTAAAACCAAATATCGATCTTCACCCTTGATGGCTTCTTGAGTAATCGGGTCCTTGTAATTATGACTTAGCGAGAGGATATAGTGTGACCCGACCCAAGAAACAGGTACTCGGACCTCTATTAGTAGCTTTCTTGTTTCCTCGACGTATACATCGCCGAGTCGGATACAATCCGGCCCGAATATTGTTGGGGTTCGGGTTAAAGGATAGACTGCGGTAATTTCTCCTGGTTCGAGTCCGGATCCGGATCTGAGTCCGATTTGAATTCTCAAATCCTGGACAACTACGCTTAGTAGGCCGCCCAGGCACTTGGATAGAGTATTTTCCGCCGGCTCCGGATAACTGGTCGGTATTTCGACGTGTGTGAATCGAGTGGATGACACGTCGCGAAACTTTCGACTCGTGTGGCCGTCGTGGTTTGCGGCGAAGCCGCGTTCGTGACCGCCGGATAGGAGGATTATGCTGGCAACTGGATTTCTCTCGCGCCTTTCGTCGAGCACTTGTGCTGCTTGTTCTAAAGCTTCCGCTGTGCTTGCTCCATGGCTGCATACAAGCCTCTTTATGATCTTCAAAGCTGAACGCTGGCCGTGAGCCGTCATCCTCGTTAACGGCATCATTCTTCTTGGAGTGGATGAGAAAGCTACGATAGAGAGCCGGTCGGCTGGGTTCAGGGAAGAGATAACTAGAAGTATGGCGCGCTTTAGCATTCCTAGCTTTGCTCCGGCCATTCCCTCACTAACATCCAAAACCGTAACCAAGTCGATCGGCGCCCGCCTCTCCGCTGCCCTTCCCGGCGGACGCATGGGGGCCTTGACATTCAGCAGAACTGCGTACGTGTTGTGAGTTTGCCCACGGGAAATAACGGCTGCATCAGGCGACAAACTGAACTCCACTTTTATTGAATCTCCGGTAGGTGCAGGCCTATATTCGCTGCTAGAAATTGGGTTGACAAAAAACCCACGAAACTCTTCAACATCGTCTTCAACAACTCGATCATCCTCTGAAATTGAAGCAAAACCAGAACCAGATTTTGGGGTGAACAACGGCTCATCATCTGCGTAACTTCTGAACTCAAACTTTTTGTCGGAATATTGATCAGAACTTGGCCGGTCCCTTAAGGGGGTCATCAAAGCTTCATCTTCATCTTGATTCTGCGTATGAATTCCTAGAAAAGGCTCATCTTTCCAAGCAACCCCACAAACAGGACAAACAAGGGATCTTCGTTCTTTAACATGTGAAACTACACAAGAAAAGTGGAAGCCATGGGAGCACTCTGCGGTATAAATCGCCACTCCATGGCCAGGTTTTAAGGTATGCATACAAACACCACAGCTACTCTGCATACAGAAACCTCAACTCTCATACTTCAGTTATACAAAGTCGTGATTTTTCTATCTAGGCATTCGAAATCTTACTCTGGATAGACGAAAAGTATTCATGAGAGTCGAGAATGGCGAACTTGGGGAAGATGAGCATGACTGGCCCTGGCCCTGGCTCTGGCCCCTTGAATGATTTTCTTCAGTAGCTTTGCGTTCATATTTAGTGCTCTTCATTTTTAAACTGTCCCCATATTTGAACAGACGAGGAGTTGACGGAAGCTTTGGACCGCCGTCGGTCTCGGCGGCGTGTTGGGAATCTCCTCCTTTCATTTGACCGGCGTCACAAAATGCTCTAATCCAGGGACCTTTGCCCATTTCCCAAGATGATCAATTTTCAGGGATTTGGTTGCAGAGCAAGATGGCTTCGAGGTACATGATAAACAAACGTATCACAGCTGACGTGGCGATAATAATATAAATTATAAACCAAGATGATTGATTTAATCTACTACAAATTACAAGTAGCGTTTTTTATTTTCTTATTAAAATTAGTAAAATGAAGAATTATTTTATTATGAGTAATTGTTTTTGGATTTATTCGCATAAATCATATTATTAAATGTCCGTGGCATTATTGGATTCTAAATCTACCCCCAAACAACTATCAATTTCCAAAGGGTGGATCCCATATCATTTATTTTAAATTTTATAATAGTAATTTTTACGTACATACGTCATTTAAAAAATAGGCATTTTTATTAAAGGTTCTAGTTTTTTCAATCATAGATTTATTATAGTTGGTTTAATTAATTAAGTATTATAAATAAAATTGATTATATTTTGGTAAATTATGATACAATTTAGATATCCATTCTAACAAAAATGTGGATTACAATACATTTTTTGTCTACTATTTTCAATTATAACAAAACAAAAAAAAACAATTTTATAGCATTAAGACATTCCATATAAAAACCAAACAATGGAATAACAGATGTATCATTGGCCGATAGAATACAATAATGTATTAATAATATAATTGAACAATAAATGTATTTAATAAATGAATAACCATGATATGCATTTATTGCATTGCATTGTCTTTTATTATCAACTGTTAACTGGGCCCCAATTTACGACTTTTTTCAAAACATACCAGCAACTTACAAATTGCCCTTTATTTGTTTGGACGGTTTTTAAAAGTGTGATTTGTGTTTAGATGTCATGAATTCTCATGGTTAAATTAGAGATCAGATTGTAAATTTATTAAAATTTTGGTAAATTATGATATTATAATCACGATTTATATAAAAATAAGAATATTTATATTTTAATTATTAGTTATTTTATAAATCAGGATATCACATACTCACAACTGGTTTTCACTTTATGTGATAAAAACATAATTTTTTAGGAATAAATGTATTTATTTTCTATTTTTTTAGCGTGTTAAAAAATAACGATTTTATGATCAATGTATCACATTCTTAATTAGTCATTCCAATTTTCCAAACAAACTCATTTTAAAATTATGCAATATTCTAATTTTAGTGGGTCACTTTGGCAATATTAAAAATTTGTCTGAATTGTTGAAATATCCACTGCAAAAATGAGTATTTGTATATATAATCATTCACACCATTTTTTTAGGTGAGATATTAAAAAGATAGATTGGTATATATGCAAAATCTCATTTTTGTTGTAGACATATATGTAAAATAGCCTTAAAAATAATACATAAGGAAAGATATAAGTGGTCCCCAGTCTAGATCTAAATTTAAAACAAATAAATAAATTCCTCAATTTTATAAAATAGCTCATAATTATTATTTTTTAACAAATTATTATTTTTGGAAAATGTTTTCAAAATTACATTTGTTTGCAATCATAACTAGTTTAATCACATATATTTGAACACTTCATTATACAACGTATATTGATTATATTTTGAGATTTTTATCATTTGTCGTTAAATATTAACAATGTCATCGGTTTTACATGGCCGGGATTTAAATGGCCAAGAACATTAATTTTCCTATACAAAATGTGAAGTCTCTTCGGACCGACATATGATTGCTCGGCTCTAATGGGTTCGGTCTAGGCCACCAAACAATACAACAAGTCACTATCGTATAAAAGCAACCATCATTTTTTAATTCGAATTGTCATCAAGTTGGTGTGTCGGGAAAACATTTACTAAATAATTTATCATATTTTATACTTTTATATATCTCTATATTGTATAAAATGGGTTGTACCTACAAACAAAATAGTGTGAAATGAAAATTGAAATATTGTCAAACATTGGAAAATAGAAAAAATTCTAATTTATAAGATATGTGATATCATGAATAATTGAATTGATCTAATTTTTACAAGGTTATTCATTTCTTTTATGATTGTGTTATACCAAGACTCTTCCGTCATTGAATTGTGAATTTCTAGAATGAAATGAATGTTATTGATATTTTAAAATTTGTGGTGAAACTGCCATGCATTACCATATGGTTTTGTTTGATACGTGTTAAAAATTTAAAGTAAAATTATGATAAAAATTAAAATTCAATAAAGTCAACATCATTTATGTTATCGTTGCTAAAAATCGGTAATAACTAAAGTTATACCCCCTTTATGGGTATGGATCGAATTAAAGTTAATACAAGAACAAGAAGAAAAATGACATGATTTTTGTAGATGATAAACATTTTCTGTAAAAGAAATGATAAAAAACCACTCGATCGTAGCCTTTGAATCCACTATAAACGTCAAGTTTGCATATTTACAATTATAGAACAAGATGTAAAAATCGAAAGAAAAAAAAATTATCTTTGGTGGCTATAGTTTTAGGTTTTCGGCCGGAAAATAAGTGGATAGCGGCCTCTCCTTATGTTATTATTAATCAACCCCTCATTATGTCATCCAAAAAAAACTCATTCTTTAACTCTTTTACTATGCTTATATAATTATTAGTCCAGCCCAATTATAACTCTTTCGACCTATCAATAATACAGTTCAATAAATAATAACTCAATAATCTCCAAATTAAGCACAAGAGTTCACTAAATAAGTAATCCGATCCAAATACCACGAAAAACTATAAGCAATGTCAATCATCAAAATATCTCGATCTTCTTCATTTCTCGACTAAGAACACCTATATAGAAATAAATGTGTCCTCAAATAAAAAATTTTTCAGAACGATATCAGTATAGAACTAGATGATTCGATCGGTTCAAGCATGACAAATCACGAACTCTGTATGATTCTTCAAATCATAAAATAATGGAAAATAATGGGTTTAACCGCAAAAAATCGGTTAAACAAGTTAAAAATTATTCCTTTTAAATTTAAAAATATAATATATATTTAAATACAATTAAACTCTTTCTTACCCTTGATTTAACATTTGAAACTCAAATATATGACTTTAGTATACGACATTAGTGAAAGAGTTGCAAAATATTCCCGTGAATGTAAAGTTAAGATGAGAGATGCCAAGAAAGTACGGAAGCTGCATGTGGAAAAATAATACAATTTTAAGGATTTTAAACTGCTCCTTTTACTCCGTATGGGGACCACTGCTAGTTTTGCTTATTTTATTATTAATTTGGATCATACAAATGCATTAATGCTGAAGATTAATTCGTTTCACAATTTCTTCTATTGAATCCCTACTTCGTATGTTAATAGCAATGTTGTATATATAGAGATATCAATGGATAGAGTTTGGGTCGGGTTTGATCAAATCCACGTCCGCTCCACTAGAGACGGACAATAGCCCTAACTGGATGGTTCACGATTAGGTTTCTTCGGGTTTTGGAATCTAGTTGGGACCAGACCACATGTTAAGTTTAATCATATGGTTCGATATGTCTTTTTATGTTGTCTATTATAAGAGACCAACCCAATACAAGACCAGACCCTACGGTTTGATTATGGTATGGATTGATCTTTGAAAGGCCTTATAATATTTTTTAATATATATAATTTTTACCTTCAAATTTTGAAACTAGTAAAATAAAATAGTTAATCAACAAATAAATACAAAAAAATGAAAATGTAGTGGTATAATATATTTTTGACAAGATATTACTAACAAAATGCAAAATAAATATCCACCCAATCGTCACTTTCATCATCTTCTGAACTTTCATTCAATACTCTTTTTATCTTTTGTGTTTTTATTGTAGCATTTTCATATACCAAATGCTAAACAAATTGAAAATTGAGATATTCAAAATAAATTGAAAATAAATTGGAAATAAGAAAGGATTAGAGGAATTTATCCTTGGAAAAAAGAATGATTAAATTTAATTTCTCATTGATGAAGGTTGTTACTCCAATTTCAAATGGTAATGATAAAATTAGAACTATGATTTAGGAATTGAAAGGATGAGAAAGTTGAATTGATGAATTAAAAAAAAGAAAAGTTGAATTATGTTATAGTTCTTTAATGTTTCTTAATTAATATTGTTGAGAACCCTTAAACCGGGTACCAATGATGTGTTCTTGTTGAGAACCATTAAACCGAGACCAATGATGAGTTTAAAACCAAGATGAATGTGGTCAGGCTCAAGCAAGGATTCGACAGCTGAAATTACCAAGTATAGGATCGGGCCCGGCAGACAGCTTATAAATATAATGTCAAGTTCAAGACCAATTAAATTAATATAGGTTAAAAGAACATCTCATAAATTATCGGGTTGGTCCTAAAACTAGTTTTTCATGGTTGGGCTGGTTTGATCTTACGGGATGGACTATTCTTTTCCCACCTCTATGCTTCACCACATATAACTTCAAATTTATGCATGTCCCAAATCCATATTGTGTTTGCATATTCAAATCAGTGTCATACCATTGCGAATATCCGTTCTACTGTGAATAATTCAACTCACGTAAAATTTAAAATAATAAAAAATATAAATAATTGTTTTTATTTTTTCCGACAATATTTTTTCAATATTTATGAAAATATTTAAAATAAAAAGTAATAAATATTATAAAATATATTGTTTTTTATTTATGACTGATATTTGTTTCAATATTTTTGAAAATATTTAAAATAAAAAGTAATAAATATTGTAAAATATATTGTTTTTATTTATAATTGATATTTTTAAACATATCGAAACTTTAAAATAATGTAAAGAAATATCAAAGTTTGAAAATGATAAAATAATACAAAAATTTGTATAATAAAAAAAAGTTTGTAAATATATTATCTAATATTTATAATTACATATTTAATTCAAAAGATTAAAAGTAATTGTTGTTTGATTTTAATATTGTTAATGTTTTAAACATGAATATTGTTTTTATTTGATCACTTAACTTTAAAAAGTGTAAAAATATATCTAAATTTTTAAATAGTGTAAATAACATATTTATATATTAAAAATTACATAAATAACACTTTAATCTTTCGAAATCGATAACCAAAAAATTAACGAAAAATCGTTATTTTATAGTTGATGTTCATTCATATACATGTGTAAAATACACAATTTCAAAACTTTGGACATCGCTTTTATATTATATTTGGTTACAAAATAAACAAAAATATTATGATAACACCAAAATGTACTTATCCAAACAAACATAGTGTTATGGTCCCTTTTTATGGGGTACCAACAGTCGTCCAGTTCGTTCAAATAACGAACTCGGTTCTGATTTCTTTAAAATATGAAGACGATCGAAAGCTAGAAAATCAAAGTAAATGCACGACAATTTATAGTGGAAACCCCGTGAATTGGGGTGAAAACCATTCGACTAAGAGCTGATTATGCTCTTAGCCTGTTCACTAAAGAAATGAATCAAAGTTTTTACAAACAGGTTAACGAAAATGACGAGATAAAGAAAGCAAGAAGAATTCGGCAGCGTAACAGCCTGTTATGGTCCCTTTTTAGGGGGTACCAACAGTCGTCCGGTTCGTACAAATAACGAACTCGGTTCTGATTTCTTTAAAATATGAAGACGATCGAAAGCTAGAAAATCAAAGTAAATGCACGACAATTTATAGTGGAAACCCCGTGAATTGGGGTGAAAACCACTCGACTAAGAGCTGATTATGCTCTTAGCCTGTTCACTAAAGAAATGAATCAAAGTTTTTACAAACAGGTTAACGAAAATGACGAGATAAAGAAAGCAAGAAGAATTCGGCAGCGTAACAGCCTGTTCTTCTGCATCCAAAGGGTCCTGTCTTTTCCTTCGTCTTACCCTGTATTTATAGAGCTGTCGGCGAGTGTAATCCACGTCCTGTAACCGCCTCTGACAAGTTTGTTAGAGCTTGTTATCGCAGGATGTAAAACGAGGCTGGGACCGATGCGTGGTCTGCGTGATCGGGCCCGAAGCATTATAAACTTGACAGGGCCCTAAGCGTGGAACGCGTGAGCTTGTAACCGTTTTATAACCGTTCGCACCGAACCTCGGAGCCAGCTAACAGATAACGCTTATTTTTACTAAGGTTACCTTCGATCCTCCGTGTTGAACATCGGGCCACTCTTCCTAAAGGTGTAATTGGGCTGTGAGAATTCGTTTTGATTATTTAAATTGACCCAACCGTTATCGGGCCTCACCCATTACAGGGTACCCGGTCCTAGAGTTCTCATCACATAGTTTTATAAAATTGATAAAATAAATTCTTAGTATAATAATTTATAGATATAATAAATTTAATCACAATTACATCTCATTAATACAAACATATTGATATATAAGATATTTTAAAAAATATTAGTTATAAAAAACTTTAAATATTACATTAAGTTTGACAGTTATGATGGGTATAAGTTTGGGTTTGAGTAGAAATCCACATCCACATCCACCCGCCCCATTGCGGGTTTATCATTTGCCCTCTCCATACCCGTAAAAAATCCAACTCTCACGAATAGGGTATGGTAAAATATTCACCGGGTTGGACCTTTTTGCCATCCTTATGTATATCTGTCCGGAATTCTGTTCCTATTTTTATACTAAAATATTAAAAATATTTTGTTATTATTATTTTGGGATAGAACTTGAAGAACTCGAGATAAGACTTTATATCGGCTGTACCGAACAAAATATTGATGTGACTTGATATTTAATGTATCGATACCACCAATATACGGGAATAAAAGCACTGGTAATCGTTAGAAATTAACATTACTCAATAATTTTGGGAAAATTAACATTGTGGAAACTATGAAATCTAGGAAAATGAAAATCAGCTTTTGATTTTTTTATTGATTCAAAAGTGAATGTAACAAATACACATTCATCATATATATATATATATACCTATAATTATCTAACTAAAATATCTTTAGATGATATATGATAGATATTAATTTTTCTATATATCAAATATATAGTATATTTACTTTCTAACTAAATATTGTATATTGAATATATAATATTTATTTATATAAAGGTTGAAAAATTATCATATGGAAATATTGGTTAGGGCCTTCGTCGGTTGTGATGCGATGCACATGCCAAATTGTCATGGCATGTGACATGTTTTGGTCAGACATGCCCTTGTCATTATACTAAATGAATATTCTGATTTTTTATATAAAAAATATGTAAATGCATAAATTCGTTATTTGGTTGTTGAAGTGCTGTGCAGTTGAGAAATTGTGTCTATCAACTGCTTACTCCTAATTACGTATATTAAATAACTAACAACCTATTAATTATTATGCACCGTGTCTCGTTAGAAGGGTATGCTCATAAATGCATATCTTGAGTTGTAATTTTGAACTTACTTATTTTGTGAAAATATATGTATTGGGAGAAAAACTCATGTAACACCAAATACAAAAAAACCACTAAATAATTGTAATAATGGAGAAATTACTCTATATGATATAAGATATCTGTAATTGAAGGCTAATTTGGCTCAATAATGATGATGTTTGGAAACTCAGTCCACCGTCCGGTACAGTAAATGTACCGTAGTTGTATTATACTTTTACCAAACATCATTAATAACTGCGATCGTGTGACCGCAGAAAACAGCGATGAGTTCACAGCTGGGTTAATCCAACAGCCACTAGAACGCACCTGTCAAATGTCAATTTTACCCTTAATAAATTATAGTTTATTTTTTTAAAAAAATAATTTTGATCAATAACTTCTTATATCATATCAATTACGTGTTTAAACTATAAAAATATATATAACAATTTAAAAATGTAGTTTTGAAATAACGAATTTATCATAAAATAATATGAAATATAATTTTTAAGTTATAAATAATTATTTAAAAATAATGACAAAAAAGTCATTTTATGACATCACGATCACTGCACCGCTGTTTCAAAAACAGTTTTTTAAAATCACGATCAGTTCATTTCACAGTACAGTACAATCATCTCACCTCACCGTTATTACTAAAGATGTTCCTAACGTACCTAATATATTGAAAATCCCGTTTATTATTTTAGGGTTATATGTGGAATGGAAGGCGACAACAGACCCCGGACGTGTATTTTATGTGTCCATTGACATGACACGCAATCCCGTACACTGAATATGTAAGCATATTACATAGACTGTGTCTTTCATTGAAAATGAGGACTTGTCTTTGTATAATTTGGCAATTTTGGTCCCTAAAGTTTTCAGTGGTAAAAACAGTCTCTAAAGTTTTGATGATTTGGCAATTTTGGTTCCCAAAATTGCGTATTTTCGCAAATTACGTCCCCAAAGTTTGCGAATTTTGGCAATTTTGGTCTCCAAATAAATTTTTGTCCGATGACCTAATTTGCCACAATTCGCAAACTTTGGGGACGTATTTTGCGAAAATACGCAACTTTGGGGACTGGTTTTGCCAAAATTCGCAAACTTTGAGGACCGGTTTTGAGTACATGAAATTTTGGGGGCTGGTTTTGCCAAAATTGGAAATTTTGGGGATCAAAATTACCAAATTATCCAAACTTTGGGAACCAAAACTGCCTTCCGCTCTTATTTTATTGATTGTATTAAAAAATTTTGAGCTTGAACCGAATATTCTCTATTTCGAGTACTTAATTCGTTTCGGTTCTATTTTGCTTGTGTGCAGCCCATAAAAGTATAATAATTGTTATTATTTAAAATCTTGATTTGTAACATTAATTCAAGTGACTTAATTTATTGTTGATAAATTGAAAATATGTGACACCCAGCCATATTTTTCATAGTTTTTCATAGTATCATTGAACCAAAATAGTTTATAATTTACTTCTAAAATGAATATAACCGAAGATTATTGAATGTTGAAAAACTTCTAAAATGTGCTCTCAAATAAACATTGTGATCTTCGATGTCACTAACATTGTTTTCAACAATTTGACACAATATTTGAACATAAAAGTCATGAAGTGTTCGTATACATTTACATTTTACAACATGTGCAATATAATATTTATATGTACAAATAGCAATCGATTTACAATTCACCAATCATCACTTGCTATTTCTCGAATAACAATTATAATCACGTTGAAATGTATCTAATGTTCGGCTGCAAGCTCTTGTCAACTCACTTATGTCGATCGACTATTCATAGTAATTATCAACCAACTTTTCGAAGTGAAGAACGTTGCTTACTCATCTAACTATCGACCATCTAAATAATACAATTAATTATCAATCGGCATTTACGAAAGGATCATTAGATGGAACATATTTTTAGTTGTCTTAATAGAATATGATGAAAATATTGTAATTTTCAAAGAATTTGATTATAAAAATATATTTAATTTCAAATTGGGCCGAACCAATAATTCATATCCAGGCCCGGTACTTGAATTTAAAAAATGGATCCTCAATTGTCAGTTTTCAATTTAATTCCAAGTGAAATTCAAAATTTGAACTTTTTTGTCCTCCTTTAATTAGGATCATTTAATTTTGTCTGCTAGGATCATTTAATTTTGTTATCACATGACTTTTTAACGTAATTTTTTATCTTACACAAATATGATAATCAATGTGGATTTCATCATATTGTTGGATTTGAGTATTAGTGTAGAATTTATCTATGCTGCATCGACTCTCCAATTTTCCTTACGCACCCCTGTCGAACATCGTCCGACTCTCCGACTCTCTACGACTCTTGACACAAAATGATGTCGTTTTGATTTCTTCATTAATTATATTTTTTTTGTTAGAAAAATGACTTATATGCATTCACGACTTTATCATATAATCTATCTACTTGTGAATTAATTGTGTAAGCGATAATGGACCGAAATATGGTTGCTTTTGAGGAGACATGAAATAGAACAAATATATTCATTTTTTATAAAATTGAATTATTTTATATAATAAATTGATAAACTATTTATAGTTTAAAAAATATAGTTTATGTAAATTTCAACAAATTTTAACATTATTTAATATTATTTTATTTAAAAATAATAGTCGAGTCAAAAATACGATTCTTATACTCTTGCCGAGTCGTGTCGAGTTGAGTCGAGTTGCACCGAATCGGTCGGACGAGTCGATGCCGCATAAGAATTTATCACACATTAATTAGAGAAATGTAATTGATTATATTTATAAAAGTTTGCAGTATAGTCAAATAATGACTTGATCAAATCTATAAATATGTTGGCTTCATCTCCTTAAAAATAATTTCATTTTCTCATGGTAATTTTGGAAAAAATCTATTATAAAAAAATGTAGAAACTCTATTTGTTAATAAATTTACATTTTTATGTATTACTATGGAATATTGAAACAATAACTTACATTGAAACCCTTTCCATTAATTAAAATAAATAAAATTATTTTATTCAAGAGCTTATGATGAAGTAGATTGTCGTAAACCGAATTTAATATTGACGTTTAATGTAAATTATCCATATATTTGCTATTAACTTATTGTTCTATTAAGTATATTAAATGTTTCAATTTCAATTTATTATGATAAATACTATATGTTTCTTATATTTTTATTAATTGAATACTTGTGTAAGGTTTCATATATTAAAAATTTGGAATAATTTTATGAATAAGTATTATTATATTTTGGGTTTTCAAACTAAGCAATTTTTCTATACAATTATAAAACTAATCATTTTGTATTATTTTATTAATGTTTTTATTTATTATTTAATTCATTAATTCAAAAAAATAAACACATATTTGAAGGATTCAAATGCAATTTATCTATTCTTTATTACTTTATATTCTAAATATTATAAACTTTAAATAGTAAACTCAAAAGATTTGGAATCACGAACTTTTTTAAGCTTAGGCGATTCACGAATTATTCGAGTCAATTCAGTCAAAACTCAAGTTTAATACTAACGAATCGACCCTCAAAAATAAAAATTTATGATGAATTAAACTGAATTTTTTCACGATCCAATAATTTTATATTATGTATATTTAATATTATGTGTACTTATTTAAATGATATTCAAACTATCTCAACTCCGGACTGAATATAGAATAAGAATTCTTTAAGTTTTCAAACCCGAACCAAAATTTGTATATTTCAAAGTGAACTAGAACCTTAAAACATCTAATTCGGTTCACTTCGGATCTTTTACACCCTACACGAACCCGACTCATGGTAAAACCTATGTTTTCAAACCAATCCGAAGTACTGTTTCGTTCCAAACCGATATGACCGGTATGCCGGTATGAAATTTATTTTATTTTTTAAAAAATTTTAAACGAAAAATTATTATTTATTTTTCTGGGTCAACCCGGAAAACCCCTGGTTACAACCCGTAAACCCGATATCGTCCGATTTTCATCGTATCGATCGGAATGAAAACATTGAGTAAAACTTAAATATATTATATTTCCAATTTTGAGTTTAATGTTTTAGAATGTTGGTTTTTAAAGTTTAATGTTTGAGTAAAAATAAAGAATAAATAATTGTATTTTAGTTATTGAAATATGAGTTTATTTATTTTTAAATTAAATAATTGAATAATAAATAAAGATATAATAAAATAATATAAATGATTAATTTTGTAATTCTTTAGAAAAATTGCTTATTTTAGAAAATCAAAAATATAATAATACTTATTCATCAAATTCTTCCTTAAAAATTTGCATGTAGCATTCTTATGTTTTTTCCGACATTTAACATCGGAACAACCTAGTCAAAATGTACAGGTTACGTTAATTGATTTTGACCCAATTCTTTTAGTTTAAATTTCATAGTTTTTATTTAAATTTACACCATTTGATTCAAACAAGTTCAAATCAGATTTCATGCATTCAAACTTGACATGTATATGGTAGTAAGGGATATCTATCTTCGAATTTGTTTTAACATTTATGATAATATTACGCAATTGAGGATTCTTTTCAAAGTGTTAAAGTTGTGCATAAACTATATTTGTCATTAAATACATTTTTTGAAAGTTTTTTTTTCAATTAAATTTAAAAAAAATAAAAAAAATATTTTATCTAAGATTTCTATTTGAACTTAAATTATTGTAAATAAAGTTTTGTTATATTCAATATAGCAAATATGTTAATAACTTTAAAAAAACAAAAATGATAAATAATGGTTTATTTTTAAAGAAAAACATCAATTTGACAAATTATAATTATGAGTTTATTTTTGTTACGATATTTCTATAATATTTTGTTATGGATTTTTTGTTTTATTTAATATAAACAAACATATATATATATATTTATTTTTTAAAGAAAAACATAAATTTAACAATTATAATTATGATTTTATTTTAGTTACGATATTTATATAATTGAAATATGATTTCAGTAATTCGTTGTATAAATATTCTTATTTCAAAATTTCATTCTATAAAAAAGACAAAATATTACTCTAGGTCTCTATTGGATTTGACTCATTACTTCATGAGTGTGATCATGAGCTCCGATTCAAAATCCGGTGACCTTTCAAATTCGGTGCCGCAGCCGCTGCCCGACTTGTCGACAGAATTCAAATCGAGCGGAGGTAGCGGTGGCTATGCTGCGTATCCGAAACTGGAGCCGAATGATGTTGCTCCCGTCGCGAATACGTGGAGTTCCAATCAATCTGGATCGTCGGGAGTTCCTATCTCCGGTGAGTTTATTGGGGCTACCAACGTCCCTTCAGCATCGAATCCCTACGTTTCCGCCTCCAGTGTTCCTCCATCGTCTATCAAGAGTACGATTTTTTAAATTTTTGTGTTCGATTGGGTGTTCGTGTGCTTTAGGAATTTACTGTTTGCGTGAACTGTTAAATACTGGTTTGGAATATTAGATAACGTGGACAAGGTGAAGGATGCTCTTGGAAAATGGGGAAAGAAGGCTGCAGAAGCGACTAAGAGGGCTGAAGACTTAGCCGGAGGCATGTGGCAGCACTGTGAGTCGCTATCTTTCGCCCTTTCTCTTGAATTCTTATTTTGTACTTCATACGATAAGATGTGTGTAATTCCTTAAAGTACTTATGATGATGCTTAATACCTGAATAAATTCATTCAAAACACTTATAATCAATGGAAGATTAAGTGTTCTCTTGTTTTCAGTGAAAACAGGTCCAAGTGTGGCTGATGCCGCTGTTGGAAAAATAGCACAAAGCACCAAAGTTTTAGCAGAAGGTGGATACGAAAAGGTTTTCCAAAACACATTTGAGACAAATCCAGACGAGAAACTCCTCAAGTCATATGGCTGCTACTTATCTACCTCCGTCGGTCCTGTTGTCGGAGTCCTATACCTGTCAACCGAGAAAGTCGCATTTTGTAGCGATAGCCCAGTTACATACAAAGTATCAGAGGAAACCTGCTATAGCTACTACAAGGTAATGTTGTGAACATATGTATTGGCAATGACATTATCTTATGTTTATATAATTCATTCAGGTGGTCATTCCTTTGAATCATCTCACAGCAGTGAATACTTCATTAAGCAGAACAAATCCCCCTGAAAAGTATATTCAGATCATTTCTATTGACAACCATGAATTTTGGTTCATGGGATTTGTCAACTATGATAGTGCAGTGAAAAATCTTAAAGGTGCGATTCGTACACAACCGATATGATGCGACCATCAAGATACATTACAAGAACTTTATCGTTTATTGTGCTTGTAAGTTATGCGTTTATATGAAACCGAGAGTTATGTAATGTGTATTGTTTCTTAATGTTTATTGTTTCTTAATGTATATTGTTTATATGGATGATGGATTTGTTTTGTTAGCTTGGTAAATTCATTTAAATTTGACACGATAGTCCCCAGTTTTAGGATAATTTCCAATTCAGTCATTATTAAAATTATGATATATGGGTCCTAAAATTTTATATTAGTTTGATCTCCAAATTTTGATTTTATGATAATTTAACTCCTCAAAGTTTGTAATTTCTCAAAATAAACACATATTGCGAATCATTATTCTCATACAGAGTAATCCTTGTTCTTCTTTGAAGGGTAAGTGGGGTTTCCACCAGTTTTTATACTGGTCGTTACTCCAAAAATTGGGTGGCACCGGTATTTCGATCGTTACCATCCGGTACGGGTATCCTGGTCGAAACGGAAAAAAAAAATTAATTTTTTTATCTACCAGTATACCGACCGTACCGGTTATACAGGTCCGAACCGATACGAAATTCCGGATTGGTATGAACATTGGGTTTCTACCCGAATTTTTAAACCCTTATTGTATTTTGCCGCATTTCGTATGTGGTAGTTACGAAAGTAATTTTGAGGTATGAAATTTGACATATGGTAGCCACATGTAACTCTTTTTTGCATTTCGTAATTTGGAGATTCGAAATATACAATTTTGTAGTTAGAGAATACGAAATGAGATCTGATCGTATTCAAAATCATGTATTGTCGGTTCCCAATCTATAAAAATCCGGCACCCCTCAGATAATTCCGCTCTGGTGAAGTTGTTGAGTTGTTCCACTCAGTTATTTCTGCACATTACTTGTTGGGAATTTTACATTATGTATTCTTTATTGTTTTTAATATATTTATACGTATATCGTTTAATTCATATATTCTAGAATTATTTTTTTGATTTATTTAATTTGGGGTTATTACATAATTTTTTTATCTTTTGTATTATGTGTTTAAGGAATGGAAATTGAATATATTGTCAATGCCCTTACCTAAAGGGGAAATGTTCGATTGTGATGCATAAATGTTTGTGAGGATGCTTATCTTTCCTGGTATTAGTGAAGAAAGGAAAGTGATGACTTTTTTATAGGAAAGATTTACATTTTTCGAGATACTTGTACCAGTGAACAATATTTTGCTTCAGTTATTCTCTTTCGAATACCTGTTAGAGAGTGAGGAAATCACAGACAATGGTGATAGGTTCGAATATGTCGTGGATGGCAATTCTGAGCATGAATCCGGTCCGGTTCAGCTCTCTGATGACCAATCCAAGGAAAAGGTTTTGTGGTTTCAGCAACATAGATGCAAATAACTATGCTTCATTTTTCCTCACTCCAATATGTTTATTTTTTTGTTTTTCTGTTGAGATCCCAATGAGGAACTTTCGTTACAGGTACTCATAGTTCTATATCTGATTCTTCCTTCATTTCGTTACAGCAACTTTCTGTTGATGATGTTTCTGGAGCCAGTCCTAATTTAACAGCAAAACCTCAGGCTTCAATGATTCAGCGTGGTGATGTGAAGCATTCAATAGAAGCTGATATTACTGAAGCATCACAAAGACCTGCCTGTGGTGTCCGGAGATCTACTGCATTAGCCAAGTATTTTTTTCTTTTAAGATGCATTTTTTCAACACCCAGTTTCTCATTTGTTGAGACAATGTGCAAAACTCAACCTTATGATGATCATTCTTGATTCCAGGCGAAGAAGAACCTTTCACTGGAATCCATTGAGCTTCCCGTAGAAGATGAGTAACTGACTTGTCATCACTTATCTTTATTATTTCATCTCCAGTTCATGGAAAAAATGTTTCTGCTGCCATAATCTGGTTGAAGTCACTCACTTTTAGCATACTATTGGTTCTTTTGGTTCCACATTTTGAAATGGAAGTTAGATGATTGTTATTTGTGTACGATGTTATTATGATTTATTTTTAGGGGTACCAATAGTCACCGAATTATGATTGAAATATCAATCAAGACTTGATTTTTAGATTTGTAGTTGTTTGCGTGACAACTTAGGATTAGGAAATAATGTAGAAAACAGACGATGTAACGTGGAAAACCCAAAAAGAGTAGAAAAAACCACGGTGTCAAGAGGTAAACCTCTACGGCGAATTCACTATAAGATGAATCCAAGAGTACAAAGGGATAGGGGCGAAAACAGTAAGAAAAATGATCAAAATGAATGATCGGTCGTTAGGGTTGATGATTGGACCTCCTCCTTTGATCTTCAAATCTCCCCTTTGTATAGAGTTGGGTCATCAGCTTTTCTTCCTCTTCTTTCTGTTATTAGATCCATGAATATCATTATTTTCCTTAAATATAGTCAATATCTCACGTGTCAGAACCAATCTAATGTCAACGGGGATAGATCCAACACTTATCAATATAAGTAATTGGATTTTCCTATGGGCTTGGGCCACATCATTGGACTGAATTCCATGGAATCGAGACCTACTCATAAGGGTTCCCATCTGATGATCACACCTCCTTTTTGCAATGGTAATACCAAACAAACCATATGTCTTTTGGAAACTGACATGTTTTCCAAGTGTAACATTGATATTTGTCTTGTAAAGAGTTGAAATTCAAAACATTGAGTCTGGTGAAATGGAGCTGGAGAGTAAAATTTCGAATGAGGTACGTGGATATTTGTCTTGGAGTTTGCATACGTCCTTATTTCTCTCGTATTAATATTAAGCTTTTCTTATAGGCTATTGTGAATGCGCTTATGCATGATGCTCTAGAGAGGCAGAAGCATGATTTGCATAAACGTGCGTACCTCTTGATATTGTGAGTACACTGTATAAATAAGGGGTCTGTTAATAACAATCAGTTTCTCTCGCCTCATTATCTTTTCTGCTCTGTTGGTTCTTAGAAATGAATTCCATTGAATGAAGACAACCAAAACCGAAAATGTTGGGAGTTTCAGGTATTATTGATTCTTAAATGTTCAATGCATCTCTTCATGTCTTTAATTTCAACAAGGTTTAATGATAAAAGCATGTATGTGAATGGTATCCAGACACTCACGATTCATTTTTCTTTCTCAATGAACACAACTGCAGTTCTCGTTCAGAAGCTACAAATAATATGTCTGATTCTTGGATTCATGATAAAAGTAAAAGTCCATTGTCGGGATGATATTAGTGATTGGGGTAACTTGAGATTGATTCAGAGTGCTCGGATGAAAGGGGCCGGTGAGTCTTTCTATATTTGTTTTGGGCTTAATTTAAATCAGTGTGTGCTGCGATTGCGATGCATTCAAATTGTAGTTTGTTTGGATGGAAGTTCACCGGGATACTATTACTCTAGAGGAACTGGAAATGGAGTAAATAATTGGATTATTCTTCTTGAGGTTTCTCATTAAACTATTTTATTACAATTTTGATGAATTTATCGGATAATAAGCTGTATTACAGCCCGGTGGCTGGTGTGCATCCGATGTTGGATGCAGAATGAGGCGAGATTCGATTTCTGGGAGCACCAAGCATAGGAATGAAAAGCTTTATTTTGGTTGGATTAATAGTGGGAATATATCTGTTAATCCAGGTAAATCAACTATATAAATTATCATATACTTATAATGTGGGAAGCTCTTGATTCATATGCATTTACAGATTTCTATGACTGGAATAGAGTTCTTGTTGTTTATTGTGATGGCTCCTCGTTCCTGGGAGATGTTGATCCCATTGATCCAGTAATTTACTTTATCATTCACTTGCTTCACTGCTACAAAATACAAATACACTCACTCTGTATATTGCTTCTGTTCAGAAATTGAACCTTTTCCTTCGGGGGTCCAGGATTTTCGATGTTGTGATCGAAGAATTGTTAGCTAGAGGGATGAAAAATGCTTCAAATGTATGATGCCTCACTATCTCTATAATAAGAGAAATATCTTGAGTTTTTGCATGTTCTGTTGAAGGTACTTTTCGGTGGAATGTCGGCCGGTGGATTAGCGGCCATATTGCATTGTGACGGCTTCCGTGCACTTGTTCCAAATGCTAAGAGAGTGAAATGTATCTCTGACTCTGGCTTCTTTATCCACGGGTAATAAGGATGCTTATGTAATGTAAACTAGTACATGATATTGTGTGATTTTTGACAGAAAGAAACTCGTCGGATCTGAGAATGTGGAGAACTACTTCGCATCCGTGGTTGCGTATCATGTATGTGTTTGTTCTCTCGATACAAAAACTTCGAGCATGTGTTCTTAATTTGTATTATACCACAGAATATTACCAAGTTTTTACCAGAAACATGCACATCAAATATGAACTCGAACCTGGTAAGTTTACGAATACTTGTTTATTATGTGTTACTTAACAATCAGTTTAAATGGCAATGTCAATATGAAGTGTTTCTTCCCGGAAAACGTCGTTGGACTTATGAAGACTCCCCTTTTTCTAATCGAATCTGAGTTCGATAAGTTCCAGGTATGTCTTTCTTAGCTAAATGAAATGAAATATGTGCAAGAATTTATGAAGAGTCATTGTGCTTGTTTCAGTTGAGTTTTCGGTATGCAGTGCACGATTCGAACTGGGAAACTTGCGCCAACAATTTGAGTCTCTGCACAAAATGCCAACTTCGACTAATGACAGGTTGTAGTAACTAAAGTTGTGTTACCATTTAACAACAAGCTCTTGATTTAGTTCCATTCAGAGTATCGTAATACAGTAATCGAGACGTTACGTAAAGTTCGGAAATCTCAATCGGTTGGAATGTTCGTTCACTCTTGTTATCGTCATGGTCATTTGTTTGACAAGGAAGGATGGCAACAATCAACAGAATTGGGACATGAAGTATGTTTTGTTCTTCCTTTTGTATTGGTTTCATTAAGAGATTATAGATTTAATTCATTATTTTGTATTGTTTTCAGACAATTCAACAAGCGGTTGGTGATTGGTATTTTGACAGAAGTTCGTTTAGACACATAGATACTAAACATATGATTCCAAGAACTTTCCATTGTACTAAAATTCATGTCTAGGAACACTTGAAAGATAGCTTTCATTGTCAGTGTAAGTTTAAAATGATTTATTTGGGAGTCTTTTCTTACAAGTCACAATACTTGAAATTGATATTTTAAATATATATAAAATACTTTGTAATATATTTCATAATATACACACAAATTAGTGGAGCAATATTACACAATACTATCACTTTTAGAACAACAAATAACAAATTTGAGGACTAGGAGCATTGAAGTATATAAATTAAATAGACATAATAATTGGCATTAAATATATTCTCAACCTTGACTGAATTCCAGTCCAAGATACCATAACAACTGCGCGAGGTACAACTTCTTATGCACAAGATAAAAGGCTGTGTTCTATAACCGGAAAACCGGTCCGTCCAGTTTGAACCGGACCGGGGAAGAAAACTGATCCGGTTTATATTTACTTGTATATTTCAATTTTTCTCAATTTTTCCAATTTTCCCTAGGGTTTGCGCGAGAGTGGGGTTACGGGAGACACTTTCTTCCTAATTTCCCAAGATTTTTAAGTAATCAAAGAACCGATGATGGGTTGGAGAACTTGGAATTTGGAGAATATCCATGAATCTACGAATTTGGTGTTCTTTTCGTTTTTGTCTGGATATTTATCATTCTTAGGTTTGGTTTTGTGCAATATTTTTTATTCCTCAATGAACCTCTCTTTATTTATTTTTCTTCGGTTGATTATATAATATTTATCGTTTGATTTCAAAGAGGATTTCAAATAATGAATTTCAAATTTTGCACAAGTGTTTATATTCTTCTATCAACCCTAAAAACCATTAACGAGTCAAACCTGTTTGGATCGAACCGGATGGATGATCGGTTCGTACTTCCAGTCGTGTTTTAGAACATAGATAAAAGGTAGTTGAAGCCACTGCAATGCAATGCAATGCCTGATTTACATTAAGCATGATACTGATTTACACCTTCCTGTTGGGGTTGCACAACGGAAGTTATGAAATCGATGTATTGACGATGCAAATATTATAAATAAATAGACATCAAAATTTAACGTGATTCACCCAAAATTGGGCTAGTCCACGGGTCCCACCAGAGAAACTATTAATATTACGAATTGTAGGTATACAAAGAGAATCTACACTAGATAAATATATAGAATAGAAATTACCCAAAATATGCGATAAAATAGTGTTGACCCAACACTTCGACTACCCCTCAACTATTTTGAGACTCCCCCGAATATTTTGGAAATATTCCTAAATATTACACTCTTCCGAAAACTTTCCGGAAACATAATTAGAAAAGAAAATGTTTCTTTTTCTAATCATTCTTTTCTCTCTACTCTATACTCAAATGAGGCAAGATGGGATTTGGGATGATCCGGTGAAGGAGAATGAACTCTCATTTTATAGACCCGTGAAAGAGGGTTGACCATCAATTCTCCCTCATAGTCCAAATGTGTGACGTATGTTTCTTGGACTTTTATTTTTTCTTCATGTGGGCCCCACAACATGTGGAGGGACTCACACTTCAATTCTCCCCCTCCCGACACATGGAAGAATCCACCAGTCCAGATGTAGATCGGCAATACTCAAAGTTTGATCTTGACAAAACATTTGTCATCATATCTGATTCATTCTCCTCGGTATGGATCTTCTCAAGCAGTAACAAGCTCTTCTCCAGCACCTCGTGAATCCAACGATATCTGACATCAATATGCTTGGATCTCGAGTGAAACGAAGCATTCTTCGCTAGATGAATCGCACTTTGACTATCACAGAATAGCTGATAATTCTGCTGATCAATATCGAGTTCTTTCAAAAACTTATTCAACCACAATAACTATTTGCAAGCTTCAGTTGCTGCTATAAACTCGGCCTCCGTTGTCGAAAGAGCAACACACTTATGGAGTTTAGATTGCCATGCAACAGCTCCCCTTGAAAACGTAATCATGTATCCAGATGTATGATTCATTCCAGCCAGCACTTGCTTCTTCAGCAGACTCCCCATTCCTTTCACGCCCATATGTCCGAGGCGTTTGTGCCACAACTCTACTGTATTTTCATCCTCAGCAACATTCACGTGTTCAGATGAAAGCTTTGCTAGCAACATATACAGTTTTGAACACTTCTTGCCTCGAACAATCACCAACGAACCCTTGGTGAGTTTCCAACGGCCATCATAAAAAGTATTACAGAAACCTTTATTGTCGAGTCTATCAACTGATATGAGGTTTAATCGCACGTCTGGAACATGCCGAACCTCCTTCAATATAAGTTTGTTACCGTTCTTCGTCTCGAGACAAACATCTCCTTTGCCAACAACTTTGGAGAGGTTTCATTTCTCATCCTAACCACAAGAAAATCTCCAGATGTATAGGATGAGAAGCATTCCCGATGAGACATCACATGAACAGTAGCTCCACTGTCAATAATCCAGCTTGTCTCTTGAGATGTGGAATTCACGACATCATCGTCACATACGATGTTGAATTCCCCGACTACATTGGCTTGATCGTCATCACTGCTATCACATCCTTTTCCCTTTGCCGCTTGCTCTTGTTTGAGCAGTCGGCAATTTCTCTTGATGTGGTCTTTCTTCTTGCAATGATGGCACTCAACATTGGCGTATTTGTTTGACTTTCCACGGCTCTTGTCATGCTTCGCAGGTCTAGAGCCCCGTTTAGTATTCCTTCCCCTAGAATCAGCAATCATAATCTCTGACTGCGACGGTGAGGTCTCTTGAGTCCTTCGTTCAGAATTCCACTTTTAACTAGTTCAACTGTAATATTACCAAAGCTAGTAAGTGATACCTTCAATGGCTCCTATGATTCTGGTAAGGATCTCAGAATAAACAACGCGTTTAATTCATCGTCAAACTTTATACCCATTGTTGAGAGTTGAGCCAATATCTCTTGAATACTATTCAAGTGATCAGCGATCAAAGTACCCTCCTGGTACTTTGTAAGAACCAAGTTGTTCAAATAGAACAATTTGTTGTAGCCGCTCTTTGAGGCATATAATTCCTCAAGTTTCTTCCAGAGACTTTTCGCTTGGATTTCGTCACAAATGTGATTGTACACATTTTCTTCGACATACTGTCGGATAAAACTACATACTTGTTGATGCTCGAAAGCCCAGTCAGCATCGGACTTTCCCTCCGGTATGGATTCCCCAAACACCGGTAAATGCATCTTCGTCACGAACAAAAGATCTCTCATCTTGTTCTTCCACATGTAGTAATTCGCTCCATTTAATTTAATCATGTTGCTCGCCCTAACCTCCATAGCCCCAATATCAGTTAAGAATAGTGAGAATAATCAAACTTATTTTCTGATGTGGAGGGTCCACTTAGTGGCAACCACAGAGCATACGATAAGCTGATATCAACACTGAGTCTAGCTCCGATATCACTTGTTGGGGTTGCACAGCGGAAGTTATGAAATCGAGGTATTGACGATGCAAATATGATAAATAAATAGACACCAAAATTTAACGTGGTTCACCCAAAACCGGGCTAGTCCACGGGTCCCACCAGAGAAACTTCCACTATTACGAATAGTAGGTATACAAAGAGAATCTACCCTAGATAAATATCTAGAATAGAAATTACACAAAATAGGCGGTAAAATAGTGTTGACACAACACTCCGACTACCCCTCAACTATTTTGAGACTCCCCCGAATATTTAGGAAATATTCCTAAATATTACACACTCTTCCGAAAACTTTCCGGAAACACGATTAGAAAAGAAAACGTTTCTTTTCCTAATCACTATTTTCTCTCTACACTCTCAAAAGAGATGAAGGCTGTGAGATGATGGGATGATCTGATGAAGGAGAATGAACTCTCCTTATATAGACCCGTGAAAGAGGGTTGGCCACCAATTCTCCCTCAAAGTCTAAATGTGTGGCGCAGGTTTCTTGGACTTTATTTTTCTTCATGTGGGCCCCACAACATGTGGAGGGATCTACCCTTTAATTCTCCCACTCACGACACATGGAAGAATCCACCAGTCCAGATGTAGATCGGCAATACTCAAAGTTTGATCTTGACAAAACCTTTGTCATCATATCTGATCCATTCTCCTCGATATGGATCTTCTCAAGCCGTAACAACCTCTTCTCCAGCACCTCGTGAATCCAACGATATCGAACATCAATATGCTTGGACCTCGAGTGAAACGAAGCATTCTTCGCTAGATGAATCGCACTTTGACTATCACAGAATAGCTGATAATTCTGCTTATCAATACCGAGTTCTTTTAAGAACTTCTTCAACCACAGTAACTCTTTGCAAGCTTCAGTTACTGTAATAAACTCGGCCTCCGTTCTCGAAAGAACAACACACTTCTGGAGTTTTGATTGCCATGCAACAGCTCCCCCTGAAAACGTAATCATGTATCCAGATGTAGACTTTCTCGAGTCAACATCTCCTGCCATGTCAGCGTCTGTGTATCCAACCAGTATTGGATCACCTTCTCCAAAACACAAACACATTTTGGAGGTTCCACGTAGATACCTAAGGATCCACTTCACTGCAGCCCAATGCTCCTTGGTCGGTTTCGATAGAAAGCGACTCACAACTCCAACAGAGTGAGCAATGTCCGGTCGCGTACACGTCATGGCGTACATCAAGCTTCCAACAGCTGAAGCATATGGCACAGAAGCCATCTCGTCATCCTCCTTATCCGCAGGAGGGCTAGAACTCAATCTAAAGTGATTAGCTAGGGGACAACTAACCGCTTTAGACTTGTCCATGTTGAACCTTTGAAGTACTTTCTCAATGTACTTCTCCTGTGACAACCATAACTTCTTGGCATTTCTGTCTCTAATGATCTTCATGCCAAGAATCTGCTCTGCTGGTCCCAAGTCTTTCATCGCAAAAGACTTACTCAATTGCTGCTTCAACTCAGCAATCCTCGAACAGTTTTGACCAACAATCAGCATGTCGTCCACGTACAACAATAGTACGATAATATCATCTTCAGAAAACTTCTTCGTGAAGACACAATGATCTGAAGTAGTCTTCATGTAGCCTTGCTCCCCCATGACAGACTCAAACTTCTTATACCACTGTCTCGGTGCTTGTTTCAAGCCATAAAGACTTTTCTTTAGCTTGCAAACATAACCTTCTTTCCCCTTCTTCACAAAGCCTTCTGGTTGATGCATATATATCTCTTCTTCCAAATCTCCGTGGAGGAAGGCAGTCTTCACATCCATTTGTTCAACCTCCAGGTTGAGTGATGCTGCTAACCCCAGCACAGTCCGAATGGATGTCATCTTCACAACGGGTGAGAATATCTCGTCAAAGTCAATCCCTTTCCTTTGACTGAATCCCTTCACGACAAGCCTTGCTTTAAACCGTGGTTCCGGATTATGATCATCATGCTTAATCCTGAAAACCCACCGATTCCTCAAAGCCTTCTTGTCCTTTGGCAACTTTACCAGCTCGAAAGTCGCATTCTCATGCAAGGACTTCATCTCGTCTTGCATGGCCTCAATCCACTTCTGCCTGAATTCATCATTCATGGCTTCCTCGTAGGATTCCGGTTCTCCCCCGTCAGTCAATAACACATATTGATCTGGTGAATATCTCGTAGAGCGTTGGATAACTCTACCGGATCTCGTAGTCCGAACAGGAGAACCAACAGGGACTGGTAATTCTTCATCACCCTCATCAGCATCATCAGCTGGAACATCTTCAGGAACGTCTGATTCATCCTCGTCATCAGGTGGATGAAATCCATCATCTCCAACATGTCCTGGCACCGTTGTTGGAGGCATAACCCTCAAGTTTGTTGAATCACCATCCGGTTTAGCAACATCTTTGCTAACCGTTCCAATATCCGCGATGGTTTCGTCTTCAACGAACTTGGCATCACGACTTCTGATAAGCTTCTTGGTGGCTGGATCATAAAATCTGAAACCAAGATCATCTTGGCCATATCCGATAAAGACACACTGGCGAGTCTTGGCATCAAGCTTCGATCGTTCATCCCTCGGAATGTGAACATAAGCCTTACACCCGAAAACCCGCAGATGGTTGTGAGAAACATCTTTCTTTGACCATACCTTCTCCGGAGTTTCATACCCAAGAGGAACACATGGCGAGAGATTCAGTAGATAGGCTGCTGTTAGAATAGCCTCTCCCTAAAAAATTTCTGGCAACTTTGCTTGAGATAATAGACATCGTATTCTCTCCTTCAAAGTCCTGTTGAATCTCTCGGCCAAGCCATTTAGTTGCGGTGTCTTCGGTGGTGTCTTCTTATGCCGAATACCATTGTCTTTGCAGTAAGCATCAAATGGTCCAATATACTCCCCGCCGTTGTCAGTTCGGATACACTTCATCTTCTTTCCAGTTTGTCGTTCAACCAACTTCACAAACTGCTTGAAAACAATAGAGACTTGATCCTTCGTCTTCAACAAATAGACCCAATTCTTCCGAGAATGATCATCGAGGTAAGTCACGAAATACCTGGCACCTCCAAGTGATTTCGGCATCGGTCCACATACGTCTGAGTGTATCAACTCCAATATAGCATCCTTTCTTGAAGGTGGTCTACTCTGAAAACTTACTCTCGTTTGTTTTCCGGTGAGGCAGTGAGAACATCTCTTCAGATTTGTATGATTCATTCCAGTCAACACTTGCTTCTTCAGCAGACTCTCCATTCCTTTCTGGCCCATATGTCTGAGGCGTTTGTGCCACAACTCCAGTGTATTTTCATCCTCAGCAACATTCACGTGTTCAGAGGAAAGCTTCGCTAGCAACATATACAGCTTTGAACACTTCTTGCCTCGAGCAATCACCAACGAACCCTTGGTGAGTTTCCAACGGCCATCATAGAAGGTATTACAGAAACCTTCATTGTCGAGTCTGTCAACTGATATGAGGTTTAATCGCACGTCTGGAACATGCCGAACCTCCTTCAATATCAGTTTGTTACCGTTCTCCGTCTCGAGACAAACATCTCCTTTGCCAACAACTTTGGAGAGGTTTTCATTTCTCATTCTAACCACACCAAAATATCCAGGTGTGTAGGATGAGAAGCATTCCCGACGAGACGTCACATGAACAGTAGCTCCACTATCAATAATCCAGCTTGTCTCTTGAGATGTGGAATTCACAACATCATCGTCACACACGATGTTGAATTCCCCGACTACATTGGCTTGATCATCATCACTGCTATCACATCCTTTTCCCTTTGCCGCTTGTTCTTGTTTGAGCAGTCGGCAATTTCTCTTGATGTGGCCTTTCTTCTTGCAATGATGACACTCAACATTGGCGTATTTGTTTGACTTTCCACGGCTCTTGTCATGCTTCGCAGGTCTAGAGCTCCGTTTAGTATTCCTTCCCCTAGAATCAGCAATCATAATCTCTGACTGCGACGGTGAGGTCTCTTGAGTCCGTCGTCTCATTTCTTCGTTCAAAATTCCACTTTTTAACTAGTTCAACAGTAATATTACCAGAACTAGTAAGTGATACCTTCAACGGCTTCCATGATTCAGGTAAGGATCTCAGAATAAACAGTGCGTTTAATTCATCGTCAAGTTTAATACCCATTGTTGAGAGTTGAGCCAATATCCCTTGAATACTATTCAAGTGATCAGCAATCAAAGTACCCTCCTGGTACTTCGTAAGAACCAAGTTGTTCAAATAGAACAATTTGTTGTAGCCGCTCTTTGAGGCATATAATTCCTCAAGTTTCTTCCAGAGACTTTTCGCTTGGATTTCGTCACAAATGTGATTGTACACATTTTCTTCGACATACTGTCGGATAAAACTACATACTTGTTGATGCTCGAAAGCCCAGTCAGCATCGGACTTTCCCTCCGGTATGGATTCCCCAAACACCGGTAAATGCATCTTCGTCACGAACAAAAGATCTCTCATCTTGTTCTTCCACATGTAGTAATTCGCTCCATTTAATTTAATCATGTTGCTCGCCCTAACCTCCATAGCCCCAATATCAGTTAAGAATAGTGAGAATAATCAAACTTATTTTCTGATGTGGAGGGTCCACTTAGTGGCAACCACAGAGCATACGATAAGCTGATATCAACACTGAGTCTAGCTCCGATATCACTTGTTGGGGTTGCACAGCGGAAGTTATGAAATCGAGGTATTGACGATGCAAATATGATAAATAAATAGACACCAAAATTTAACGTGGTTCACCCAAAACCGGGCTAGTCCACGGGTCCCACCAGAGAAACTTCCACTATTACGAATAGTAGGTATACAAAGAGAATCTACCCTAGATAAATATCTAGAATAGAAATTACACAAAATAGGCGGTAAAATAGTGTTGACACAACACTCCGACTACCCCTCAACTATTTTGAGACTCCCCCGAATATTTAGGAAATATTCCTAAATATTACACACTCTTCCGAAAACTTTCCGGAAACACGATTAGAAAAGAAAACGTTTCTTTTCCTAATCACTATTTTCTCTCTACACTCTCAAAAGAGATGAAGGCTGTGAGATGATGGGATGATCTGATGAAGGAGAATGAACTCTCCTTATATAGACCCGTGAAAGAGGGTTGGCCACCAATTCTCCCTCAAAGTCTAAATGTGTGGCGCAGGTTTCTTGGACTTTATTTTTCTTCATGTGGGCCCCACAACATGTGGAGGGATCTACCCTTTAATTCTCCCACTCACGACACATGGAAGAATCCACCAGTCCAGATGTAGATCGGCAATACTCAAAGTTTGATCTTGACAAAACCTTTGTCATCATATCTGATCCATTCTCCTCGATATGGATCTTCTCAAGCCGTAACAACCTCTTCTCCAGCACCTCGTGAATCCAACGATATCGAACATCAATATGCTTGGACCTCGAGTGAAACGAAGCATTCTTCGCTAGATGAATCGCACTTTGACTATCACAGAATAGCTGATAATTCTGCTTATCAATACCGAGTTCTTTTAAGAACTTCTTCAACCACAGTAACTCTTTGCAAGCTTCAGTTACTGTAATAAACTCGGCCTCCGTTCTCGAAAGAACAACACACTTCTGGAGTTTTGATTGCCATGCAACAGCTCTCCCTGAAAACGTAATCATGTATCCAGATGTAGACTTTCTCGAGTCAACATCTCCTGCCATGTCAGCGTCTGTGTATCCAACCAGTATTGGATCACCTTCTCCAAAACACAAACACATTTTGGAGGTTCCACGTAGATACCTAAGGATCCACTTCACTGCAGCCCAATGCTCCTTGGTCGGTTTCGATAGAAAGCGACTCACAACTCCAACAGAGTGAGCAATGTCCGGTCGCGTACACGTCATGGCGTACATCAAGCTTCCAACAGCTGAAGCATATGGCACAGAAGCCATCTCGTCATCCTCCTTATCCGCAGGAGGGCTAGAACTCAATCTAAAGTGATTAGCTAGGGGACAACTAACCGCTTTAGACTTGTCCATGTTGAACCTTTGAAGTACTTTCTCAATGTACTTCTCCTGTGACAACCATAACTTCTTGACATTCCTGTCTCTAATGATCTTCATGCCAAGAATCTGCTTTGCTGGTCCCAAGTCTTTCATCGCAAAAGACTTATTCAATTGCTGCTTCAACTCATCAATCCTCGAACAGTTTTGACCAACAATCAGCATGTCGTCCACGTACAACAATAGTACGATAATATCATCTTCAGAAAACTTCTTCGTGAAGACACAATGATCTGAAGTAGTCTTCATGTAGTCTTACTCCCCCATGACAGACTCAAACTTCTTATACCACTGTCTCGGTGCTTATTTCAAGCCATAAAGACTTTTCTTTAGCTTGCAAACATAACCCTCTTTCCCCTTCTTCACAAAGCCTTCTGGTTGATGCATATATATCTCTTCTTCCAAATCTCCGTGGAGGAAGGCAGTCTTCACATCCATTTGTTCAACCTCCAGGTTGAGTGATGCTGCTAACCCCAGCACAGTCCGAATGGATGTCATCTTCACAACGGGTGAGAATATCTCGTCAAAGTCAATCCCTTTCCTTTGACTGAATCCCTTCACGACAAGCCTTGCTTTAAACCGTGGTTCCGGATTATGATCATCATGCTTAATCCTGAAAACCCACCGATTCCTCAAAGCCTTCTTGTCCTTTGGCAACTTTACCAGCTCGAAAGTCGCATTCTCATGCAAGGACTTCATCTCGTCTTGCATGGCCTCAATCCACTTCTGCCTGAATTCATCATTCATGGCTTCCTCGTAGGATTCCGGTTCTCCCCCGTCAGTCAATAACACATATTGATCTGGTGAATATCTCGTAGAGCGTTGGATAACTCTACCGGATCTCGTAGTCCGAACAGGAGAACCAACAGGGACTGGTAATTCTTCATCACCCTCATCAGCATCGTCAGCTGGAACATCTTCAGGAACGTCTGATTCATCCTCGTCATCAGGTGGATGAAATCCATCATCTCCAACATGTCCTGGCACCGTTGTTGGAGGCATAACCCTCAAGTTTGTTGAATCACCATCCGGTTTAGCAACATCTTTGCTAACCTTTCCAATATCCGCGATGGTTTCGTCTTCAACGAACTTGGCATCACGACTTCTGATAAGCTTCTTGGTGGCTGGATCATAAAATCTGAAACCAAGATCATCTTGGACATATCCGATAAAGACACACTGGCGAGTCTTGGCATCAAGCTTCGATCGTTCATCCCTCGGAATGTGAACATAAACCTTACAACCGAAAACCCGCAGATGGTTGTAAGAAACCTCTTTCTTTGACCATACCTTCTCCGGAGTTTCATACTCAAGAGGAACACATGGCGAGAGATTCAGTAGATAGGCTGCTGTCATAATAGTTTCTCCCCAAAAAATTTCTGGCAACTTTGCTTGAGATAATAGACATCGTATTCTCTCCTCAATAGTCCTGTTGAATCTCTCGGCCAAGCCATTTAGTTGCGGTGTATTCGGTGGTGTCTTCTTATGCCGAATACCATTGTCTTTGTAGTATGCATCAAATGGTCCAATATACTCCCCGCCGTTGTCAGTTCGGATACACTTCACCTTCTTTCCAGTTTGTCGTTCAACTAACTTCACAAACTGCTTGAAAACAATAGAGACTTGATCCTTCGTCTTCAACAGATAGACCCAATTCTTCCAAATGATCATCGATGAAAGTCACGAAATACCTGGCACCTCCAAGTGATTTCGGCATCGGTCCACATACGTCTGAGTGTATCAACTCCAATATATCATCCTTTCTTGAAGGTGGTCTACTGTGAAAACTTACTCTCGTTTGTTTTCCGGTGAGGCAGTGAGAACATCTCTTCATATTTGTATGATTCATTCCAGCCAACACTTGCTTCTTCAGTAGACTCTCCATTCCTTTCTGACCCATATGTCCGAGGCGTTTGTGCCACAACTCCACTGTATTTTCATCCTCAGCAACATTCACGTGTTCAAAGGAAAGCTTCACTAGCAACATATACAACTTTGAACACTTCTTGCCTCGAGCAATCACCAACGAACCCTTGGTGAGTTTCCAACGACCATCATAGAAGGTATTACAGAAACCTTCATTGTCGAGTCTGTCAACTGATATAAGGTTTAGCCGCACGTCTGGAATATGCCGAACCTCCTTCAATATCAGTCTGTTACCGTTCTCCGTCTCGAGACAAACATATCATTTGCCAACAACTTTAGAGAGGTTTTCATTTCTCATCCTAACCACACCAAAATCTCCAGGTGTGTAGGATGAGAAGCATTCCCGACGAGACGTCACATGAACAGTAGCTCCACTATCAATAATCCAGCTTGTCTCTTGAGATGTGGAATTCACAACATCATCGTCACAGACGATGTTGAATTCCCCGACTACATTGGCTTGATCATCATCAATGCTATCACATCATTTTCCCTTTGCCGCTTGTTCTTATTTGAGCCGTCGGCAATTTCTCTTGATGTGGTCTTTCTTCTTGAAATGATGACACTCAACATTGGCGTCTTTGTTTGACTTTCCACGGCTCTTGTCATGCTTCGCAGGTCTAGAACTCCGTTTAGTATTCATTCCCCTAGAATCATCAATTATAATCTCTGACTGCGACGGTGAGGTCTCTTGAGTCCGTCGTCTCATTTCTTCGTTCAGAATTCCACTTTTAACTAGTTCAACAGTAATATTACAGAAACTAGTAAGTGATACCTTCAACGACTCCCATGATTCCGGTAAGGATCTCAAAATAAACAGTGCGTTTAATTCATCGTCAAGTTTTATACCCATTGTTGAGAGTTGAGCCAATATCCCTTGAATACTATTCAAGTGATCAGCGATCAAAGTACCCTCATGGTACTTTGTAAGAACCAAGTTGTTCAAATAGAATAATTTGTTGTAACCGCTCTTTGAGGCATATAATTCATCAAGTTTCTTTCAGAGACTTTTTGCTTGGACTTCATCACAAATGTGATTGTACACATTTTCTTCGACATACTGTCGGATAAAACTACATACTTGTTGATACTCAAAAGCCCAGTCAGCATCGGCCTTTCCCTCCGGTATGGATTCCCCAAACACCGGTAAATGCATATTCCCCAAACAAAAGATCTTTCATCTTGTTCTTTCATATGTAGTAATTCGTTCCATTTAATTTAATCATGTTGCTCGCTCTAACCTCCATAGGCCCAATATCAGCTAAGAATAGTGAGAATAATCAAACTTATTTTCTGATGTGGAGGGTCCACTTAGTGGCAACCAGAGAGCATACGATAAACTGATATCAACACTGAGTCTGGCTCCGATACCACTTATTGGGGTTGCACAGCGGAAGTTATGAAATCGAGGTATTGACGATGCAAATATGATAAATAAATAGACACCAAAATTTAACGTGGTTCACCCAAAACCGGGCTAGTCCACGGGTCTCACCAGAGAAACTTCCACTATTACGAATAGTAGGTATACAAAGAGAATCTACCATAAATAAATATCTAGAATAGAAATTACCCAAAATAGATGGTAAAATAGTGTTGACACAACACATGATTGAAAGGAGGCAACAATACCATCCTTTTATAGGAGCAGGGGAAGAAGAACCTCCCCCGGAAGATGTTGGATTGGCCACCAATCCCAACCTTCAAATTTGACCATGTGTTCTTTTTTTTTTTATATAGGCCCCACATTAAATGTGGAGAGATCCACCCTTCAATTATTTATTATTTATCCAAAACCCATATAGATGAATACGTGGGTTATTGTGGGTCTTTTTGTAATAAAAGTACCCAAAAGTTAAGTGGGTCTAGAGCAAGCGGGATTTACAACTCTTGAACTTTACATTCAAAAAAGAACAAAGGGTTTTGGTTTGGAGGGGAGAAATTGGAGTTGGTTTCACTTGGGTTCTCAATCTTGGGCAAGATTGAGTCTTTTCTTCTTCATTATATCCTTTGGTATTTGTTTTTTTGTGAATGTTGGACAGTGTCATTTATTGTTACTTTGGTTGTGAAGTAGTGTTGGAGAAGGGTGCATATTTTGTATCCATGTATTCTTCATTGTAATACAAACTATACTAGTAAGATGGAGGGTTAATTATGCCAAAGGTAAAAAACAAACGATATTTATAACTTTATGTGTCATTTTTGCAATTTCATAAGTTAGAGGACATGTCATTTACACAACTCGTAAGATGGAGGGTTAATTATGCAATTTTCTCGAGTTAAACCTTGTTTGCCAACTTGAAAGCGCTGATAAAAAGATGGAAGATGAAGACAAAGTGGTGTTATTGCTTTGTTCTTTGCCTACTACATATGCAAATTTGGTCACCGCTTTAAGTTGAATATGAAGGACTCTATACCTTTGATTCGGTTAGTGGTGCACTAATTGTCGATGAACATTAAGGAAAGACAACTTTCAGAAGTTCGAAAGATGATGAATCGGATGCTTATATGACTAGATGGAGATCCTTTGAAAGGAGATGTAAGCCTCATGGTAAGAGTGAGTCACGAGGACATTCCAAATCAAACTGGAATGATGAAAAAAAGAGTTTTTTGCATTGTGGTGATTTGGACATTTAAAGAAAGATTGTAGAAAAAGAAACAAGGAAAATCTTGAAAGAACAAAAAGAAAGAAATAGAGAACTCAAATGAAACTAATCAAGTGGAGATGACTACATCAGATGAGTTTTTTGATGAGGTATTGATGGTAGGATATAGTTCGGAGTACTTGCAAAATTGGGTACTTGATACGGGTGAAACTCATCACATTTGTCCACATAAATCACGGTTTTCTACTTATGAGCAATGTGATAAATGTGTAGTCAAAATGGGCAACAATTCAACAAGTACAACACTTGGTGTTGGCTCGATTTGCCTGAGGATGTTTGATAGCTCGGTAAGGACTCTTGAACATGTGAGACATGTACCGAATATGACTAGAGGTTTGATTTCTCTATCTACTCTTGAATCCGAAGGTTATAAATTTTCGATTGTGATGGTATTCTTAAAGTCACAAAGGAGACTCTTATTGTCATGAAAGGTGTTCGTGTTGGACTCTTGTACAAACTTCTTGGAAATGTAGAAGTGGATTCTATTGCTAATGTGGTTGTGAATGATGATACTTCTCTTCGGTTATGGCATAGGCGACTTGGTCATATAAGTGAAAATGGCTCGAAAGTGTTGATGAAGAATGATCTCATTCCAATGTTAGGCTTCTCCGAAAAGGAATTTGTGAACATTGCATCTATCGAAAACTCAACAAGAAAAAGTTTCAAAATGGAATACATTCAAGCAAGGGTATTCTTGATTATATACATTCCGATATATTTGAATCACCGGCTACAACTTATGGAGGTGTGAAGTATTTGTTACTTTTATTGATTATTTTTCAAGAAATGTGTGGGTGAAGATGCTAAAAGCAACAAGTGAAGTTTTTATTTCCTTTAAGAAATTCAATATTGAAAAGGAGAAGTCAACGGGAACATGCATTAAAGTCTTAAGAAGTGATAATGTAACGATTATAACTCAAATGAGTTTAATGTTTTTTTGGAAGATTGAAGGCATCAAAAGGCACTTCTCAAATATTAATATTCCTCAACAAAATGGCGTTTCAGAGAGTATGAACCAGACGTTGATGGAGAGAGCTCGGTCTATGCTTAGCAATGTTAAGTTGGAGCATGAATTATGGAGAAAAGCGGTTGCCATAGCATACTATCTTGTGAATAGGTCTCCTAATGCATCTTTGGAGATGAGAACACCAAATGGGGTATGGTATGGTTCACATTGTGATTATTCCAACTTGAAGATATTTGGATGTGATTGTTATTGTTTAGTTCCAAGCTCTCAAAGAACTTAACTTGACTCAAAGGCCAATAAATGTTTTTTGTTGGCTATGAAAAGAATGTGAAAGGATATTGCTTATGGGATTCGAAACTTAAAAGAACGTGATAAGTAGAGATGCCCACTTTGATGAATCTTCCATGCTACTTAATGACCAAGAGAAGAGAAATGATGATGAAGAAGTTGGAATTTTTCCTTCAAGTTCTACATATAAAAATATATATAGTGATGGTGAAAGTTTTGATGATGGTGATTTTGCTATTGATAGTCATCATGATGTTGGACAAGAACAAGGAACACTTGAGTAAGGTGGAGAACCGGAAAGTGTTGAAGAACATTCTCAACCTCATCAAGAACCACGTAGGAATATCACGAAGTCAAGTAAATTCAAAGACTTGGTAAATCTTTGGACATTTAGAGCACTTGTTGCAATTGAAGAATACATTGGATGAAGAGATTCTTGCACTAAAAAAGAATAAAACAAGTGGCTTGGTGGAGCTACCAAAATATAACTTGTGTGATGTAAATGAATTTTCAAAATAAAGAAATATCTTGGTGAAAAATTTGAAAGATACAAAATAAGACTTGTTGCTAATGGATTCTCACAAAAGCAAGACTTTGATGAAATTTTTGTTAAGTTTGTTAAACAAATATAATCTATATAATCAAATATGAAAGAAAATATAAACCATACAAACCACATTAAACAATTTAACAATGCAAAAATTAATAAAAGTTATGCATGACAAATATTGTAAATAAATTAACTACACAAAAACACATAAATGTTTTATGTATACAAGAACTTAAATCAAATAAATTAAAAATTAAATACACAAAAAATATAAATATTAAAGACGAAATAACAAGCATGCATAATTATGATACCATAACACTATCAAATGATTATCATGTAATCAAATTTTGAAATGGATTACTTGTTTTGAAATAGTGTCTAATCCAAATATAATTATTAGAATTCAAATTCATTACAAATGAATAAATTAAGCTGAATTACTGGACTCATGCGTCGATACCCATAATATTTGCTACCCAATACTCAGTCCTAAAATCTTGAGCTCAAAAAGCCAGTCCTTGCCGGGTCAACCACAAAAATCAGGCCAATTATTTTGTGTTCATAGACCATGGCTTTGGCCCGTTGGGCTAGAGTGGGCAACAGCTATAATCGAACGGTTCAAGGTTGGTATTCTTCGGGTTTTTGAACATAGTTTGGACCAGACCATGGACTAATTTTAATCCTAGGGTTCGATAGATCTTTTCATGTGGACTATTCCATGAGACCAACTCGGGATCAAGACCAGATTCTATGGTTCATTTATGGTACGAGTTGATCTTTGAAAGACCTTATAATATTTTTAATATATTTTATATTAATGAATACTATACATATAATATTATTCAATATACATAATTTTTACCATCAAATTTTGAAATCTAATAAAAATAAAATAGTTAATCAACAAACAAATACGAAAAAGAAGAAAATGTATTGGTAAAATAAATTTTTGATAAGATATTACTAACAAAATGCAAAATAAAGATCTATTCAATCTTCACTTCCTTCATCTTAAAATGAATGATAAATAAAAAAGGATTAGAGAAATTATCGTTGGAAAAGAAATTATTAGATTTAATTCCCCATTGGTGAAGATTGTTACTATAATAATGGTAATGGTAGAATTAGAATTATAATTTAGGAAATTAAAGGATTGGAAAGTTCAATTGAGAATGTAAAAAAGGAAAAGTTAGAATTATGTTATGATTATTTAATGTTTTTAATTAATGTGTAAATTTAATTTTTTTTAATTATTAGGTCTTACGGGCCGATCTCAAACTTATCTATTAAAGACCAACGACCAATTCAAAAAAATAATCGGGCTTCGGTCCTATAAATATAATGTCCCCAAGACCAATTAAATTTATATAGGTTAAAAGATCGGCCCATAAATTATCGGGTTGATTCTAAAACGGGTTTTTTCAGGTTGGGATGGTTTGGTCTTACGGGTTGGACTGTTCTTTTCCCATCTCTACTTTAGGCTATTTTTGTGAGAAATTTAAATTATAAATGTGACATGGAATTTCCTAAAATTGAGTATTTATAAAATAAAATAAATTTAAATTCTTGTATTTTGCATTTTAATTCTCTGTAAGAGAAGACAGCCGCCCACATGGGCTGACATTTCTAAGTGCAAGATTTGAATATTACTGTGTAATAAATACACGGGGTAATATTAAATAAACGTGTATCTTGGAGAAAATGCATGTTCCACCTGATACAAACCCACGTGTACATTTAAGTACATTTAAAATGTACTCCAAAACAGTGTACATTTAAAGAATGTAATATTAAAATGTACTCTAATAAATACAAGACAGTGTACATTTAAAAAATACACTGTCTCCAAATTTTCATTATCTTGAATTATTTATTTCTTAAAATTTTTTTGCATTTCCTGTTCCTAAATTTTGATAATTTACACTAATTATTCCAAAGTTTATAAAATTCAGACAATTTGATATTCACCCCCAAATTTTGAATAATACAAAATACTCAGTAGTTTATACACATCGGTGGTATCAATTACTAATGTTAAAATACGTAGACATTTAAGTTTGATTTCTCTTCAGCTGGACTTCTTTCGGGTTAAATGGTGGTGCCTTTTAGGGGTGTTAAAACGATCAATTGAATAGGTTAATTGACCAAACCGAGTTAAAAACTTGGAAATAAGCTAAATAATTGTGTATTTATATAAATTAATAACATATTTGGCATAAGCAGTCTTAGCTATGCGATAACAACAATGCGCTGCAAGCGAAACCTGAGAGTAGCGATAGCCGACTCATTTTGTTATTACGGTATATATATGGTATACATGTGTACGGGTTCATCCAATATATCGACCGGTAGCTATTTTTAAAACATTTATTACTTTATTAATTATTTTAAATAATTTTTTATATCAATGACTGATAAACCGATCGACAAAAATCGCAAAACCTATTGATCAAAACCGATACAAACCAATTTCTAATAGTTTGATTTTTGTTAAGGAAAAATATAAACGAAAATGATTAAACAAATTAGTTAGGACCAACAAACTAGTAACCAACCATTTTTCTATCCATAGATCCAAAAACGATTTTATTATTTTGTAGGGCCATACTCAAAAAACTTTGGATCCGATCCTACAACACGTTACGGAGCTACCAGATAAAATGCAGGTGATGCTGGGTATTCCATGTAATGATTAATATGAAGTCATTGATTATGTCTTATTAGGTTATTCATACTAATTTAGCCAAAACAAACATTGTGAAGTGTATCGTTAAATCCAAACTTTGACGACTACTAAAGGAGTTAGGAACTTAATTGCCATAACATTGAAATCATACGCACCAAATGTGTCTTTTTTCGATGGACTTCAATTGTAAAAATTTAAACATTATGTACTATATTTGACACATACAATGAAGATTGTTGGTTGGTTTTGCAAAACTATAGAAAGTATGAGATTTTGTTTACCACACCTAAATTTTGAGAATTATAATTGCCAAAATAATAAAACTTAGGTGAACAATTTTTTAAAAATGATGATAATATGAGAACCTTTTTTGCGTGCCATACATTATATTTTCAATCTCAATCCAATTAATTGTGAAATGTATTGGACGATGGAATTATTAATCCTCCATTGAGTAAACATGTCAATAGATCACGTGGAATCCATTCTTTTTTTCAAGAAAATGAATAAAGATGTATAATTAGAAAACTAATCACTATTAATAAGCTAAATTCACTCTTATTATTTGTGATTTTACTATTATCTTACAAAAATAATTAAATAATACGAATAAGCCAAACAATTATTCGATTATCCAATGAAAATTTAAGGTCTATGGTTAAAAGGTAGAATTTTAAAAACAAAATAAATTTATACAATATCCATAACTAGACATTTGGGTCCAGGTGACAATTGGAATATGACACTCCCACGTTAACTAATTAAATTCAATCAAGATATATGGATTGGATTTGATCCCGGCAACTTGTGAACGCACATGGCTAAGATATAAAGCTCTAAAAATCCACTTTTGAGTGCATTGTTTTCCAAACAAACAATTCCCTACTTTGGAAAACATACATGTGAATCATGTCATTAATTACACTTGTTGTATAAGTTCAATGTTTAAATGTTTGTAAGAATATTTTTTAATGTCTAATTTTGGATTAATGTTCACTACATTATTAAGTAGGATAATGTCTTGAATGTGTCCCTATTCTAGCCAAGAAACGATTCTACCTATCTAAATGCATATTACTAAAATTCGAAGATCCAACATTATATTTATAACGCATGAATTTTTTATCCAACTTTTGTTATCCAAAACAATGGAAGCAAAAAAACCCTTTCTTGGATGAATAGTTTTGAAAGATAAAATGTAGTTTTTATGATCAACCCATAATATATGCACAAAAAAACTAACCCTGATTTGGTTAAAGTGAGACCAACATTACTCAATTGGTTATTCTCATATATTATTAGAATAACAATTTTACTTCTACAAATGAAAACTCATCTATTTTTATATATCATTTCTGCACTATAAAAACAACACATAACACCGACTATTTCGTGAGATTACTGCTATGTAAAAATGTTTTTATTTGTTTAGGGTTATCTCGTAGCTACGTTCGTCGAACAAGGATGTGTGGGGTAGTCGTGAAGTGGAATTCAATTACCTTCAATGAATGCAACCTCAATTATGAAACCCGATTTTTTTTGCTATAAATGGATTCGAAGGCAGAATGCATTATTCACAATATCATCCCGAAAGGTTGAAGTGTTGAATACCTCAATGCAGTAACATGTAAACTTATAATATTGCAATGGATCCTTACAATTCTAGTTGGTACAATCAAGATGAACATCAGTCGAACTCGTCAACACCTAATGGTGGTTGACAACAACAGTGTTGTTGTAAAAAAGACCTGGATACCAACAGTCAACCGGTTCACAATAGAATGAACTTGGTTGTGAATTATTTAGATTTGGGGAACGATTATGGAATGTAGAGTAAACAAAATGTACAACGATTTAACGTGGAAAAACCCTAGAAAATGGGAAATAACCACCGGACTAAGAGTTAGAAATGCTCTTAGTCGATATATTGATAAAACAGTTCAAATTACAAACAGAAGGCTTAGGAAAATGACTAAGGCAAATAAGAAATCACGAGAGATGAAATCAGTAGGATAACAACTAATTTGTGCATTCAAAAGGTCCTCTTGAACTTGTCTTTAAGCCTTGTATTTATAGAAGAGAAACGTGCTTGGAAAACGCTCTGTAACTGCCTATGACAAAGTCGTTTTTCCTTGACAGAAAACGTGGGCAGGTCCGAAGTGCAGAAAATGTGTGCATGTTCGAAGCTCGCTGTAACCGTCTGGACAGATCCAGGAGATCGGTCCCCGAAGCACCGAGTTTTGTCCAACCCTAACCTTCGGTTCTAATAGTTAATTGGGCCTTTACACTTCATAAGCTATATGGGCATTCGGGTCCTGTTATCTTCATTGGACTAAACCCTTACCAAATGTTGGATCTCGAGTCTCTTAGGTTCGTCTTCCGTCATGTGGGTCGACTTAGGATGGTTTGGGTCTCCATCAGTTAGGGATACCGGATTCCGGAGTTCTCATTAAACATGGTTCGAGAATCATTGTAGAATCTATGTATAACAATGTTCATAACCTTAGCTTATTTAATGAGCGGAATCCGTTCGCTATGCAATGAGTCATTCTACAATTGAATTTATTAATTATAAAATATTTAATGAATTTTTAATATATTCTTTAAGTATATTCTAATTCTAAAAAATGCAGATAAAAGATATGTTATATTAATATGATGTTAAGTGGTGAACTAGATAGAATAGTTGACGTGTGACTTGGTCTTTGGAGGTAGATGAAACGACAGCCCACATGGGCGGACATTTCTTTCAGTACAAGCCTTGAATATTACTGGTCTGTAATAAATTCACTCTGGGCATTTTCATTGACTAATCTTATTTAAAACAATTATAATTAATACATGTGCTACATAATAATATTAAATAAAAGGATTTTGGGCTTTGATGTCATGTGTCTTTGATGTGATATTCAAACCTCTACCTTATCATTGTGTTGCAGGATAGAATGAAATTTATTTTGTTATTGTTTTGGTATAAATGTTTAAATTCATGATCCAATTCACTGGTAAATTTACGTATAACCCAATTCATATGTTAAATAAAGTACATTAAAAATGTTAGACTAATTAATTCTGTGTGTTTGTCTTTAACTTTCAATGGTGAACGAGTTTTTGGTTCATTTGTTTGTGTTGTGTTGAATTTGTAACAATTATCCTATATCGGAAGTGGAAAGTTGTTTCGGTTGATTTAAAAGAGGGAATATGAATCACAGTAAATGATTTGTTCAAATTTTTTACGGTGTGATATTCTTCCCTTATACGTCATATCGTACACATTCCCGTTATAATTTTGACAAAATTCTATAATTCCAATATAGTATCATAGTTGGTTTGGTTCATTTCAATTTGCAAGTCCAAACCTTATGGTTGGACTTGAAGATGAGTGATCAATTTGTCTCACATTGGTTATAGAAGTTGGATTGGTTACATTTATAAAGATAAGAAACGCATAACATAATTTTTTGATCAAATTTTTTAAATATATGATTTTCTCCTTAATCCTGTTCGTTCACGCTCTTATGTCGTAATTTTGGGTAGACTCTATAATTTCAACATGGTATCAGATCGCGTTTCGAAAAATTATGAGTGACCTTGTTAGATGATTGGACTTGAGGGGAGTGTGTGCGGATCGGGTATCCGACCCAATCATCAATTTTTCGATCCGATCCGATGAATACGGATTGGAATAATGATGATCCGAAACCGATCCGCAATAGTAGATCGGTTTGCAGATCGATTTATGAATATTTTTGCAGGTATCCCAATCTTTATTTTTGAATTATATTTGATAATACAAAATTGTAAATAATCATCTAAAAATGTGATTTATTTGCAAAACATGACACTTACAACAAAAAACGTATTTTGGACTTTTCAAACTTTCATAAATTGAAACTTGAATTTAGTACTAGTATTGAATTAAAACCAAAACATGTACACACAACAAATGATTTTTCTTCAAAGTGCAATAATCTACAAAAAAAATAAACATATTCACTTAGATATTCGTAATTACAACCTTGAAAAATAAAATATATTGTAAAATAAATTACATTTTAATGACTATAAAATGCTTGAAAAGATATCTAACTTACTAGAAATGTATGAATTTCAAAAATCAATCTTTGATGTTGACTATTTGATATTATTCTATATCGGTTATTTCTGAAAAATAAGAATAAAATATAAAACATTAATATTAACGAAAATCAAGTGTTATACCAAATGATATATGATTCCAAATGCTCAAATTTTTCTAAATATACATGAACACAAATTGACTAATTATATAATATAATATAATAATAAGCATTGGATCGGATCATATAGGAGTTTTCAAAACCGTATCCGATCCGAAATCGTATATGACCCATTCCGATGAAATATTTGCAGTTCGGACATCCGAAAAATCGGATCGATTACTTTTGATTTTTGGATCACAGAATTTTCATACACACCCTTAATTGAAATTATGACAATTATTTCATATTGTAAGTGGAAAGTTGTTTGAGTTGGTTTATAAGAGGAATGTTGACTGTAGAAAATGACTTATTCAAATCTTTTACGATATGGTATCCTCTCCTCATATGTTATATCCGTACACACTCCCCTTATACTTGAATTAATTGTTAGCATTTCTATGCTATAGTTTTTTGTCTATATTTGATTTTACCAATACCAAGCGCACCATGAGCTCCAAATAGATTACGCAAGCGATCGTATTTCCTGAAATTATAATGTTAGACCGAAATTATGACGGAATGTGCATGGATATAACATATAAATGGAGAAAGTCACATCGTAAAATACTAAATTAAATTATTTATTATAGTTAACAATCATTCTTATAAATCAATCTAAACTATATCTTATTTTCAATGTAGGATTATTGTCATATTTCATTCAACACATATCTCTCAAGTTCAAATACGTGACAAATTTGAACTTGCGAATTGAAATGAATTGGCCATTCCCGGTATTGATAATTAGAATATTGACCGAACCAAACTTTGATAGCATATTAAAATTATAGAGTGTAATCGAAATTATAATGGAAGTGTGTACATGTATAACGTATAAGAGGGGATATGATATTGATCACCGCAAAAAATTGAAATTTTCATATATGTAATCACATGAAGTTAGATAAAAATAATTACTTGTATTATATAGTATTTATTATAAAGTAGAATAACTTCAAACAAAAATGAAAATAAAATTAAGGGGCAAATATGAATTTAAATAAAAAATTCCGAAAACTCTTGCAGCACAAAACCAGCAGCCATTGAGTGCATTGTATCTGGCAATTGATAAACAGATTTCCCGGATATTCTATTTTTTTCTCATCCATAGCCACTGGTTCATATGGGTCTTTAATGGGGTTTGGGTTTATACTTTATATATAACACCCATGGGATTCGGGTTTTAAATAAGAAATGAAAGCAACTATGAAGGAAGAAGAAGAAGAACCAGTTAGCCCGACATCCAGAGTTCTACACGTGGCAAACTTTGATTCGTGGATAATAGAGGTTATGGGATTCTCCAAAACCATCGATGTAGTTTATTTCAAGAAATGCATTGAACAAACTCTCATCAAACATCCTCGTTTCTCAAGCCTTTTCGTGAGTGTTGTCTTGTTTTTTTTTAAAAGTAAAAATGGTATTGCAATATTCTTACTGAAAAAGCATCAAAATGCATTGTTATTTGTTGTTGTGAAGGATGTTAAGGACAAGAAGCGGTACGAATTTGCGTGGAAGCGAACGAAGGTTCACATTGACGATCATGTCGTTGTTCCGAATGTGGACATTGATATGGAATTTCCGGATAAATTCGTGGAGGATTTCATGTCGGATATTTTGTTGAAGCCAATGGACTACACTAAACCTTTATGGGAAGTTTATATTTTAAATCTCAAACTTTCTAATGCAAATTCAGTGTGTATTTTCAAGATTCATCATTCTTTGGGTGATGGTGTTTCAATATCATCACTTTTCTTAGCTTGTTCTAAAAGAGCATCCGAACCTGAATTCCTACCTTTATTCCAAACCAAGAAACGGGAAACTCCCAAACCTAAAATACTCATTTCTAGGTTCGGGTTGTGGTTTTGGAGCTCGATACTCGTCTTTTACTACACGTTGATTGAAATGTGTAAGGATCTTGCAACATTTATTTTTCTCAAGGACACCAAAAATCCTCTTACACTACCAAAGCATCTCGAACAAACTCGGAATCGACATGTTTATCGAATTTTAAGTCTAGAAGATTTGAAGTTGATACGGAAAGCGATGAATTCGGTAATTTCTTATTTAACACGTTGTATGCTTATGTTTCTATATTGAGATATTGCTCTAACACGTAGTCTTGTTTTCAGACAATCAACGATGTTTTATTAGGTGCAACCGAATTCGCAATTTGCCAATATCTCGAAAAACAATATGGTAAGCTTCATTTTAAATTCTTAAACGTTTTATAAACCAAAATGACCAAATTCTATGCAAGAAATTTATTATATACTTTTATTCTAAGAAATAAAGTGTGGAACTTTTTTCTCAAATTTTGCACAGTAAGTGGAATAAATCAAAAGAAAAGCTCAAGCAATTTCCTCGAAAATTGTCGCATAAGATTATGTGTTGCAGTTAATCTTCGAGACTCAATGCATGTCGAGGTTAGTTATCTTAATCTCTAATCTCTAAGCATAAACCTAAAAAGTGGTTCCACGAGGCAAGAGATGATTCTTTGTCTCAGCTAGAGTTTCATACCATTAGGCTATTCGGCTTTTATTTTTTCTGGATTTAGGGATTAGCTGATGTCTTAGAGAAAGGGGAAGGATTAAACCGTGGAAAATGGGGAAATAAAGTAGGAAGTTGGACAATTCAATTGAAGAAATTTGATAATCCATTGGATTATGTACGTGATGTTAAGGCCACAACAAAGAAACTGAAGATGTACAACTTGAAAGTTCAATACTTTATGCTAAGGCTTGTGATGAAATTATTTGGACCTAAGGTATTTCTTATAATAATTAGATAAGATATAGTTCATCTATTATTCATTGCATTGAAATGATTTAATTCATCCTTGACCCAAAAACAGGTTCTTGCACGAATTATAACCCGAGTATCGAAATCTCTAACATTCGGTGTCTCAAACGTCATCGGACCATCTGAGGAGATCATAGCATTTGGTCATCCCCTTAGTTATATTGCCCTCACAGGAAGTCTCGGTCCCTTGGTAAGCATTTTTGTAAGTTACATAACTAAGATTTTATATAACTAAAATAAATATTATAATTCAGGGAATGTTCATTCATTACCAAAGTTATGATAAGAAGATGGTAATTTCTGTGGGGGCCAATGAACAACTGGTTAAAGATCCTCATGAGATTTGTGACTACATTCAACATTATCTTGACAAGGTCAAAGATATTTCATGCAAATAGATCTGGCGAAGTACAACTTATATAATTAATATTTATGATATATGGCTTGTTATTAATATATTATAAATGTGTTTTAATGGATATTTATGTGAAGTTTGATTTAGTGCTTTTTAACTGTGCTTTATAATTTCTTAAATTAAGTAATATAAAATTAACTATTAAATAAAGTAATATAAATTTAAATATTTTTTAATACGTAATAATTTGATTGTTTTCTGTATATCCACGTTTGTCAATGTGTAGATTTTAATAGGTTTATAAAATAAATGATTGAAATTATAATTTAGTTCAATTAGTAAGCATTCATATTAAAGTATCCAATCCCGTTGAATATTGGGAAACCCCTAAAATATTACTAATTGTATTAGTGTTATGTCTATTGCGACCATTCAATTCGTCAGTGCCAATTTTGAATGGTATTTATTTTTTTTAAAAAAATAGAAATCGCGAATCCACATTAACAATAGGTTTGTTTGGTACTCAAATTAAAACTGCGGTGAGGTGTGATGCGATGTTCAGATCGTGATTTTCTTATGTTACACAAAAAATAAACTTAATTGCGATGTGATAATCGTTAAAAAATCACGATATCATCATAGCTGTTAAAACTAGATGTGGCATCATCGTGATTTTGGAAAAGACTAATTTACCTTTAATTCTATTAATTATAATATAATTATATTTATTATTTTATATATATAAGGGTATATTAGTATTTTTACGTAAATCGCGATCATAATATCAAAATTTTCCCAAACAAATTTAAAAATTCACGATTATCATATCTCACCACACCTCACTGCACGTCACCACACATCACCACACCACAATTTTAAAAAACTATACCAAATAAACCCAATATCAATAAAAAAAAAGGTTAATATAGGCAATTGCGAGTTGCAAATAGCCTATCGCTACTCGCAATTGCAAGTGTTGACTGAAACTCAATTTAAACTTTGCCGACTCGGGATTCTCTTTCTCATTTGAGCCCCAATTTTCAGCCCTCCCTTCCCCAATTTCATTCCTGTTTCGTCCGTCCTCCCGTACAAATTCCCGGTTGTGACGTTGCCTCCTCGTATCGTTGTATTCTGATTTCTTAAAACCCCTATTGTCTCCTCCGGCCACCGTTGTAATCCGTCGAAGATCCCTCCGACATAGCTTTGTTTCAATTTTTGGTAATGTTAATATTAGTGTTGAAATTTTGTTATAGTTAGGGTTTAATTTTGTTTTTGTGATTTTTGTTGTGGTTAGGGTTTTTTTGCTGAGGATTTTATATTATGATTTATAGTGTTGTTATATGAAAATTATCATAATTTTTAATGGTTTTGTTACGATTGCACATTGTTTTAATTGAATCGTAAATTAATTTTTATATGAGTCTTAGTGGTATTAGTGATGTTTTATTTGGTAAATGAGTTTAATTGTTAAATAGTTGTGTTATGTTTTTGTTGCCTATGTAATTTATTAAGTTTTTTATAAATGTTTTTGTATATTATAGTCTTTTAATTTGTTAGTTTGATATATTTGTGCAATTTTTTAAAAGAATCTCAAATTGATTAGTTTATATGTTACTTATGATGAAAATATAATTCATGTTAACACTTGTATACTTTAATGAGTATGATATATTTATTGTTAATAAATTGTAATGGTTTCGTTAGCATTATATATTAGTTTAATTGAAATCGTAAATTAATTTTTATAAGAGCATTAGATTATGTTATGTACAATTTATATATATGTTTTTTCATTATAAGAAATAGAAATTAAGGAGATTGTATAATATATCTTATTTTTTATTTTACTTTTGTATAAATAAAATTTATACTTCTCACTTTATAACTATAAATAAAAAACAACATAAATCTTATTTTTAATTTCAACTTCTACTTCTTAGTTTTTAAAATGACTAAAATGTAATTATTTATATTTTTTATACAAATTTTAGCATTTGAAGCTTGATGTGGGATCCTATAAATCCAACTTCAAGCTTCAAATGTTTTCATATCGGACAGTATATCGTTTGATACATCAAATATCGAGTTTCACCGGTATTTTTTGTTGTTATCGGATATTAGGGTTGATTTATGGTTTTTTGCGGGTCCGATCCTAAAAATCTAACTAAATATTATTTTTTTAAAAAATAAAATCTTGTAATGGCCGATATATTGGTTGTACCGCTCATACTGGTTCGAATCGGTATGAAATTTCGGATCGATATGAAAAGATTGATAAATTCAATATTTGCATTATATATCTAACACTGTATTTTTGTGTAAGTGGAAACAATTGCGTTGCAATTGTTTTCATGTAAGTTTATGAAAACATTATGGTTTTGATGAAAATAAAAAAAATATTTTTTATTTCAAAGTACATTTATTGAGAAATTAGAGTTTAGACAACACGGAGCTGGGTCATCATCTCGATGGTAATCTTGTTGAATATCATATTTTGTGGCAATCAGATAAAGTTTCGATTAACAAGTTATTATTGACTATCTAAAGGTAGAAACGTAATTTGATTAATATATAAATTACCATTCTATTTATTCAACAAAACATTCATATATTTTTATACATTATTTATTCATTCTAAAAATATTACAACACTTCATAATTTATATTTGTATTTATATTTGTGTTTCTATTTTTTCTTTCCACATAAATTACTTTTTAGAATTTGTGCAAATAAAACCTAATATTATGAATTATTAACGATGTTATTAAATTATTCAATTAGAATCTCAAATTTACTTGTAATATTAGAATTTATCTATTTTTTTGTAACAATGGTTTTTTTTGTGTTAAATTTGTGTATTAGTATCATTTATCAAATTCTTTTAAGAATAATGGCACATCGTACACCACAACCGATTGATCAAGTCTCTTAAGTCTTCTAGAGACAAATTGGTCAAAAACTTCTACATGGCAACACAACTGCCACACTAGTTTCAAACACTTGGATAACATCTTAAGGGATCTAGAACTTTCACCAAACGTAGCTATAATCCTAAATACATGGGGATTCCACGGTGTTTTGAAGACATGTAGGTTCCAGTTAGACAAACATCTTTTGAATGCGTTGATTAAAAAAAGGCGTCCAAAAACACATATTTTTTTCCTATCCTCGAGAGAAGTAAGTTTCCAAAGTTTAGTTTTGTTGAGGTGAACTTTCGAAAAACTAAGTACAAGAATCTAACTTATAGACTTCATTCACTATTTTATAGGTAACTATTACTTTTCAAGATATATCAATCATCTAGGGTCTATCTATTGACGAAACATCAATAGTGAGTAGTAGAACAGTTCGATCATAGTTAGAGTGGCCGGAGTTCATGGCTACTCGCTTCGGATGAAAACCCAGCACGAGTGATATGAAAGAAAGATGATTCAAATTAGGTTCATTAGGAACATATGTGGTGGCGGCATGTGAAACTATCACTATGGACTCTTCATCTTATGAGGTTTTACGGTAAAAAACATTAATGTTTCTGGGTCTATACTTGGTTTTAGTTATACAACCCTAAGTTTTTTTTGGTTACAGGTGTGCTTCTGCAATAATGGCAATGTTGATATGCAATGTTTTATTTCCTGATACACATGGCGATAAAGGCAAGTTAATGTTGTTGGTTCTCTTGTCAGATGACGATGAAATCAACCAATTAAGTTGGGGGTCGGTTGCTTTAGCTTATCTTTATCATTGTTTTTGTGCAGGTGCATTAGAAAAACGAAATCTCGTGGGCCTCATGCGTCTGCTACTCGTAAGTAATTACATTATTCTAATTTTGCTTATAGAATTTCATTCATTGTTGTTATTTCCCATATTTGGGCATATAGTAGGATTCCAAGCATATGGTCACGTTACGGGCATATGCCCGGAACGTGGAAATAGATTCCATAAAGACAACTATGAGCCAATGTGTAGGACGGTGCTTGGGTATAGGTATGATACATTAACTTGTGTTTATTATCGTTTAATTCACAAGTTCAACATAATTTGAATGTTTTGGACCTGTGAATCATAGGTATGTTAGAGCCATGGTGCGGATTGGAGTGGCTAGTCATCAATTGAGCATTTGCCGTGATTTTATCAATTTGATCTATCGTGCTGGAGTAAGATTTACAATTAATTGATTGGTATTAATGTATTGTCGTTGAATGATGTTGATCTATTTGTGCAGTTTATTTGGAGGTCTTACAAAAAAAATCACATTGCACACATTGACCAAGCTACATCCACACTTTGGAGTTACACCGATCCTCTTTTATTCTTCGGATTGTCAAGCCGGACAACATCGAGAGGGTGGGAAGGCAGATAGGATATCCATTGAACATTCCTAACCCAATGTAGTGTCATTACGACGAAACCCATAAACATTGGTGACAGGTAAATCATGGGAGGTGATACGTAGGCAGAGTGTCGTCGAATGGGTTTCACGTTTCGAGTTCATATACCAACCGCAAGAACTGGAAACGTCTGAGCATGAGTACTATAGATGGTACCATATGATAGCATTATTGGTACTTGGACAGACCCATGATGTACCCTTGGGTTGGCGTGGAGGAATGGCTTAGCATGTGTTGTACGAGGTATACATATAATAACATGGAGCTACACTTTCAAAAGATATGCCTACAAAAAGCAAAGTTACAGCAATGTAATTAATATATGTGATATTAAATATTTATAATATGTTAAGCTTGCATATTCTGTGTCATGCAAGCCAGCTATTGACATCTTTTTATGAACATCTTATTGGTATGATAAAATGTAGAGTCCACTAAACTTGAAATAATATATCTACGAACCTCTTTTATAAGTGCATTAACACACTCAACTTGATTGGTGGTCAATGTCCCATTCATTTTTCTATCATCGAAAGCAAGTGTCCACTTATATCGATTGCTCTCCATCCAGGGCGAGTAAGCCAATTGAAAGCTAGAGAACTATTTTCTCTAATTTCCTCCATTTTAAAATCAAAGGAGTGGCCCCTGCTCGCTATGCTAACTTATGCACTTCTTTGTTTTTGATGTGTGTATTCAGATTGGAGGTTAGGTGTCGAAGACACCATCGATGATGTAAACGATCAGTCTGAAAACCGTCTATTGACTCCACCGCACTGATAATCCAAGCATGTCGATATGAAACAATGCAAGCAGCGTTCCCTTTGATCACGTGGGTGTATAGTAGTTGAATGAACCAAGTATATGACTGTATGTTTATGCTTTCCTCATCAACTAGCCCATACGCCAAAGGGATAACATGACCACCTATGTCCTTGAAACCGCAGTCAAAAGCTTATGATCATACCGGTCATACATATGAGTGACATCAATCGAAATCACCAGAGTACAATGATGGTATGTGTCAGCGCATGGTCTGAATGACCAGTAAACATACCAGAAAACTTTTTCGTTCGTTCCATTGTCACTGTCGTACAGACCCCATTCTACAATGGTGTCAAGATTCTCCATTGAATAGTACCAAATGACTAGGAAGTCTCTCCATTGAAGACTCCCAAGAGCGGTGCACCAATTCAAATGCACGTTGTACCCCGTGTCATGTCTTATCATATGGAACATTGAATCCGCATCTGCCATACATTTGTTTTCTCGTATCTTTCACCTTCAACTCTATACACAATAAATAAAAAGTNTTTGAAGAGTTCAAATTGTCTATGAATACACTTATTGATGAACAAATATAAATTCATATTCAGAAATAGACGATAATTGTATTTCTAATTGAATGATATCAACGTTGTCGAGAGGAGTTTGATTACTCGGTAACCAATCATTGAAATGTTTAATCTATGCATTAGATTTTTGCAACACTTGGGGATCAAAGCATGTTGCTAGACGCCAACCTTGATCGTTAATTAAATATGTAATTTAATAAGAGTTATTAGAGATGATTAAAGAGTTTAATTTATATAATTCTTTATTTACTGTCATTGTTGTTGGAAACCTAATGGGTCACACACAAAAGTGATCGGATGATCGAAAGAGATACCCGAATTTATGTTGTCCAACTTTATTGAATTGAAATTCAATAAAAATAGCTACTTCTATGATTTAAATGGAGAAAATGTTTTTCCAATTTAATAATGATGAATATTTCGTTTGACATTTTCCACTTAATTTCTAATTCATTATAAATTATTTATAAAAGAAATTATTTGTAAACAAAAGTAATTGAGATAATCAAGTATGTGATCTTTGATTATAGGAAACTGATTTGAAATATTTACAACGAATTATTCATTTATGGATAGAGCTTGAATTGACTTTTTCAAGGGACCATTTTTTTATTCTTCAATATAAAAATGTGTCATGGATTGAGTAACCTAACCTAGCCGCTCACTTCATCATTCGGCAGACAACTAGATCTTGAATAATTTTGAATCTCTCATTCTAATCTTCTAGTTAAGATTATTCCGATGTTGTAAAGATCCGATCATGTGTAGATTTCTGTAAGAGATAATTCTAATTTGGAGACTTGGTGCCAAGAAGAATTTTTTTCTTATCTCGGAGTTTATCTCAACACTTGCAACCATTGAAGTTTATCGGAGAATCAAATGTATGATATTTAATTTTGACAGATTCACCAATCCAATTTTAAGGAATATAAAAAATTTTATATTCCACTAAGCACCATGATACGAATGTGTATTTTGATACACGAGTGCGATCTTATTTCCTTTCAATGGTATCAGAAGGTTCCTGTAATTTCGTTGTAAAATTGATTCTATGATATTAAGTCAATTATCCTTCCACTAATATGATTTGAATGAAGAGATTTTTTCGAGCAAGGGTAGTTGGCCAAAGTCAAACCTTCTCTACAAACAATATATTCAAGTCATGGAATTAGATTCCTGATTAGTGGATTAGACTTAACAATTCGATAAATTTTTGGCCAAAGTCAAGATTATTTCGATTTGAGGAAAAGAGTGGGAGATGTATTTGATACATTATTTCAAAATTTGATAACCCGAAAAGTCCGTAGTTACATGAGATGTAATTAGCAAAAGTTGCTTACCTTTATTAACCACAAAAATGTGTTAACCAAAGTTAAGATTGATGTGGTGATTTTGGATACGTTATTGTTTTGAAACATAATAAAATATTTGATTTTATGAATGTTGATAAAACAATAGGAAATGCATATTTTATAAATTCATTTAGTGCATTTCAGTATTATATGATTGTTGAATTTTATTCTCAATATTATTGTGATTAATTATGTATATTTAATCATAATATTTTCTTGATGACATTTCTCGGCAAATGAATTTTAAATATGACTAAATGTATCATATATGATGTTTTATGTTGATAAAATATATAATGCCATATATTTAATTCCTTTTATGAAATTGCATTATTAATTTGAGTTATGTTTGACTAACTTCAAATTTTCAAATTTTTGACTATGTCTTCCATGATTAATTTAAAAAGTGTCTTAGAGACCAATAAATGGGTGGACCAAACTTTGCTGATTGGTATAGAAACTTGAGAATTGTTCTCAAGTCCGAAAGATTGATCTATGTGACAGATGAAGTCATTCCACCTGTGCCGGCATCTGATGCAGATGATATGGAGAAGGAAGGATTTCAACAACACTTGGATGATGCCGAGATTGTTTCATGCATCATGCTTGCATCAATTTCAGTTGAGCTGTAAAAACAACATGAGAAGCTTAAGCCGTTTGACATGCTTGTTCGTCTAAGGGATTTGTTTGGTGAGCAATCTCGGTTTGAGAGATATAACACATCAAAATTGATTTATAACACAAAAATGGCTGAAGGATGTTCAACATCTGAGCATGTTATGAAGATGTTGGGATATATCGAAAAGTTGGACAATTTAGGTTGTACAATGGATCAAAAAATAAGTGTTGACCTAATTCTTAATTCATTGACTGAAGATTATTCTCACTTTGTGATAAACTATCTTATGAATAACCTAGAGCATAAAATAACCGGGATGATCCAGTTGCTCAAGTCTGTTGAGCCAACTATAAAAAGAGATCAAAAGCAAATGTTGCTTGTACCAAACAAATATGGAGCTAAGAAAATAAATCATGCAAAGAAAGCCCTAAAGCCAAAAATAGGGTTCTAAAAGGTGTATGTTTTCATTGTGGTGAAGCTGGTCATTGGAAGTGTAATTGTAAGGCTTATCGTGAGTCGTTGAAAAATAAGAATAGTAGTGAGACTACTTCTTCAGGTATACATATTATTGAGATCAATACTGCTTCAAGAAATTGTTCTTGAATTTTGATTCTGGTTGTGGTGCTCATATTTTTATAAAGATACATGAAATGAAAGGGAGTATAAAGCTTGCAAAAGGGGAGATTGATCTTCGAGTGGGTAATGGAGCAAAAGTTGATGCTTTAGCTATTGGGACAATCTCTTTCTTTGCCCATTGGGCTTGTTTTGGATTTAAATAAATGTTATTTTATCCCTTCTTTGTCAAGAAACATTATTTCCATTCATTGCATCGAAATTAGAATAAAAAATAATCTTTGTTCAATTTCTCTTGATGGAATTGTTTATGCAAATGAAACAATGAATAATGGTTTATATATACTAGACATGAATGATTCAAAAATTAACATATGTATATAGAAATCCAAGCAAGATAATCAATTGAAATCCTACATGTGGCATTGTCGACTTGGCCATGTAAATTAGAAACGTGTATCTAAATTGCTTAGTGTGGGTCATTTAGAACCATTTAATACATGTGAATCATGTTTACTTGGTAAAATGACCAAATTACATTTTAAAAGAAAATGCAAAGGTCAAACGAACTACTTGAAATAATACATATTGATGTATGTGGTCCAATGAGTGTTCAAGCTAGGGGTGAATTTCAAAACTTCATAACTTCCACTGATGACTATTAGAGATATGAGTATGTTTATTTGATGAAACATGAATTTGAGTCATTTGAAAAGTTCAAGGAATTCAGAATGGAAGTAGAGAAACAACTCGACAAAAGTGTCAAGATTGTTCGATCAGATCGAGGTGGTGAATACTTAAATTGAGAGTTTCTAGATTATCTTAAAAGAAAATAGAATTCTCTCTCAATGGACAACTCCTCAAACACCATAACATAACTATGTGTCGGAAGGGAGAAATAGAACCTTGTTAGACATGTTTCGATCAATGATAAGAAAGTATGAGACAACGATGTCCCTATAGGGCTATGCATTAGAGACTGCTGCCTATGTTTTGAACATAGTGCCTTCTAAATTTTTCTATGAAACAGTGGGAGCAAAAATAGATATATATTGAAAGAATTGTTCTAAAGATATATCTAATCTTGCCAATGTGTCACCATCTGAGATATGGACAGGAAGAAAACCAATTTATTCTCATTTGAAAGTATGGGGTTGTCCAGCTTTCGTTAAAAGGCTACATTCGGACAAGTTGGATGTCAATTCTAATATAGTGTGCAAGTTACATAAATTTATTTATAGGCTAAAGCAAGCATAACGAAGTTGGACCATCCGTTTTGATGAGACAATCAAAGAATTTGATTTTATTCAAAATCCAGATGAACCTTGTGTGTACAAGAAAATTAGTGGGAGAAAATAATATTCCTAGTGTTGTATGTAGATGATATACTAATAATAGGAAATTATATTATGGCCTTACAATCTGTCAAAATATGATATCCAAGATATATTCTATGAAAGATCTTAGTGAAGCAACCTATATTTTAGGAATAAGGATCTATAGAGATAGATCGAGAAATTTGATTGGTTTGTCACAATCTAACTTGTCAACATTGATCAATCAAAGAAAGAACTTCTACAGATAACAAGTGGTTTAAATCTTTCGAAAGCAATGTGTCCCAATGGAGGAGCAATGATTTGGAAGAGTTCCAAACAGGAAACCACTGTAGATTCAACAATGGAAGCCGAGTACATTGCCGCATGTGATTCGGGAAAGGAAGCTGTTTGGATAAAATGTTTGTGAATAACTTGGAAGTTGTTCCAAGCATTACAAATCCAATAGTGATATACTGTGACAATAATGCGGCTATAGCAAATGCTAAGGAGCCACGGTTACCTCAAAGATGCAAACATGTACTACGTTTCTACCATTTAATTCGAGAAATTATTGGAAGAGGTGACGTAGGAATTGAGAAGATAGGAATGGAGCAAAATGTTGCTTATCTTTTATCTAAACCTTTGTCCCACAAACTGCATGAAAAACACATTCACACATTGGGCTTGAAGCACATGGGTGATTGGCTCTAGTGCAAGTGGGAGATGGTTAGATTCAAATGCCCTAGACCAATTATATGCTACATTATAATTAGTGTATAAATGAATTATTTCTTATTTATCAATTTTATTTCTTATAAATATTGTTTATATTGAATTGATAATTAAGTCCCTTACTTAAAAGCTATGTAAAAGAAATCATCATGAGAATATGATGTGAGATTCTAATTACACATTTGATACATTTATTCAAAATTTCCTTAACCCATGATTATTGAGAAAAGTGATATCAATAATACGGTAAGAATTAGCATATGTTGTGTCCCATCATTTTATCAAGTAGTTGTTCTCAATGCTAGTGAAAAGAGTTTTCAAGGACAAACATATGGATGATTGTTAGAGAACAAGTTCATCGGATGACTCGATTAAGAGAAATAGTTCATATATGATATTTACGTCAACGATTAAATCTCGTAATGATGGTTGTGTAAATATCATTTGACTTGAAACTAACAAAGATAATTTGAATATTTTGCCTTGTATTTTCATTTATTTGTTTGAATATTCCAAATTGAATGTCGTATACAAATAATTTGGGATACAATATCATATATTCTAAGTTGATTGATAAATTAATAAAGAACTTGACGTTTTCAATAGCAGAGAAATATATCTCGGATTTGCAAGAATCAATAGTTTCAAAATTTTTGGCTGAGGTGATTAGAAATTTGAAGAGTTCAATTTGTCTATAAATAGACTTATTGATGAGAAAATGTAAATTCATATTAAAAAATAGACGATATCTGTATTTTTAATTGAATGAGATTAAAGTTGTCGAGAGGAGTTTGATTACACGGTAACAAATCATTGAAAGGTTTGATCTCATTTTATTCAATTAAACTCCTCTCGACAATGAATGATATCAAATGATTTGTTACCATGTAATCAAACTCCTCAAATGATCCTTGATGATAGGAAACTAATTTGAAATATTCACAACGAATTATTCTTTTATATATAGGGCTTGAGATTACTTTTTCAAGGGACCGTCTTTATATTCTTCAATATAAAAAGGAGTCATAGATTGAGTAGCCAACCTAGCCGCTCACTTCATCATCCGGGAGACAACTAGATCTTGAGTGATTTTGAATCTCTCATACTAATCTTCTAGGAAAGATTATTCCGATGTTGTAAAGATCCGATCAAGTGTGAATTTCTGTTAGAGGTCATCCTAATTTGGAGACATTGTGCCAATAAGAAATCTTTTCTTATCTCGAAGTTTATCTCGACACTTGCGACCATCGAAGTTTATCGGAGAATCAAAGGTATGATATTTAATTCTTGGCGGATATACCGATCCAATTTTAAGGAATAGAAAAAAATTTATATTATGATATGCACCGTATATGATACGAATGTGTATTTTGATACACGAGTGCGATCCTATTTCCTTTCACTCCACCCACTTCAATAAAAAATCTACAACTACGAAGATATAAGCGGTTTTTTTGAAATATTGTTCCACATCGGTGTTGGAAGTATAAATGTTCTAGTTTATAAGTGGTGTTATATTACGAGTAATTGGTTTGGATTAGCCTTTCAAATGTGATTCATTTCTCTTATGGATTGAGCTGCACCGACACTCTTCCTGCCCATTGAATCCTGAATTTTATATGGTATCGGAGCTGCAGGGTGGGTTTCGGGCTGGTCTGTACTGGTTTAAACAAAATCAACTCTGGTAGAAAAGCACATCGGGCTAAGGCGACAAAATAGATCGACCTATGATTCGAACACTATCGAGCATATTGAATCAAATCTAAATAGGACCGAACCAGACTAAAGTCAGATTGACTTGATGGGGAGTGTTGAAATATTGTCCACATTGGTTTGGAAGTAGAAAAATTATGGTTTATAGCGGTGTGATATGATGAGTAATTGGATTGGCCTAACATTTTTAATATGATTCACTTCTCTTATGAACTAAGCCACACCGACACACTTACGTCAATTGAATCCTGAATTTTTATAATATTGATATCCTTTGGATAGTGGAAATGATCCTATATAGTCAATGCCACATATGCTAGATCTCTATAGTCCATATATATTTTTAAGGCATTTCCATTCTGTTTGAAATTTTCCAAGGGCGCTCACATGCATCTCATGCAAAGTAGAAGCCGTATGCATCCGTGAAAATGTTCAACCAATCAAATTTAGAATCTAATACTTCAGTTATTGTCCTATTTTGTTTGAAAAATCCTCCATACAATGATGAAACACACACATAAGGTATCGATTCAAATTCATTTTAAAAAACACAACTCAGGATAAGGCTATCATTTGTAGATTTCCATAGGTTCGTTCAGCAGTGGGAAGCTTGATGTATCTCTCCATTTGCACAAGACCATACATAAGGCATGATATTGCTTTAGTAAACATATTATTTTATAATATGGGGCAAGCAACACTAGGAGACTATCAAATGTATATTCAGGTACCTAAATGAAACCATAAGATGAGCATTAACATAAAACAAAGAAAGAGAAAATCTATAAATATTTGTAGACTTTGATATGGGAGGAGATTGAGAAAACCAAAAGTTAACTATTAGATATATTGTTAGCAGAAAGTGCAATATCGTGGTTGTCAATGTTACAAAAATGTGTTGCACTATTCACAAATGAAGTATAATGCATTAACAGAAGAATCAAAGGAATTTATGTCTTAAAAGGAATAGAATTGAATATAGGATACTCAACACTCAAAACTCTATATTGATAGTCAAAGTGCAATCGAGTTGAGAGAAAGTTCCTCCTAAGATGCAAGCACCAAACACATAGATGTAAGGTAAACTAGATCAAAGCAATTGGAACTAGAGAAACTAGGCTGGATAAGTCGGAACAAACCTTAAACGAGTTGATGGTTTAACCAAGGTTGTCACCACCCCAACTTCGAGTTCTACTCCCATAGACCAGGATTGGTTTCATTATGATCATAGAACCTTCTACTTGTAAAAATCCATTAACCTGAGCAATTCGAATAACAATAGCAAAACATCGGAAGCAGTTATTGATTTTTCGAGTTCTAAAAGAAATGAAAATATGATGTTTTTGTAAGCATAATCATATTTCTTTATTGAATGACTTTTTGTAGCTAACGCTCTAGTAGCCTCGATCATTGATATTTGGCTATGAACTTGAGCTTTGATATCTAGTTTGGTTTCGTTTTTGGTTTTGATTTTAGTTTATAGGCTTTGGAAGAAGATTATTTTTGATGTATTGATATCTCTTATTTTTTTCTATGAATCTAAGTACACTTTATAGACAAATAACAGAAACTAGTCGTTGGAGTGAATATGAGAAAACTAGCCGTTAAGGAAGATTAAGGTTAGTGGCTTCTTTGATAGGTTGGTCCTTAGGCCCAAAGCATTTATTGATTATTTCCTTTGGCCCATGTTAGTTTACTTTCTCTTTCTTTGGTCCAAGTTCTATCTTCCTCTTCCTTATTTACATTGCCAAGATTTCTAGGTATAACTCATCATCTTGGGGAGTGGAAATCAAGTGGATCAGGGTCACTTCATTAATATTTTGCCCTCCTCCTTGATGAGTTGATTCATTCTCCTCTTCAATTTCATGAGTTTCTGGTTTCTCTTTTATTCCCATATGTTTCCTGAGCACAAAATTATCTAGAGTACTTAATTTGGTTAGTGGATTAACAACTTGTTTGTATGAAGGTACGCGTTCCATAGTTATCAATCTTTCTTCGACATAGTTCCTTAGCATATGGAATATAACATTGATGTGCTTGCATAGTCCGAACAAAGTTGGATTTTTTACCTTGCAGATAGTCGATTTATTGTCATTCTTGAGCACCATGGGTTTGTTTATCTTGTCATTTAGATCTGCAAAAACTTCATCATCCATATGGCATTTTTAGCTGTAGCTTCAAAGGATGATTGTGTCACTACTTCATTCTTTCTATTGTTCCAAGAGAGTTGCTACTCCTAATTTGAAGATGTATTCAATGCTGGATTTATAGTCTAAAGGATCCCCTGCATATTCAATGTCTACAAATCACTCAAGAGATAAGTTAGTAGATTTTTTATACACTAATATGAATTTTAGTGTACTTTTTACATACTTAAGGATTTTTATTGTTGCATCATAATGATTTTGATGAAGTTTAGCCATAAACTTGGATAGAAGACTTAATGAGAACGCGATATCAGGTCTTGTGGTTGAGAGGTACATCAAGGAACCTACAATACTTCTCTAAGCTTTTATTTCTACTAGATTTTATTTTTCTGAGATAATATGGTTTCCTTCATTAAGGATTGGAATAAATTTAGCATTTGGAGATATTGGCACTGACACATGCTATCCTTTTTCAGTTTGTATCTTCTAATTAAATCATTTGAGAATTTTTTTTAGCATGAAAAATGTGTTCCACAATTTGCATGACTGCTATTCCAAAAAAATACCTCAATTCTTCTAGGTCTGATATCTCAAAGGTTTCCATTAATCGTTCCTTTTGTTAATGATCAGTTCTTCATTGTTGCATGTGAGCATGTTGTCATCCACATATAAAGAGATTATTATCGTTCCTTGCTTTTCTGAATTTAAAACGTAAAGAGTTGGATCATTTTTGCTTCTATTGAAACCTTGATTTTGAAAATGATTGCCTATTTCGCTATATCACTCTCTAGGGGCTTGCTTGAGTCCGTAGAGTGCTTTATAAAGTAGGAGTACTTTGTTTTCATGTCCTCCTTGTATGAAACCATGTGGCTGCTCGGTGTACACTTCCTCTTGTAAATTTCTATTAAAAAGGCTGACTTCATATCTAAATTGTATAATTTACAGTCGATGCAGGATGCTATTGCTATAATTAATTTGATATCGTCCAGCTTTGCAACATGGGCAAACGTTTCAGTGTAGTCTATTCCTTCTCTCTGGCAGTACCCTTTTGCAACTAATCGTACTTTGAGTTTATTTACCGATCCATCAAGATTTAATTTTGTCCTAAATACCCATTTAATTCCCATTATTTTTTCTTTTCAGGTTATTCAACCAATCTCTAGGTATGATTTTTTTCAATGACTTCCAGTTCATCTTTCATGGCTTGCAACCATCTAGGATGTTGAAGTGCCTTGGTGATAGTTTTAGGTTATTTTACACTTATACATTTTTCAGATTTCTTTCAAGCTTTTAAGACCTTGCTTTGGGGAGTTTCTTCATTAAAATCAATGTCTTTTTTAGATTTTAGTTCAATATCCACTATAATTGCATTGTTTTTGTTGTTTTCGTTCCCTGAGTATTCACATGATTGAACTATTGTGTTTTCTTCTTCTAATTTGGCATACTTTACATAATTTACTTCTCGTTGCCCTCTTGTCATTTCTGCAAAAATTTCATTTTCTAAACCTTCATATGAGCAAATTGATGTGTTTTCTTTTCTAGACATTTATTTTCATTGGGAGAATCTTCAAGATTATTTGTTGAGCTTGATTCATACTTATATGTTTCTTCTTCTATTCCTTCTAGCTTTAGCATTGCAAATGATTCACTTTCTAAAAGATATTCTGAATAGTCATTTCATATGTGCTGATTTTTTTGGTTGTATTTTGTGTTGAGCTCATGTTCTATGTCTCTTCTTCTATCACAGAATGTACATTTTCTCTTGTCTCTTCTTCTGTTACAATGTTTGTTTCAATTTTTGAGTAGTTCTGAATTTTGTGATCAACCTTTTCATTTATGTTTCCGGGGGTGATATTTCATTTCCCATGTACGAATAATAGAAAAGATTGTTCCTCTGCTATTTACAGAATCTTCAAAGCTTGATAATTCCCTTTTGTTCCAATTCGAATTTTCATTCTCATCGAAGACACATCCCGGCTTAGGACAATTTTATTTTCTTCTAAAACTAGAATTGTGTATACCATATGTATAATCTTCCTTGCTTTTTGTCAAGCTTATTTCTTTTCTTTTTTTATTTTGGCACATGCACATAACTTAAGCTTCCAATTGGGTGTTTCATATTTGGTATTATGTTATGCCAAAGCTCAAATGGAGTTTTGTATGATTATGTGCCATGCGTTGGTAATCGGTTTAATAGGTAGATTGCCCTGTTTGCTGCTTCTCCCCAATACTTTGTTGGTACCTCCTATTTATACAATAAACATCTATTCATATCTATTATAGTTCGGTTTCTTCTCTCACATATTCCATTTTTTTCTGCTGTGTAGGGGATTATAAATTGATGTATAATGCCTCATTGATTAAAAATTTCAGACAACTCAACATATGTGTATTCTCCTATGTTGTCTATCCTTATGCACTTGATTCTTCCGCTTTAGTTCTCAACAAGGGCTTTACATTTTTTGAAACAACATAGCACTTCGGATCGGTTGGTGAGGAAATATATCCAACAATAATTGCTATAGTTATCAATAAAATGAAAAAATATTTGTTATCAACAAGGGTGGTTGTTTGAATTGGCCCACAAAAATAATTATGAACTAATTCCAACTTTTGTTTTGCTTTCCAAGTACTTCTTTTGGAGAGATATATGCAGAGCTTTCCAACATGACACGTCTCACAAAAACCTAGGGAGCCATTAATTTCAGGTAGTCCTCTTACAATCTGATTCTTTGTTAATTTTTTAATAGAATGAAAGTTATGATGTCCAAGACGCTTGTGCCATAAACTTGATGTTTATGCAACAGACATGCATACCGAGTTTATTGTTGTTCCAGATTCTTGACTTGAGAATGGAAATACCCTATTTTTCATTTGAATCTTTAATATTGTTTTTCCAGTCAAAATTTTTACTTACAATTCGAGTCATAAAATGTAATATTGAGCTGATTTTCCATAAACTGCCCGATACTTAGAAGGTTGTGAGCGGCTCTTGGAGCATAATACACCTCTTTAATGTGTAGATTAGCATTTTCTGTTTCTAGTATAATTAGTCAAATCCCTTTAATGTTATAGACTGTTTCTAGCAACCTCTTTAATGGTTGCTAGAATGTTTCTAGCAACCATTTTTATTTTTTATTAAAATATGTTTTAGAAGCTAGCGGTGTATCGATAAATCATAAGCTGGTCAAAGCTTTTTCTAAATGGTCAATTTTTCTTGTATGTAACATTTCAGCAGCTTTATTTCCTGATTTCTTGAGACATACTCTTTCAATGTCGCCATTTCCTTTGCAGAAAGTGTGTGTCTTTTCGGGATGCCAAAAACAATTTGCCGCCACATGATTTTTTTTTCTTGCAATAGGAACATGGTGGATAAGGACCTTGTTTTTCATTTTTTGTGTGAATTTTCTTTCGTTGAAACTTGCCTTGAATGCTACCTCATTTCCTTCCTTGCTTGCTCGTGTTTTTTCCCTGAGCTCATTGTTGTAGAACTCATCAAATATCTGGTCAGGTGTGTACATTTCATGCATCTAGTCATTTCAAGGGATGTGATAGCCGAGTCAAAAGAGCTTGGTAAGGCTGAAATGATTTTTTCTTGTATTCTTCGTGCATCCACTTTTAGTGTGTTGTGAAGGGTGTCGGACAGATTTGACATGGATTCACCTTCCCTAAGTTCCAAATTATCAAGTAGACTTCATTAGTAAGTTAACTCTTTTTCAATCTTGTGTGATGGGATAGTGTAACCTTTAGACAATATTTCTCATGATTTAATTGGTGTTTTGCAGTCTATAATTAGATCATAAGCACCCCCAGCACAACATTTGCTAGAACGTTAAGTGCCCTAAATTCCTTGTGTGGTTTATTGTTTCAACGGTTATACCATCATTTTTCTCATTATCAGTGAGCATATTATCTTGGAAGATGTCCCATAGATCTTGATTCTCATTGTATATTTGCATCTTTACTTGCTACTATAATACTTTCCTTTGAATGTTGGTGGAGGTAGTGAAGTGGAATAAATTTTTCCTGAAATGCAGTAAAAATATGATTTTAAGCAGAATGTATGTTTTGTAGCTTGCGGAATATCTTGTTGTTGATGCGTGTTTTGATGTTTCTTGGATACCACCGCATCAACATGAAAGATGTTTTGTAGATAACGATCTAGTAGCCTTAATCTTTGATCTTTGCTAGGAACTTGAGGTTTTCATATCTTGTTTGGTTTTGGTTTTGGTTTTGGTTTTGAGGCTTTGGAAGAAGAGTATTTTTGTTTTATTGATATCTCTTATTTCTTTATATGGATATGAGTACACTTTATAGACAAATAACATAAACTAGCCGTTGGATTGAATATGAGAAAACTAGCCATTGAAGAAGATTAAGGTTAGTGTTCTTTGATTGGTTGGTCGTCAAGCCCAAAGCATTTATTGATTTTTTTTCCTTTGGACCATGGTAGTTAACTTTCTCCTTCTTTGGCCCAAGTTATATCTTCATCTTCCTTGTATGCATCTACCGTTATTTCTAGGTATAACTAATCATCTTGTGGAAGGGAGATCAAGTGGAGCAGGGTCACTTCATCAATATTTAGCAGTTACTAGCAAGAAAAACAAGTAAATATAGAAACCGAGATTTTTAACGTAGAAAACCTTAGTTTTCTTATGTGAGTTCGAGATGGAGTAATTCCAAGGGTATTTTCGTAATCTGTACATCCCAGGGTGTCATGGAAGGATCCTAATGGTGATTCGAGTGTTTTTGAATAATTTCGGATTGAAATGGTGTCAGGGTTATTTTCGTAATTGGATGTCCAGAAGATGTTACAACGAATATATGCTGGTAGTTTGGATATGCTTACTTGTTTTTTAGTCCAAGTAGCTACGGGGTTTGCTATGACTTTTTACTATCGGCCGACCGTTATGGAAGCTTTTTCCTCTGTTCAATACATAATGACAGAAGCTAACTTTGGTTGGTTAATCCGATCAGTTCATCGATGGTCAGCGAGTATGATGGTTCTAATGATGATTCTACACGTTTTTCGTGTATATCTCACCGGTGGATTTAAAAAACCCAGCGAATTAACTTGGGTTAAGAGCATTTTTGAGATGGAATCATGTTGAGTGTGCTTTTGCTCCTTTTCGCATGTCAGGGGTCGATCGATAGGCGTCCCGAACAACCCGGGACATTACGATAGATTTTTGGGTGAAATTGAGCCTTTTTGGACAAAGTGGGCCAAATTTGGTCGAATTGGATAAGAGTCGGCTCTTGACCTAGAGGTGAGTTGATGGGTCTGGTTTTTGTATAAATATAGGTCACTAGGCACTGGAAATTGTTCGGAAATAGAGACGGAGTTCAAAGTGAGAGTCGGAGTTCGAGAAAATCTTCGAAGTCCTAAAATCCGTGAAGAATTTTCCCTTTGGACCAAATCCGTGGTGAATTTGTTAGGTGAATAGTATCGAAGTTTGAAAAATCGCAAAGGAACGTATTATGCATCAAAAATCCGCTGGGAATTACAAAGAAGATCAAAATCCACCGTGAATTTGCTTGTAGACCAATTCCGAGGGTGAATTATATGCATGAATAGTGTTGGAGTCTAAAAATTACGGAGAAACATATCACGAACAACAAATCCACAGTGAATTTGCAAGGAGACCCACATTTGCAAAGAATTTGCTCTTGGAGGCCATATCCGTGGTGAATTTGAAGGTGAATAGTGTCGCAGAGCAAAAATCGAAGAGAAATCTATCTAAGTGTCGAATTTAAAGGTGAATAGTGATGCGAAACAAAAACCAATTAGAAATCTGACTAAGTACAAAATACGCAGTGAATTTGCACTACAAAGATCAAATCCGCAGTGAATTTTGTAGTTATTAGTGTTTTCAGCGTTTTCGTCGCGGTTTTCAATATTGAGATATTTCTCACCCCTGGATTGACACAATATCATTTGTTTTGATTAAAAAGTCTATATTTTGTATTCTTGAACATTTACTATAATGAAACACTTAGGTAGAGTTTCGTTCTCCCGAAAACGTAAGCGTACACATTGTGGATCCAAACTCTTAGCTTTTCGTGTCTTAATAACAACCAAAAAAATCTAACTGATTCAATATTCGATAAAATATTTTAAGACAAGATAAATTACAATTTTTTTCTTGATTTTCTTCTTGACCAAAGATCTCATGAAATTGTTTTCTGGTTTTTCCTTTATTTAATCATGTGGAACAAAGAGAAATCATGTTCATAGGCCCACCACTTTAAATAGACATGACCCAACCAACACCTTCAATTCACATGTTGGAAAGATATGTGTGAATTGGCTACTGCCACTACCATTCCAACACTTACAACATGTGAATTGACGGAAATAAACAAATAGGGCAACCCAAAAAGTCACAGGCACATTTCTACAGTAGTTAAAACAATTATTGATGAAAGGAAGAAAAACTTTTTCCAATGCTTGATGTGAGAGGAAATCACAGATGGTGAAAACAAGGTAAAAGAACAGAATAGAGGATTAAAATTATCCGAAAATGATAATGACTCTCTTCTTGAACTCCTGCAGAATTGTTCTTCTTGTTGAGGCCTTAGAGCCAATCATGCTTTGTGATTTTTGTAATTTATAAAACATTGACTCACTTGTGAATTGAGAGCAGTCAACTCTTGTTGTTTTTCTCCACGTTTACTTTGGTTCCATGTAAAAGTTCCTTATATCTCTTGCTCCACTATTTTCATATGCACGAGAGATTCTCTTATTCAAGAAGACTGAATCTTGAAGCTGAAAACACTGCTTGAATGATCAAGGAAATAAGGAAACATCTTCGTCCATAATTATCATATTTAAGTATAATTGGAGTATTGATTAATACAAAGACATTGAAAAGATGTTAAACATATTCTTCGATATCTTTAATGAATAAAATATATAAACTTATTGTATAGTAAGAATTTGAATACACAATCAATTAATTTAATTTGTTATGTAGATGCATGTTTTTATCTAACCCACATAAACTAAATCATAAACTTGATAAGTGTTTATATTAGAATAAACATTTATCTTTTAGTAATGAATGAAACAAACTCTTACATCAATATTCTAAAATAATGCATGGTTAATTATTTTTTATAAAACTAGTGGAGAATGAATATTGTTATGGTCCCTTTTTAGGGGTACCAACAGTCACCCGATTTGTCAGCCAACGAACTCGGATTTGATTTGTTTTTGACGGGGAATACGATTAAAACTAGAAACAATAAAGAGACATGTCGATTTATAGTGGAAACCCCAGAAATTGGGGAGAAAACCACTTGACTAAGAGCGAATTGCACTCCTAGCATGTTCACTAATCAAACGATTCATACAAAATACAACATAGGTTTAATGAAAATGACAAGGAATAAGAAAGCAATAAGAACTTCGGCAGGGTAACGGCCTGTTCTTATGCGTCCAAAAGGTCTTGCTATTTCCGTCACTGCGCTATGTATTTATAGAGATAGTGGCGTGTGTAAATCACGCTCTGTAACCGCCTCTGACAAGTTTGTTAGAGGTTGTTGTCGCGCGATGTAAAACGAGGCTGGGACCGAGGCGTGGTCTGCGTGAACGGGCCCGAGGCGTGGTAAACTTGTGAAGGCCCAAAGCTTGGAAGACGCGGGTTTGTAACCGTTTGGACAGATTCAAGGAGCCAGTTACGAGAAAACGCTTTATTTCGCAAGGTTATCTTCGGTCCTCTCGTGGAACATCGGGCCGCTTTTCGTTAAGTGTATAAATAGGATGCACGAGTTCTCTTCCACCATTTGGATCGGCCCAACCGTTATTGGGCCTCATCCGTTACAGGGTGTCTGATCATGGAGTTCTCATCACTAGCCCCACAGGCTTGATTGCCATCGTAGAGGTGATACAAGGCCGATCACATGATGTTTATACATTCGTGAGAACATGGGACCATACCTTTAGGTAGTGAGCGTCCAGGGGACCGATCTTTCCCTTAAGTGTAGGAATTCATTTGTATTTAAAACTCAATAACGTATATTCGTGTCATATTTTTATCTCTGTTATTTTTTAAATATTAACCTCCAGATTTGCGCCTCTTCACATTCGGCAGTTCAATAAGCGTGATGAGTGTGCTCGTAGTGCCATTGTCTGGGGCAAAATTACGTGGCAGCTCACCATTGGTTGGGAGATTAATATTTGCAACGACCGTAAACCAGTCCTAACGATTTCTATGCGCAAGCGCAATGAAAATGAGCATTTTATTTAAAACATAATTCGAAACCGGGAATACCATCGTTTTTCAAAATTCAACTAGGTAATAACAACCAAAACGAAAATCAAAAGGGTAACTCGTACAGCGGACGATCGACGACCTCAGTTCCAATGCCACCTAAGTCTCCGGTCCTCCCCCTACAAAATCTGTAAAACGGTCATAGTCTATTAAAAGAAACTTCTGTATAATGTATTTAAACTCGCAAGATTTTATCCATTTTCCTTTCCTTCTTTTATTTTACTTATTCACTTATCTTTTCCTCTCCTCTCTATATTCTTTCTCCCTACTCTTTTATGTTTTCTACTGTGGTCGGTTTTTACATGCCCGACGACATGTCCCGCCCAAACCAACCGTTAGCTATTAGCTGGCTCGACGAGACTATATGCTTCCCTTCTCCGGTCAGGGTTCGGGCGCTACCCCGTCCTACCCGGTTCCGTTCGGCTTTGTAATGCACACAATTCTGTTCCGGGGAACTCAAGTATTCCTTCCTCGGACATGTCCTACCTGTGGATGACCGTGCTCATGAACACGATGCCGGGTTTGGTGTTCTCACCTCGCCCCGAGTTTTCTGTTTTTTTTATTTTTTTATTATTCACGCTCCTTTCTGTTCGATTTAATGTTCACTAAATCCCTAATTGTGAACCTTCTTTTAATCTACTATGTTCGCTCCGCTTACCTGGTCGTTCTATCGTGACAATTCAGCCCAAATCCGCGACAATTCTGCAAGTAGATCCCAAAATCGCGATAATTTACACTTCAGTCCCAAATCCGCGACAATTTACACGCAGTCCCTGATTTTCGAGATAATTTACACTTCAGCCCAAATTCGTGACAATTTTGCATGTGGAACCAAAAATCGCGACAATTTCCTTCATGGTCCAGATTTTCGCGATAATATTACAGCGACCCTGATTTCCGCGATAATATTCGCCTTTCCCCCAGTTTTCGCGATAATTTTCTTATTCGCCCTGATTTCCGCAATAATTTCTTCTTTACTTCAATTTCCGTGATAATTTCAATTTCTTTCGAATTTTCCACGTTTTTTGTGCCAAATGTCCCCTTCTTTTCCCATTCCACTCCTATTTATAGGTTTCTAACTTGTCCAAATGACCCTTTAGTCCCTCCTTCCTCATTTCTCTCTTCTTATATTAATTTACTAAACTACCCCTCATTTCATGTTTTAAACAAAAATTTATGCGGTTCTAACCTGTCTGGATTCCGTTTGTGCCGTCTTCCTGGGTCATTACATCCTTCCCACCTTAATTGGAGTTTCGTACCGAAACTCGTGCTTACCACTCTTCAATCACCTCGGGTGCTTTCACAACTATTTTGTGCTCGGTTTCCCATGTAGCCTCCCCTTCCCTTTGGTACGACCATTGTACTTTTACCATGGGAATCACTTTGTTGCGTAGTCTCCTCTCCATCCTGTCCAATATTCTTATTGGTCTCTCCTCATATGTTAGTTCTGGAGTCAGCGTTACTTGTTCCACAGCGCGTTTCTGTTTGCCTTCAGTTAAGCTTTTCCTCAGTTGAGAGATGTGGAAGACGTCATGTATGTTTCTCATCTCATCGGGAAGTTTAAGTTTGTAGGCCAACTTCCCGATTCTTTTCAACACCTCGTAGGGTCCTATATATCGTGGGCCTAGCTTTCCAGAACGTGTTGCTCTTAGGACCCCCTTCATCTGTGACACTTTCAGATACGCCCTATTGCCGACTTCCAACTCCAATGGTCGTCTCTTCAAATCTGTCCAGCTTTTGTATCGATCCTGTGCAATCTTCATGTTTTTCCTCACAATGGCGACTTTCTCTCTTGATATTTCCACCAATTCCGTCCCCGTGAGTCTCCTTTCTCCGATTTCGTCCCAGCACAGAGGCGTCCTACATTTCCTNGGCATGTGTGTTGGAGTTTAAGGGAGGTTGGGAGGATTTCCTACCGCTAGTGGAATTTGCGTACAATAATAGCTTTCAGAGAAGCATTGGCATGGCCCCATATGAGGCATTGTACGGTAGGAAGTGTCGTACACCGCTATGCTGGGATGAGGTGGGAGAGAGAAGACCACGGGAACAGAGTTGGTGGAAGTCACCATTGAAAAGGTGGTTGTGGTACGAAAGAACATTAAGGCAGCACAAGACCGATACAAAAGTTGGCCAGACACAAAAAGAGACCCTTAGAGTTAAAAGTTGGGGATCACGCCTTCCTAAAGGTATCACCGATGAAGGGGGTGCTAAGGACCACAAGGACAGGGAAGCTGAGTCCAAGGTACATCGGACCATACGAGGTGGAACGAAGGATCGGAAACTTAACATATTAGCTGAGGCTTCCGGAGGAGATGGGGGGGATACACAATGTGTTTCATGTATCCCAACTGAGGAGGAGGGTGACTGAAGGAATTCAAGAATGTGTGGGGGAACCCATAGAGATAACCCCGGAACTAACGTACGAGGAAGTCCTAGTAAAGATCCTAGGCAGAGTGGAAAGAAGGCTCAGAAACAAACATATTCCCATGGTGACAGTACAATGGTCCAATCAAGGAGAGAGGGATGCTACATGGGAAAAGGAACGAGAGATTAGACAGAGAGCGCCGGAGTAAATGGAAGATTGGTACGCACGAGTTTCGGGACGAAACTCAAAATAACTAGGGAAGGATGTAATAGCCAGGAAAAAAGGTATGATGGAACAAATAGTAGGGAATGTAGAGGTAAAGTCTAGACAAGGAATAACGAGGGATACGTGAACGAAAGAACGAAAAAGAAAACGAAAAATAGAAAAGTAAAACAAAGGATAAAGGAAGGGTGAAAATGAAAAGAATGAGGGGTTAAAATGTGAATTAGGAAAGTTATGATGTCTATAAATACGGGTGGGGAGGCCCAAAAAACGAGTTAATTATCATTAAGCCACGAAAACCCGGAAATTGTCGCGAACGAAGGAAATTATCGCGGATTTTACGAAGGCAATTATTATCGCGGATTTTTGGTGTGCAATTATTGTCGCAGATTTGATGTGGTGAGCAAATTGGCACGGATTTTTGAGAAGGCAATTATTGTCGCGAAAAGTTCCTCTTTGAAAATTGTCGCGAAAAACGTGAAGGGCAAAATTATCGCGGAAATGGGTGATGAACAAACTGTCGCGAAAATTTTTTAAGTGTAATATTATCGCGGATTTTGGTTACAGCATAGAATTGTCGCGGATTTTGGTTCCAGCATAGATTTTGTCGCGAATTTCAAGGAAGAAGTGAACTATCACGGAAATACTAAGTTTTAGTGTTTTCGTTGCGTCTCAACGTCGGATCGTGGGAGGAAAAGGACACGTAGGGTCTACGGTAATCACATAGTTAACAATAAGATAATAACGTCGGAACTCGAGTAACTAAGATCTGTTACGAAATGCAGGGAAGCACGGAAAGATTATAGCAAGCGAAAGCAAACGGTAAGTGGAGTGAACACAATATAGTAAGGGAAGGTTCAGACTTAGGGAACGAGATTGAGTTAATAAAGAAGAAAGAATAGACACGAAGGAATGAGATAAATGTTAATAAGACTCGGGGTGAGGAAGGATGGACCGTCCGACCAAACCCGGCATCGTGCCTAGTACACGATTCGCCAAGGGAAGGGCATGTATGATGAAGGGAACGATAAGTTCCAATGATGGAAAGATACGTACGAAAAGGGCAGAACAGATCCGGGTGGAAAAAGGGGTAACGCCTAAGTACCCACCCGGGGAAAGCATATGGCCCGTCGAGTCATCCAACAGCTAACGGTTGGCTTGGGCGGGACATGTACCGAGCATGTTACTCTCGGCAACAGTAAAGTTAACGTATGAGGGAAATGATAAGGGTAAAAGAAGATGGAAATAAGAAAACGGTTAAAAGGAATGATTCACGCGTGTGTGTACGGTTTATTTAAGAAATGATAAGATAATGTGTAGCGTGTGTGAAGTTTCCTTTAATAAATTGTGACCGCTTTACAGATATTGTAGGTGACGCGGACGAGGTATGAGATGGGCATGGGGAGGAGGTCGTCGGTTGTCCGGTGATAGAGTCCGGTCTTTGGAGAACACTCTAAATTATGTTGTTAAAATTTAATGTTTTCGAACTATGTTTTAAGTTTACATTCGAACGTTTCGTTTTATTTATCACGTTTTACTAGAACGGCTAGGCCCGAATTAGGGTCGTTACACGTTTTACCGTTATTTTACCGTGGTTCCCTTCGGTTCCGAATTGGCGCGCTAATTTCTCCGAAACGAACGAATGTGTCGCTCCACAGTCAAATAGTACGTAAGCGGTAAAGCCATTAATTAATATTGTACCTGCCACGACGTCCTCAGCCTCTGACGCTTTTTCCCTATTTACTGCAAATACTCGGGCGTTTCCAGTGGCTCTCTCTCTTGTTGTCGTTTATGTTTTCCTCTTCTTGGGGCAGTCCCGCGCATAATGTCCCTTGTTTCCGCACATGTAGCAAACGTTACTCCGACGCGGCATTCCCCATAGTGGCCCCTCTGACACTTAGGACAAGTCGGCCTCGTGGGAGGTCCCGGTGCTGGTCCTACACTCTCCGTGTTGCTCTTTCCTTTCCATGCCCCTCGATCGCGAAAATCCGTTTTCGCTCCCCCCTTGGTTTGCTCGTTGTCTAACCTCCTGAATCCCCCATCCACTCGCACTGCGGCCGCTACTAGACTTGAGAACTCTTCATCGTCCCTACTGTACATGGCTAGTCTGATCTTTTCATTCAGTCCCTCCGTGAAACGATGCATCTTTTCTTGTTCACTCCCCATAACCTCGGGGGCGTATCTACCCAATTCGACAAACTCCTGCATATAGTCCATGACCGTACGATTTCCTTGGGTCAGCCTGTCGAATTCTGCTCTCTTGTCCTTTTTTAGTCCCTTCGGAATATAATAGTCCATGAATGCTTCCCTGAACTTCGTCCATGGAATCGGGCCTCCCTTCAACAAGGATGCCGAGACACTCCCCCACCAGCGGGTGGTACTCCCGTCGAACCATAACGGCGCCAGTCCCGATCTCATCTCAACCGGTGCCTCCACCAAGTCGAATTTCTCCTCCAATCGGATCATCCATGCTTCCGTATCTTCCGCCTTACCCCCTGCGAAGCTGCTCATTCCCGCTTTCTTCAATGCTTCATTGTAGTACATGCGTATCCCCGGGTGTCGTCTAAATTGTTCGTCAGCCTTCCCTGACCTTGCATCACGGTGTTCACCAACGTTGTAGCCATGGTTTGGAATATGTCTCTCAAGTTATCCTCGCTGATGGTAGTAGGGGTGGTCGAGTCCATGATTGGGGTTTCAGGTGTTGGTGCTTGCTCTGACCCTTCACTTTGTGTCCCTTGGTTGCCGTGTGCTCTTGTTCTTGGTGCCATCCTGAAAATTGCCTATTAGTTCCATACCCATCTAATAACGCTCTTCTACGACTAGTTATATTTCTATTGCCTATGGTCGATCGTCCCCTAACGGCTTAGGTCACACTCCTATGTTAGCTTCGGATCGTCTCAACACCGATTTAGTGTCGAGAAATGGCTCTGATACCATTTGTAACGATGGTAAACCGAGCCCTAACAATGTCTATGCGCAAGTGAAATAAAACAAAACATTTTGACAAAACACAATTCGAAACCGAGGAAATATCATCGTTTTTGAAGGTACAACTAGATAGTTAAAAACAAAACGAAATCAAAAGGGGTGACTCGTACAGCGGACGATCGACGACCTCGGTTCCAATGCCACCTAAGCCTTCGGTCCTCCCCCTACAAAATCTGTAAAACGGTCATATTCTATTAAAAGAAACTTCTGTATAATATATTTAATTTGCAAGATTTTATCCCTTTCCCTCTGACTTCTTTTAGCTTACTTATTCTTTTTTCCTTTCCTTTTTATATTCCCTCTCCTTATCCTTTCTGGTTTTCTACTGTGATCGGTTATCACATGCTCGACGACATGTCTCGCCCAAACCAACCGTTAGGTGTTAGTTGGCTCGACGAGAATATATGCTTCCCTTCTCCGGTCAGGACTCGGGCGCTACACCGTTCCCATCCGGTTAAGTTCGGCTCTGTAGTACGCACAATTCTGTTCTGGAGAACTCATGTATTCCTTCCTCAGACATGTCCTACCTGTGGCTGACCGTGCTCATGAACATGATGTCGGGTTTGGTGTTCTCACCTCGCCCCGAGATTTCAGTTTTTAGTTTACGCTCCTTTCAGTTCGATTTAATATTCGTTTAAATTCCTAACTGTGAACCTTCTTTTAATTTACAATGTTTGCTCCGCTTACCTAGTCGTCCTATCGCCTCGTGCTTCCTTGTTCCCTACTCCCTGCATATACGTATTAGCATGTTATACCGTTGTGTGACCCTATGACTTACTCTCGTTAGTTAATCGAATTATGTGGCAATTGGCGACCTTACCCTAGGATTTGCGATGAATTGCAATATGGTCCACAATTTACGGCCAAATCGGGTGTTGCTCTTCGTATTCACGATAAGTTGCGTTTCGGTCCATAATTTCCGCGAGAATTTGCATAAAGATTCATTTTCGCGATAATTGCACCACAGCCCTCGATTCCGCGACAATTTGCACGTAAGCCCTTGAAATTCGTGATAATTCTGCAACTCAGTCCGTTTCCGCGACAATTTTGCAAACGTCTCCAGGAATCGCGATAATTTGCTTCTTGGTTCTGAATCCCTGATAATTTGCTCTTTGGCCCTGATTTCCGCGATAATATTGCAGCAGTCCTCAAAATTCGCGATAATTCCTCCTTTACCCAGATTTTCGCGATAATTCCTCATTTACCCCGATTTTCGCGATAATTCCTTTTTTTACCTCGATTTTCGCGATAATTCTCTACTTGGCTCTGTTTTACGCGATAATTCTCTCTTTGCCCCAATTTCCGCTATAATTTCAATTTCTCTCAAATTTTCTCACATTTTTTGTGCCAAATGACCCTTCTTTTCCCATCTCACTCCTATTTATAGGTTTCTTAACTTGTCTAAATGACCCTTTAATCCCTCCTTCTAAAATTCTCTCTTCTTATGTTAAATTACTAAACTACCCCTCATTTCATGTTTTTAACAAGAATTTATGTGAGTCTAACCTGTCCGAATTCCGTTTGTGCCGCTTTTCTGGGTCGTTACATCCTTCCCACCTTAAATGGAGTTTCGTCCCGAAACTCGTGCGTACCACTCTTCCATCACCTCGGGTGCTTTCGCAACTATTTCGTGCTCGGTTTCCCATGAAGCCTCCCCTTCTCCTTCGTTCGACAATTGTACTTTTACCATGCGAATCACTTTGTTGCGTAGTCTCCTCTGCATCCTGTCCAATATCTTTATTGCCCTCTCCTCATATGTTAGTTCCGGAGTCAGCGTTACTTGTTCTACGGCGCGTTCTTGTTTGCCTTCTGTTAAGCTTTACCTTAGCTGGGAGATGTGGAATACATCATGTATGTTCCTCATCTCATCGGAAAGAGTAAGTTTGTATGCTAGCTTCCGATTCTCTACAACACCTCGAAGGGTCCTATGTATCGTGGGCCTAATTTTCCAGAAGGTGCTGCTCTTAGGACCCCCTTCATGGTGACACTTTCAGATACGCTCTATCGCCGACTTCCAGCTCCATTGGTCGTCTCTTCAAATCTGCCCAGCTTTTGTATCGATCCTGTGCAATTTTCATGTTTTTCCTCACAATGGCGACTTTCTCTCTTGATTTATAGAGAAATCAAGAGAGAAGGTGCCCAATTATTTATGCGACTTTCTCTATTGATTTTTTGCAATATAGACTTTCTCCGGGCTGTACTCGGGCTTATATTTATAGAGAAATCCAGCCCAATTAGTAAGTTTCAGGCCCATGTACCCAATTTCACTGGATTAAACCCAAAGTACCTAAATAATATTCAATTAAATTGGAATTAATGCCATTCCGCAATAGAACTTCGCAAATGCATCTCGATCGAGAATTAGCCGGAAATATCGATGAGAAAATACCGGAAAACCTCGTAAAATAATTCATTGCTTCCAGATGTCGAATATACAGCCAAAAGTATCGCCAAAACTTACCGACACGCTTTTCGGGTGCGAAATTACGAAAATACCCTTGGCCCCGTCTGAGCCGAATTTGTCCGAGATTGCTAGAAGCGTTAGTCAAATGCAAATACGTAGGCCCGGGAAGTCCAAATTACAAGAATACCCCCAAAACTATAGAATGACGTAAAAATAAGAGAATACCGAAAATACCATCTAGCCGCGTCGGACGAGCTCCCGGGATGTCGTAATACCGAAAACATCCCCGGGTAATATCAATAGTCCCCTGGTTTTTAGATTCAGATTCTGAGTCGTAAACCATATCATATTAGTTCGTCCCGAAAGTCGATATTGGCTCAGGAATTTTTCCGGAAAAATTGTGAGTAGTGTTGAAAACCTTTCGCAGGCGCGATCGTTTTGACACTAAGAACGTCAGATTCTGAGGCCGGGCGAAAATCTCAGGATTTTTCCGACCAGAGGGTCCGTCCCTATAAATACCAGGTCCGCCCCCCTGTTACAGTACTAATTCGCGGAAACATACCCTTCTCGCGACTTTTCGAACGAATTCTAGCGACAACTCGCATTGCACAGTCCCACTCGCGACTACTCGCATTGCACAGTGCCACCCGCGACTTTTTGGAGCGAAAACTCGCGACTGAACGAAAACTCGCGACTGAACAGTGACATAGTGAACTTAACAACCTGAACGAAAACTCGCGACTGCACTGGCTGCACAATACCTCTCGCGACTTTTGGTACGAAAACTCGCGAGACACTTAATTAAATCAGGAAAAAATTTAAAAATTTGAAAAATCTTAATTTTGAGAACTTCACATCCTGTCCTCCGACTCTGCCCGTTCCTCGAACTCCGATGCCTAGTCATCCCATTCCTCGGACTCCTCATCCGGCTCGGGGAGCTCCAATTCGAGTCTGTCAGCTTTCCCATCTCCCATTACGAACCCTTATCCACATTTCTTCGATTTGATCGCACATCTTGAGAATACGATAGGTCCTTAGAGTTCTGCTGTCAAGGCCTTAAAATCTTTTGACCAGCCGTATACCATGCATCACCGGAAGTGGAAATCTCTCGTGGAAAATTACCACCTTCCTTCCGATTGTGTTCTATACCAGCTGGGTCCTTCTGATAGGATCCTACGTCCACCAGCTGGCACCCACGCCGTTTGTCTTGAGTATCTCGAGTGTGGTCTCCGCTTTCCGCTTCACCCGTTCATTTCCACACTCCTAACTTGTTCAAACATCCATCTCTTCCAACTGAACTCAAACTCGATATCCTTGGTGGTTGCCTATCATATTCATGGAGACCAACGATATTTCGATGACCGTTGATAGCTTCTTCCAAATTTTTCAAATCAGTACCGCTATCCATTATGGTGCTCAAGGCTGCATCTTTTTTCGTCTTAGGCACAAGAAAAGCTCTTTTCCATTCTCAAATCCTCAATCGTACCATGACTGGAAGATGCATTTCTTTTTTGTCACTTGTGTGGGTTCCACTAGGTTATCTACGCTTAGCCTTCCCTGGCGGTTCCCAATTGAGGGGGAACCTTTCTTTCTGGAGTCCCATTGTTTTATCCCGCGATCCGTTACTCCTAAGGGTTTGGAAAGGATACTTGTCGCGTGCTCCACATCGGACGGTACTGACTGGACCCCGAAGACGCTATTCTATGCCCCGATCTTGGTCGCCTCCAACATTCTATGCCCCTAACCATTTTAGTAGGGGACTATTAGGTATATGGACCATGCATTAACACTTAAACCATCTCAACACCTCTCCCTCGATAAGCAAACCTTCCTAAAACCAGCTTATATATGTTCTATAATCTTTTTAACAATACTTCTCACGCGACTTGTTACGGAGAAAGATGAGTTGATCTTCGAGATGGCGCCAGGATCTCAGAGCTTGCAAAGCTTGCAAGAAACGGTGCCGAAAGCAGAAGAGGCCCGACCGGTTACTCCAACACCACCTGCTCCGGTAATAGAGAATCCCGAGCCCGTAGGAAATGAGCCGGCTACAGAGGCCCCCGAGAGCCCTGAAGATTTAATTCCTGTGTCTCGGCGGTTAGAGCTTACTGCTAGAGAGTTCTACGCTGACGAAGGGATGTATGACTTCGTTGAGACACTAGTGGACGTTGTCGGAGATGACGAGGAGGGCGAAATAAGCGGGGGTCAACCGATAGACCCGCTATTGGAGGAGGTTGTTCAGGAGACCCGTCCGGAGGAAAGAATAAATCAAGAAGCTCCTTCGGATAAAGGGAAAAGACCGATGGAGTGCCCCACCGTTTTGGAGATTGCGGAACCCATTATAACGAGTGGGTTAACCGCCGAGTTCCTCGACGCTTTCCGCATAAGAGACATACCGAATCATATAGTGAAGGAATGGCTCGAGATGGGATGTCAGGCCGGCCTCGAACTAATAAAAGACGGAGTCACCGTTCGGATTCCGAGTGGTGATAGTGTTTCTAATAGACCGGCTTGACATATTTTGACAGGAATCCGTCATTGCCACCGCGTGGACGAGATGACCACACGGTATTTACCGACTTCAGTCGGTTGATGAGCCAATTTGCGACAGCCCGTCGCATGATGGGAGAGGTTTGTAAATCACATTGACCATTGTTACTTGCTTTTTGTTTCACCCGAATATTGTTTTTTCATGGTTTTTGCTTTTCTTTCAGATGGAGCGGACGGTTGTGGAGATGAGCACCGCAGCCGCAATAGGGGAATATTGTATGCTTAGGCATTTGGAGCTCGACAGTCCAGATATAATCGGGGAGCAGACGAAGAAAGCCGCAGAAAAGTTAATTCAGAACCAGCGGGAAAAGCATGCCCAAGACATGGCAGCGCTACGGGTAGAACAAATAAAGCGATCGAAGCTCTTAGCTGGGCTCATCGTAGGGAGTTGACGGAGTGTGCGGAATTTCACATCGGGAAAAGGCATGCCCTCGAGCAGTCCATAGACACCCTTAAGACGAACGAGAAATATGCTCAGGACAATCTGAGGGAAGTCCAAGCTGAGACGGAAGAAAAGCTGAAGAAGGCCAAAGATGCCAACGCCGCTGCCAAGAAAGCCCTCAAGAGCTGAAATCAAAGAATGAGTCCCTCCAGTCTACCGTAGACCGTCTTCAGGCTCGAGCTGCTAGGTTGCCGTCCCAGATCAACGAATGTTTCCGGAAACTGATATGGGAGTATACAGTGCACTCCCCGACTTTCCGAAACCTGGCGGCCCTAGCTAATGCGAAGTCGTCTGCTTTATATTTCTTCGGAGGGAGTGTCCAGACTCAGAGAATCTTGGGCATATCTCTAACCCCCGAAGAGAGAGGAAGACTTGATCCCAGTATGTCTGGGAAGTTCGAGCCTGTGATTGCGGATAACAAATCAGATTGATAGGGGGATCCGTTCGGGGCGCTCCAATTCAATTTGGAGGAGGACTTGCACCAGCAGCTGTGTTTGGAGTATATTAAAACCGAAGAGGGCCTATCACCGGACCCATTTCGAAGGTTGGCCGCATTATTCCCGGAACCGGTGGGTCCCCTCGTGGGAGATCTTCTTAAAGACGAGGAGGTGATGGGTCAACGTGAGCCTCCATTGTATGAGGTCGAGATGGCGAGCTTTGTTCCCGAGAAGTTGACCGTTGCGGGAACTAAAGAAAAAGAGACTGATCCTCCCTCCTCGACTATTAAGCTGGTAAGAAAGCGCCCTAGCCGACCCGGTGAAGGTTCGAGCTCCAAGAAGAAGAAGAAATACACTTCCATATATGTTTTCTTCAGTTTTGTACTCTCTCCCCATTTTGTGTTCCCCTTGTATATATGAAATTTGACTTTGTTTTGCTTTTAATTTCTCCACTGTACTTTTAACAAAGAACCACACTCTGAATAATCTAACTTCTCCTACTCTTAACTTTCCTTTCACGCCACATTCTTCAAGGAATATATAACTCTGAATAATCCCACTCGCGAGAAATTTAGAATCTACCTAAATCTCAGGTATTCCCTTACGCAAGTAGGGGTGCTCAATAATAACGTGCATAATACTTCCCGATAACTCTGAGTGTGCGTAAGAGTCCCCAGTGTAGTGGGGATTGAATGAATCCGCGATAACTCAGTAGGAAAATGCCCCTTTAAAATGAGTAGGTATTTGAACTTGAGATTGCTCTACCTGTATCAATATATCTTCGCCACCGGTATATACTTGCACCCGGGGCCATCCCATTTTCGCTGCCGGTATATACTTGCACTCGGGGCCATAAAATTATCTCGACCCGTCCATAAGACGGTGTCACCACTTACTCGTCCCATCCATAAGACGGTGCCACCACATTCTCGACCCGTCCATAAGACGGCGTCACCACTTACTCGGCCCGTCCATAAGACAGTGTCATCGCACTCTCGACCCGTCCATAAGACGGCGTCATTCGGCCCGTCATTAAGGCGGTGCCATGCAGAAATGGACCAGCCTCTGAAGAGGGCCCGACCCTCGTCGGCGTGTCATGGAGGAATCATGTATATACATGTCTTCAATACAGTGAAGGTCCATTCGCCTTTTACATACTTCCATTCGTATTGCAGCTCTATCACGGATATCATCAATACAGTGAAGGTCCAACTTTCTCATATCTTCATTCAACACCTCGTCATAAGCGATAACTCTTTCTGATAAAATAGTCACTTCTACCAGAGACACGGCCTCAGAGACATATACTAAAGAAAAAGGGATGAACACGGCCTTTCCGGGGTGGTATTTGAACACGTTCACTCATTCGGATTAGTCCATCGCCTCCTTTGCTTATTTCTGATTTATCGGTTCTGTTTCCCTCTTTTCGCGCTACGGGTTTATCGGGGTGTGATATCTGTGCTTCTAGTACCTCCTCCAGTATCCCTGGCTTCGCGGTAACCGTCCCTAACATGACTGCAATAGCCGAGAAAAAGGTACAATGAAACAAATAGTAGGGAACGTAGCGGTAAAGTCTAGACGAGAGATAATGAGGGATACGGGAACGAAAGAACGTAATAGGAAACGAAAAAAGAAAAGTAAGGAAAAAGATATAAAGGGGGTCAAAAGCAAAGGAATGAGGGGTTAAAGTGTGAATTAGAAAAGTTAGGATGTCTATAAATAGGGGTGAGGAGGCCCAAAAACGAGTTAATCATCATTAAGACACGAAAATTCGAAAATTGCCGCGAAGAATGAAATTGTCGCGAAAATTTCAAAGGGCAAAAATTATCGCGAAAAAGTACGAAGGGCAAATTGTCGCGGAAATTTGGAAGGCAAAAATTGTCGCGGAAATTTTGAAGGGCAAAATTGTCGCGGAAAATTACGAAGAGTAAAATTATCGCAGATTTTCAGTAAGGCATAAATTATCGCGGATTTCATCCCCAATGCAAAATTGTCGCGGATTTTGATTCCAGTGTATTATTATCGCGGATTTCATGGCAGAGGTGGAATTGTCGCGGAAATACTAAGTTCGAGTGTTTTCGTTCCGTCCAGAAGTCGGATCTTGGGAGGAAAAAGGACACGTAAGGTCTACGGTAATCACATAGTTAACAATGAGATAATAACGTCAGAATTCGAATAACTAAGACCGATTACGAAATGCACGGGAAGCACGGGAAGAATATAACAGGCTAAAGCAAACAGTAAGCGGAGTGAACACAATATAGTAAGGGAATGTTTAGACTTAGGGAATGGGATTGGGTTAATAAGGAAGAAAGAAAGGATACGAACGAACGAGATAAAAGATAATAAGACTCGGGGTGAGGAAAAATGGACCGTCCGACCGAACCCGGCATCGTGCCTAGTACACGATTCGCCAAAGGAAGGGCATGCCTGATGAAGGGAACGATAAGTTCCAAACAGGAAAAGATACGTACGAATAGGGCAGAACGTATCCGGGTGGAAAAAGGGGTAGCGCCTAAGTACCCACCTGGGGAAGGGAAGCATATGGCCCGTCGAGTCATCCAACAGCTATCAGTTGGCTTGGGTGGGACATGCACCGAACATGTTAATCTCGGCAACAGTAAAGTTAATGAATGATGGAAATGATAAGGGTAAAAGAAGAGGGAAATAAGAAAACGGTNGGTGCATAAACATATAAGGATGAGTTGAATTTTGCATTCGAAATGAATCTCCTCACGCCGCCATTGTCGAGAAAAAAGCCACACGAAGAAGTAAAACTTCCAAATGTCGAATCCATTTGGGACTAAATTAATAAACTCACAGATCAGACGAACGAACTCAAACAAAAGTAGAATCCAAACTTCACATTATACTATCAAATTAAAGTCCTACATTGATATTACCCGGGTATATTCTCTTATACTTATCCCTAACCGGGAGCTCGTCCGACGTGGATGTAGTATTTTCGGTATTTTCATATCTTTATCACAAGGCATTCTCAGGTGGTATTCTCGCAATTCCGGCTCGCTGGGCCCCGTATAAAGTTTCTGTAAGCATTTTGAGATGTTTCGGGTCATTTCGGCCCCGGACGGGGCCAGGGGTATTTTCGTAATTTGCCACCCGGAAGCACACCGGTCAGGTGCAACGATGTTATGTGGCTGCGTATTCGCTGATTGGAGGCAAAGAACTAATTTGTGAGTTTTTCCGGTATTTTCTCATCGTATTTCCGACTAATATCTTGAACGGGAATGTTTTTCCCGAAACTTCGGGATCAGCATAGCATTTGTTATATGATAATTGGAGGTTATTTAAGTGTTTTGGGCTAAGTCAAGTAAACTGGGCCTATGGGCTCAGGTGAGTGAAGTTGGGCTGGATTTCTCTATAAATACAAGCTCCAGTGCATTTGGACGGGGTCGGACTTTCATCACGCCTCCCAAGCAAAGATTTCATCGCCTGTTACTGTTCACTCGCGACTTATAGAATGCGACCGCGAGTTTATTGCCTGTTACTGTTCACTCGCGACTAATCAAACGCGACCGCGAGTTGCTGCCTGTTTACGGTTCACTCGCGTCCTATCGCACTTAACCGCGAGTTTACTGCCTGGTTACTGTTGAATCGCGTCCTATCGCCCGAACCCGCGAGTTTGCTGCCTGTTTACTGTTCACTCGCGTGTGATCGCCAGTAGTTGCGAGATATTGACCACAACTCGCGACTTCCACTCTTCCCGGCGCAGTAGAGTGTTTTCGACCATTTTCTGAGCCGTTTTCATCTTGATTGCTATTGCCACATCATTGTACTTGTATTTGCCAAAAATTATAGTGAAAACAAAGGTAGAGCTTCGCTCTCCCGAGGACGTAAGTCCACACATTGTGGGCCCAACCTCGTATATCGCTCGTGTCCTTACATAAACTGAATTCCGAATAATTAAAAAATTGACTGATCTAAAAATAAATATCCAAAATATTTTTAGACTAGATCATACATATTTATAGAATGATAGAAATTATTATGGGATATGGTATCCCCATATGCGGTTTAATCAAAAACCACAACCACGCAACGAGTTCAGCATTAATTGTTTATAAGACAAAAAAATTGAGACGGGCTTGGTTTATATTATTATAGAAACCGTGTTCGATTAAATTTATAAAAAAAATTAATTGATATTCTAAATTTTAACCAAGTTCATTTAATTTTTTAAAAATCAAATCACATATCCATTAGTACTATAATACTAAAAAACATAATTAGAGATAAAATTAGTAATAAAGTGTCTACACTATTATTGCTCAATTTTCCCACCACAAACACTTGAAAATAACACTTTTTAATGAATATTATATAATATAATAAATAAAAGATTTGAATAGTCAAACACCTTTGTGAAGTATCTAAAAACCTATGTATGTGAACCGCTTTGTGGCCTCCTAGTTGGACCGGTCTGGTCAGCAACCGTTTTGTAAATGGTCTGTTGAATAACAGTTTGCTATAGTTTCTCAGCATATTCTGAATCTCTGATAATCCATTACGGAGCAACGCATCATTTCCTCCCCTCTCATGAAGCAACGCATCCTTCCTTCCCGTGGAGCAGCACATATGTATCCTTTTTTATTTTCTTCTTAAAAAATATAGTTTGCAGTCTCTATTAAAAAATCACTAAGAAAGATTTTGGGGAAGAAACTTTAGAGTTGTTTACTTGGCTTTGACTTCCTAAAAACTACAAAATTAATGGGTAATAAGATGTGAGTAGTGTAGGAGAAGGAAAAAGTGATCCTAAAAAATTGAAAAAGCATGGTCTACAACTTGGTGGTTTTGGAGAAGCAAAAAAACTTGATTGATCATAGTTGATGGCTTACCTGGTCCTGGCACCGGCCACTGGATCACAAACAGAGCTAAAAACTCAGTGTGCTGATATGAATGACCTTTATATAGCTACTCTATAACTTAAGGAGGTTGGATGGAAAAAAATTAGTATAACATTGTAAGAATATTAATATTTTAATAATATCCGTTCTTTTATTTGTCATTTCCTATTAGCACTTCCATATTTTTTTTAAAAAAAATAGTTGTACTATAAATTTTAACAAGACTGAATCTTAGGTTTAGGTGACATAATCAACACTTTTTCTAATTAAATAATTTATATCAATCATTATTCATCACATCACATATTTACTATTTATACAAAATTTGAATATATATATTAAATATTAATTTGTTAGTTATAGCATATTAATCATATATAATAATATACCATATAGTTTAGTGTTTAGCCAGTGATTTAAGACATAGAACTAGTTTAATGTCTGTGAAATGAAACGAAATCCAACCCCTATAAAAATATTTCTATATTTCTAAATTTTCAACATATCTTTTAATTAAAAAAATTATTTTAATATATATCAACTTTCAATAATATACCATATTATAATAAAAACATTATTATTTATATATTTAAAATTATCATTAATATTAATCAATCATTTGCAATGAATAAGTTAATTATAAATACTTTTATTTACGATGCTTGCATTAATATATATTGATGAGAACTCTAGGACCGGGTACCTTGTGATGGGTAAGACCCAGCAACGATTGGGCCAATTCAAATGGCGAAAATGAATCCCTATAGCCCATTCATACCTCTAATGAAGAACGGCCCGATGTTCAACTGGAGGACCGAAGTTGACCTTGACAAAATAAAGTGTTTTCTGCCAGCTGGCACCTGTGTTCGGTCCGAGCGGTTACAACTCACGTTTACCACGCTTCGGGCCTTCCCACGTTTACCACGCTTCGGGCCCGATCACGCAGGTCACGCCTCGGTCCCAGCCTCGTTTTACATCCCGCGATAACAACCTCTAACAAACCTATCAGAGGCGGTTACGGAGCGTGATTTACACACGCTATGAACTCTATAAATACAGGGCAAGACGCGGAAGAACAGGCCGTTACCCTGCCGGAATTCTTACCGCTTTCTTTACCTTGTCATTTTCATTAGCCTCTCTTGTATTGACTATGAGTTATTTCATTAGTGAACAGGCTAAGAGCATAATCTGCTCTTAGTCGAGTGATTTTCACCCCAATTCCTGGGGTTTCCACTATATATCGCCGTTCACTTATTTTATTTCCAACTTTTGATCGTCTTCCACATTTAAAACAAATCAGAACCGAGTTCGTTTGTTGAACGAACTGGACGACTGTTGGTACCCCCTAAAAAGGAACCATAACAGTTTGGCGCAGTCCGTGGGGACGATTCTCTAATCCCATTTTAGTTTTCTACCAGGGATAGGATAATCAAAGGCATGGCGACTGGAACTCCGACCAATGATAGTGACGTGCTTCCCGACAGTCTTCCAGCACCAACATTCACTCTACAGGATTTGGAAGTTGTCGTTAGGAAGGTGGTATTGGAAATTACGTCGGAGAAAAGTGGAACAGAACCACCGGCTGTATCCAACCTTGTTCCCAGAAGCAGAGGTTATGAGAGTGATCCTGACGAACGCAGTACTGATGAAGAGGAAATCATCAGGCGTGGCGTCACAACGAGGAGGCCTAGATATCGATCTACTCCTCCCCCTCCGGCCAGAGCTCTAACTCCCGCCCCTGGAAATGACCAGGAGCAAATGCAACGACGAATAGATTAGCTCACCAGAGAGTTAGAGAATATGCGTGCATTGAAGGATTGCGAACCGAATCTGGGACGCAATCCTGGTTTATTTAACAGGGCCATGGAGGCCCCTATCAGGCGAAGTAAGGATGACGATTAGTGGCATAATTTGCATGCTGTCCAAACGTCATCCCAGCAATCTGAAGGCGTATCAGCCGCCTTGGGAGATTTGATGCTCCCCTTTTCTGAGGAAATCTGGGCAGCAGTCCCAGATCGGCATTATCGCAACCCCGAGGAGTTGCCGACATTTCGTGGCGATGGTGATTCGATCGATCATGTCGCCAATTTCGAGTTACGAATGGGAACGGTTCGGGCCTCTGACTCATTAAAGTGCCGCATCTTCGCGGCAGGATTACAAGGCGATGCCCGAACATGGTTCAAAAATCTGCCGGCCCGATCCATACAGTCGTATGGCGGGTTTATTTTGGCTTTCTCAGAGAAATTCGCTCCAAATGTAGGACCGCCTCGAAGTAGGCAGGAACTATATCAGCTAAAATATATCCCGGCGAAAATGAGTCTTCGGTCCTTTATGGAGAAATTCAACAGGACCGCTCGGGGCATCAAACTCGAGCTTCGGGATAAAATCGATATTCTACAACAGGTCTTAGGACCGTGTGGCCTTTCGGCCAGTTTGGTGAAGAGCCCACCATCTACCTTGGGCAAAATTCTTCAGAAAATCAACAAGTATATCAAGGTAGATGAAGCGCTAGGGCTTGGTTATCGGAAGCCTAGCTGGAATTCTGAACCCACAGGTGATCATAGGGTTTCATACCCGAAGAAACAGTCGCGAGAAGTAGCGGTTGTGAGTGAAAAATACGTCCCCTCGAAGCAGGGGGACAATCGGGTGTATTGCGAGCTTCATCATAATCGCGATCACCCGACCTTGAAGTGCCCGCTGTTGAAAGAAACAGTAGAGGCAATGAGTAAAGAAAAGCCCGACCGGAATGGTCAGAAGGGCAAGCGAGCGGAATCCCCCCGAAGGGGCCACCAAGGTGACGATCGTCACAGGCCGCGGGGAAGAGATAATCGGGGACAACCCCGGAATTATAATGATCGGACGGAGGACCGAAGGTCTCCTCCGCCAGAGCAAGAGAGAGGCCAGCACGGTCGCGAGAACCGTGGTCAGGGCCGAAGAAGAAGATGGCGGGGCCGTGGCGGCAGAACCCCGCAGAATGAGGGTGGGAGACAGGAGCAGACTGCTCCCCCACCTGCTGAAACTGGTGCCCAACCTCCTCGAAATGAGGCGACACCTAGAGAAGTGGCCGGAGATATTTATGTTATCTCCGGAATTTGAGAATAAATGAATCGGTCCGGGACCGAAAGAGAATAGCGCGCGGAGACTCTGCTGAGAGCTCCGAATCTGTGGCGCTGGTAAAATATGATCCCATGGATCGATCTTCCTTCTTGAGAGAGGACATCACTTTCACCCCGGCTGATCGGGAAGGGATCATTGATGTAACGACCAGCCTTTCCGCTTGCACGATATTGTCCGCTTTGGACTAGGCTGACCCTAATGACACCTACCTAGTCCTCACGGTTTTACTTTTTCCCTAGCTCCCACACNTTCTTGTAAATAATTTTGTATGGGTGCCATTTATATATACTATTTCAAATAAGTAACTTTTAATAGTTTTAAAACCTCTGACACTGCAAACTTCGTAAAAAACTCGGAGGTTGCGGCCACTTATTAAAGTTAAGATTTTGATAAAAATTTTGACAATTATTTATTGAGTTTTTCTTCTATAAATTAGATAGATTGCTATGCAATTGGAATGATTTGTGTAAATTTTATAAACAAATATATTATTTTATTTATATTTAATATAAAAATATAATTTTATTTTATAATTTAAAAAGCTCCAATGTATAATATTTTTTTATATTTTTATTGAATTATAGGTGTTATAATATTTTTCTTTTATTTTCTTATAAATGTAAAATGTGTTCTTTTAACTTTTCAATTTTATAAAATCAATTTTTAGTATATTGAAGTTAATATGAAATTCAAAAAACTTGAATGCATTGTTCACACATGTTGAAATAAGTTATTCAAATTTATATGAATATTCACATAAATACTTAAACGATGTTAAAGTATAAGTTCTATTTAAATAAAGTACAAACGAATATTAAAACTTTTCAAATAAAAATATGAACAAATATGATATTACCCGGGTATATTCTCTTGTATTTATCCTTACCCGGGGAGCTCGTCTGACGTGGTTATGTAGTATTTTCGGTATTTTCATATTTTATCACAAGACATTCTTAGGTGGTATTCTCTCAATTCAGGCTCGCTGGGCCCCATTTAAAGTTTCTGTAAGCATTTTCTGATGTTTCGGGTCATCTCGGCCCCGGACGGGACCAGGGGTATTTTAGTAATTTGCCACCTGGGAGCACACCGGTCGGTTACAACGATGTTATGTGGCTGCGTATTCACTGCTTGGAGGCAAAGAACTAATTTACGAGGTTTTCCGGTATTTCCGACTAATATCTTGACCGGGTTGGTACTCGAAAACTTCGGTATCAGCATGACATTTATTGTATTATAATTGGAGGTTATATAAGTGTTTTGGGCTAAGTGAAGTAAACTGGGCTTATGAGCTCAAGTAAGTGAAGTTGGGCTAGATTCCTCTATAAATACAAGTCCAGTGCCTTTGAACGGGTTGAGACAGTTATCACGTTTCCCAAGGCAAGACTTTATTTTTCTGCACTGTAGACTCGCGACTTATCGCACGTCGTCGCGAGATATTGACTCTGCACTATTCATTTCGCGAGTTATTGACTCTGCACTATTCATTTCGCGAGTTATTGACTATGCACTATTCATTTCGCGAGATATTGACTCTGCACTATTCATTTCGCGAGTTATTGACTCTGCACTATTCATTTCACAAGTTATTGACTCTGCACTATTCATTTCGCGAGTTATTGACTCTGCACTATTTCAGTCGCGACTTATTGTTCCACCCTGACTCTCGTGACTTGCTGCACTATTCCATTCGCGACTTGTTGCTGATACAGTGACTCTCGCGACTTTCTGCTGATACAGTATTTCCTGCGTGTTGCTGACCACAACTCGCGGCTACCTGCCTTTCGAGCCCGACTGAGTGTTTTTTATCGTTTTTGGAGCCGTTTTTGCCCGTTTTATTATTATCACCTCATTGTGCTTGTATCCTTTGATTATTATAGTGGAAACCAAGGTAGAGCTTCGCTCTCCCGAGGACGTAAGCCCACACATTGTGGGCCCAACCTCGTATATCGCTCGTGTCCTCACAACAATTTAATTTCGAGTAATTAAAAATTGACTGATCTAAAAGCAAACGCTCCAAAAATTTTTTTGACTAGATCAGTTTGGCGCCGTCCGTGGGGACCGAGATTTTTTATCCCATTGAGAGCTTTATTGCTGAGTTTGGATTCCTACTATCATGACTACTCGGAATTCTGATGAAGATATTTTTGATGAAGAAATTGAGGCGGATCCTATTCCTCAAGTTATTGATGATTTTGTTGCGTTACCGGGGGCTCGGTCGTTAGTTCTTGAGGAGCCCCCTGCTCAAAATGTAACTATTCAGCCCTCCCGGAGTGAGTTTTCATCCGGAAGGGCACCAAGTTTTTATCCTCGATCGCGCGAATGTTTATCTAAGTGTTACGAATTCACAAGAATTGGCCGAGTTGCGGTCCGTAATAATGCCCATCTTTCGCCACCTGCACGCTCTAGATCTACGGATGAGACGGGAACAGATGAGGATTTGGAAGAGCGAAGGCGTAGTTTAATCGCTCAATTAGAGCAAGTCGAAGCTCAAAGGAGAGCTCGGAGGAACAACGTTACCCCAGAACCTGCTAATGATGTGGCCTCAGGGGAAGACACCGATCACGTTCCGGAGCCGCGAGCAAATACTGCAGCAACCGGAGAACAGAACGATACTCTTCAAAAGATTGGAGAGTTGATTGAGTTGATGTTTAAGGAGATGAGTGGGAAGATGGAACAAAACGAGGCTAGGATGAGCCAGTTGGAGGCCAACCTGACTCTTGGCCAGGAAAGAAGACGAGTGTACGGGGAGCATACCCGGTATACTCATTAGACCTCAGCATACGAGGGAGATTATTTCGAGAATGAGAGGGCTAATGAGCCCATCGGTAATCGAGGAAAGGCGTTACCATCTTTGGAAGTTTTGCAAAGTCCGTGGAACACTTCAAATGCCTTATCTCCTTTTTCCACGGTGATTATCGGAGCCACTCGCTCTGAGTTTATTGAAATGCCTAAGGATCTTCCACGGTATCGCGGGTCGACTGACCCGCATGCTCATACGTCGAATTTGGAGATTCATGTGAGTTTGATGAATTTCAGTGATGCGGTCATGTGTTTCGTCTTTGCCGCTTCTCTTAAAGAATCAGCCCTCCGATGGTTTAACCGATTACCGAGACGTTCGATCGTTTCCTATCAGGACTTTAAGGATCAATTCTATTCGGTTTTCGCACCTTTTAATACGCCGATTAAATCTATTACTTCTTTGACCGCGTTGCGGTATGACTCTTCGGAAAGATTGTTGGGTTTTATTACCCGTCTCGAGGCCGAGTGTAGGAAGATACCTCGGATCACTGTTAGTGAGAAGGTTGGGGTGCTGCAGCTTATTCTAGCTGGGCATCTGTTATGTAATTCTTTGAATAGGGATCCCCCGGAAAGTATGGAGGATTTGGCTTTGAGATGCACACAATATATCCGAGAAGATGAAGGTTTGCGAGATCACGGAGTGATTGAAGTACGGGCGTATGGGTCCCACAATATTGTTGCATGTCGCGGGCTGGACAAGGTTGTCCCGCACACAAAATCAAAGTTGAGAGTGTTTCCGACATACAACTATGAACAGATTTTCGCCATCATTGAGCAGAAGAAGGGTGGATCTCTCCGCTATCCCCTTCCCTTACATGAACCAACACCGGGGACTTACGAGTCCCAAGTATTTTGTCGCTTCCATCGGAGTTTTGGGCACGCAACCAATGATTGCCAGGAGCTAATGTCCGAGGTAGAAAGGTTGTTAGAGTTGGGTCAGCTTGATGAACTGATCAGTACTGTGGAGGCTCTGCCCGAGTCTAAACTGGGAAAAATCGATATAAGTATTCCGGAGGGGACGGCACCCAAACCCCCAAGGGCCGACGCACCACGGCCAAATGAAAGAGGACGTGGATACGGAGGACAGCGTGGCCAGCGTCAAGGAGGTGGCCAGAGGGGATTCTTTAATGGAGGCAGACAGAATCAGAGAGGAGGAAGGAGAGGAAACAACTATCGTGGCCGCGGCAGGCATCAGCCGCAAAGAAATCAGCAGGGGTACGGATATGAAGCTTATCCACCAGCCCCCGCGAATCAGCAAGCATTGCCTCCTCCTCCGGTTGGCCCTAACCAGGGTCAACCTATTTTGAATGTTGAAAATGCCCAACCAAGATGGGGAAACTTAGGCCCCAATATTATGACTATCGCCGGGGGAAAGAGTGTCGGCGATTCGAACCGCGCCCGCAAACGCTCTTATCAGGCATTACATCAGAAGGGGCGCTTTATGGAAGTGAATATGGTCCAGTTGACAGATTTGGACAAGATGACGATCTCTTTCGGACCTGAGGATTTATCTGGGGTTTTCTCCCCACAAGATGATGCATTGGTTGTCTCCCCTATTATTGCTAATCATCCTGTTTCTAGAGTGTTAGTCGACACCGGGGCTGCTACCAACATATTAACTCTTGCGGCTTTTGAGCAAATGGCATTGAAAGGAACTACCCAACTACAACCTGTGCACACAAAATTAGTTGGTTTTAATAATAGTGTTGTTGCTGCTGAGGGATCTGCTTTTCTGCCGGTGACTTTAGGCGATCCCGAGATATCAAGAACTTTGATGGTGGAGTTTGTAGTGGTGGATCTCCCTATACTCCCATATAATGCAATTCTGGGGAGAAGTTGCTTAAACTTATTCGGAGCTGTGGTGTCTCAACCGCACTTGATGATGAAATTCCCAACACAATTAGGGGTTGGGAAGATGAAGGGAGATCAGGAGCTGGCGCGATCATGTTATAATGTGATGTGCAGGAGTGGTATGGATGGATCGAAAGCAAAGTCGAATGTTTATATGGTGGAATTCTCGTCTGATGAAGTTATTGAAACAAATGACGGACCCTCTCTTAGGAAGTTTAAAGAGAACGACATGAAGATCGAGCCTTTGGGGATCAAGACAGTGCCCTTATTTCCCGGCAATCTCGAAAAGACAGTGACAATCGGTTCCGAGTTGTCACCTGAGGTTGAGAAGGAGGTAATTTCTTTTTTGCGAAATAACGTAGATGTTTTTGCTTGGTCTTATCAGGATTATGTAGGGGTTGATCCCCAAGTCTGTTCTCATAGACTCAATGTTAACCCATATGTGCGACCAGTTCATCAGAAGAAGAGGAAGTTTTCCCCTGAGAAAGAGAGGGCAATTGATGAGGAGGTGGAAAGTTTGCTGCAGGCAGGATTCATAGAGCGTGTTAGATACACGGATTGGGTCGCGAATCCAGTGGTGGTCCCAAAGACGAGTGGTGGCTGGAGAGTTTGCATCGATTTTACGGATTTAAATAAAGCATGCCCGAAGGATCCGTATCCGCTGCCGGCCATTGACATGATGGTGGATGCGGCCTGTGGCTTTGAACTGCTTAGTATGTTAGATGCCTTTAAGGGTTATAACCAAATTTTCATGCATTGTGAAGACAAGTCGTTTACTTCATTTATGACAAACAAAGGCGTTTTTTGCTATAGAGTTATGCCATTCGGCTTGAAAAATGCTGGGGCCACCTATCAACGTTTAATGAATTCGATGTTCAAAGATATGATCGGAAAATCTTTGGAGGTTTATATCGACGATATATTAATAAAGAGTAAACATGGGGATAACCACATCCAGTATTTGAATGATTGTTTTGGGGTACTGAGAAAGTATAGAAAGAAATTGAATCCGCTTAAGTGTGCGTTTTGTGTGAAAGGAGGCAAATTTCTCGGCTTTATGGTATCTGAAAGAGGAATTGAGATGAACCCTGATAAGATAACAACTATCCAAGAAATGACCCCTCCGACAACTGTCAGGGAAGTTCAAAGACTAACTGGGAGATTAGCCTCGTTGAATCGCTTCATTTCACGATCTGCAGAGAGAAGTTTGCCGTTTTTTAAGGTTTTACGTAAGACGAATCTTTTGTATTGGGACGACCAATGTAGCAGGGCTTTTGAGAGTTTGAAAGATTATCTGAGTAAACCACCGTTTATGTCACCTCCTTCACCGGGGGAACCGTTGGGTTTATATTTGTCAGTGACAAAAGAGGCAGTGAGCGCCGCGTTAGTAAGACTTAGCGATAAAGAACATAGACCGATATATTATGTGAGCAAGAAATTGCAGGGAGCGGAGTCCCGATATACTGATCTAGAGAAGTTTGTATTAGCTCTGATTGTCGCTCAAGGAAATTGAGGCACTATTTTCAAGGACATCATATTGCAGTCTTGACAGATCAGCCTATCCGAAGTGTGTTATCAAAGATTGATGCCTTTGGTAGGCTAGCAAAGTGGAATATCGAATTGGGCCAGTATCAGATAGCGTATATCTCCAGGCGAGCATTATAGGCCCAGGTGTTAGTGGATTTCATAGTAGAGATGACTCGGTCGGAGGAATTGGGTATTCAGGAGTATTGGGACGCCTTTGTCGATGGATCGGTGTCTGCCGGGCGAGCCGGCATTGGTGTTTATTTTAAAGAAAGGAAATCTGGTGAAGAACATGAGTATGCTGTAAAGTTGCGCTTCCATGCAACTAACAACGTCGCCGAGTATGAAACCTTGATATTTGGTATTAACTTGGCAGTGGAAATTGGAATCGTTCGTTTGCATGCTCATTCTGATTCGCAGTTAGTGGTGAACCAATTTGCAGATACTTACTCCACCAATGGGAACCATTTGTGCAGGTATTTAGAAAAGCTCAAAGAGGCGGCTAAGAATCTTAAGATATTTACGCTTACGTATATCCCTAGGGAGGAAAACACGTGCGCAAACGCTCTTGCAAAGGCGGCGACGATTTTAGAACTCTCCGATGAGTCAAAGATAACAATCATGATCCACTACCAGCCCTCTATCAGTCCTGTGGAGAGACAGACAGCCGAGGTGGCTAATTTGGAACTTTCGAATGAGACAGGGTTTTTATTGGATGCCGTGACAGACGAGCCATATTGGAAGGATGCTATTGTAAATTATGTAATCAAGAGAGAATTACCCACCGACGAAGGTGAGGCTTTGAAGGACTATGCAAAGAGCTACAAATTTTGTTTATGTGGATGATAAGCTGTATAAGAAGAATTTCGGAGGCCCATATCTTCGATGCTTGTCCCCAATACAGGCAAAGGCCGTTATAGAAGAAGTTCACGCTGGGGACTGTGGTGATCATTCAACAGGTCGATCCTTAGCAAACAAGGTTAAGAGGGCCGGTTATTTTTGGCCAACACTGGTAAAAGATTGTGTGAATTTCGTTCGGGCCTGTCCTGCTTGTCAGTTCCATTCGAACGTGCATCATGTGCCAAGAGCTAGCATGAAGCCTCTGCCGACGACATGTCCTTTCGATATGTGGGGGATCGATATTTTAGGACCATTTCCGAAGGCACCTAACCAAAAGAAATTATGTATCGTGGCTGTGGAACATTTTTCTAAATGGATAGAGATTGAGGCTGTATCGCGTGTCCGGGAACAGGAAGTTATCAGTTTCTTTTGGAGGTACATCTTGTGTCGGTTCGGAATTCCCAGGATTTTGGTATCAGATAACGGAACTCAATTCGCCGGAAAGAGGGTTAATGAATGGTGTGAGAGTTATGGAATTGAACAACGATTTACCTCCGTGGCACACCCAGAAACAAACGGGCTCACAGAGGTTATCAACCGTATTATCCTGCAACAGCTGAAAACACGAATAGATGAATCTAGAGGATCTTGGGTGGATGAATTGCATAATGTGATGTGGGCATATCGGACATCACCAAGGTCCACTACCGGATTCAGCCCCTTCTCTTTAGTATATGGCTCTGAGGCTGTGTCTCCGGTAGTAGTGACTATTTTATCAGAAAGTGTTATCGCTTATGACGAGGTGTTGAACGAGGATATGAGAAAGTTGGATCTTCACTGTATTGATGATATCCGTGATAGAGCCGCGATACGAATGGAGGTATGTAAAAGGCGGATGGCTAAGAAGCACGACAAAGGCGTTCGACCTATGTTGTTAAAAGTGGGAGACTTGATTCTTAAGAAAGNAAGTCGGACCTTCACTGTATTGATGATATCCTTGATAGAGCCGCAATACGAATGGAGGTATGTAAAAGGCGGATGGCTAAGAAGCATGACAAAGGCGTTCGACCTATGTTGTTAAAAGTTGGAGACTTGATTCTTAAGAAAGTGGAAGTCTCGAAGCATGTTGGCAAGTTGGATCGAAAGTGGGAAGGAACGTACAGAGTAACGGCAGTAGTAAAGGAAGGAACGTACAAAATCGCAAATATGAGCGGGGAGGAGCTGCCACGGACTTGGCATATTTCCAATTTGCGCAAGTATTATGTATAGACGTGACTCATCGATCTTTTTGAGAATAAAAATTTCCCGTCTTTTTTGTGGTCATATTCTAATTTTTAAGTATCTTTTTTGACGACATGAATTCAATCGACTAGGGGACCGGTAAGGTAGGAGTAGGTCCATTGCGTTTTAGTACGAAGGAGGATGGAATAAATTAAATAAGTTAGATTAGAAACGCAATGTACCACCTGTCTTATAGTGGATCATTTTCAGACTCGTCAAATTAAATACTGTGTCAAAATATTTTGAACGTGATGAGTCTTCCTGTCCGCGGCAGAACCGTCTATACATAATGACTGTTGGAATATGTTAAGAGGCATGTTTGTTGTGATGTATATTTCCGTGGCAAATCTGGGTGCAAGTATATACCTGACTCCTCCATGACAGGTCGACGAGGGTCGCGCCCTCGCCGGAGGTTGGTCCATTTCCGAATGGCACCGTCTTATGGACGGGCCGAATGACACTGTTTTATGAACGGGTCGAGAGTGCGATGGCACCGTCTTATAGACGGGCCGAATGACACCGTTTTATGAACATGTCGAGAGTACGATGTCACCGTCTTATGGACGGTCCAAATGACACCGTTTTATGAACGGGTCGAGAGTGTGATGGCCCCGGGTGCAAGTATATACCGGTGGCGAGAGCGTGATGGCCCCGGGTGCAAGTATATACCGGTGGCCAGAGTGTGATAGCCCCGGGGTAAAGTATATACCGGCGGCGTGAGTGTGATGGCCCCGGGTGCAAGTATATACCGGTGGCGAGTGTGTGATGGCCCCGGGCGTAAGCATATACCGGTGGCGAAGAGATATTTGTAAAGGCAGAGCGGTGGACTTATTTTAGGTATCTACTCATTTTAAATAGGCGTTCGCCTTAGAGTTATCGTAGACTTATTCAAGTCTCGCTACACTGGGGACTCTTGCGCATCATTGTTACCATCATTATATGCGTTATTATTGAGCACCCATACCCGAGATTCATATATATTCTTATTATCTCGGAAGCGTATTTCTTGGATTGAATTATTCGTGTTATATATTCCTTGAAGAATGTGGTGAGAAAAGAAAGTTGAGAAAACGTGAGGTTATATTATTCGGAGTATGGTTCTTTGTTAAAAGTACAGCGGAGAAATTGAAAGGAAAACAAAAACGAATTTTATACACATGGGGAATACAAAATGAGGAGAGAATACAAAATTGAAGAAATCAGATATAGAAGTTTATTTCTTCTTCTTCTGAGAGCCTGGGCCTTCACCAGGCCCACTTGGGCGCTTTTTCACCAGCTTTATTTTTTGGGAGGATGGAGGGTTGACGCCTTTTTCTTGAGGCCCTGCAGCCGCCAACTTCTTGGAGGCGAACCTCGCCATTTCATCTTCATGGCGCTCACGAGCTCCAGTCACACTAGCGGGGGTATATATTTGAGGATCATACGCCGCCATTACATCATCATCTTTCAAGAGCTCCGCCACGAGTGGGCCCATTGGCTCCGGGAATAAAGTAGCCAACCTCCTAAACGCATCTGGAGATGGGCCCTCCTTCGTCTCGATATCCTCCGAGTAAAGTTGCTGGTGAAGATCTTCATCCAAGCTAAAATGTAGCGCACCCGAACGGATCCTGTGAGCTGAGGTGTAGGCTCGAACTTCCCATTGAGATTGGGATCGAGTTTCTTTTTCTCCTCAGCTGTCAGGGATATGCCCAGGATTCTCTGCGTCTGGACACTCCCTCTTAAGAAGTACAGGACATTCGACTTGGCATGGGCTACCGCCCCCAGATTCCGGAAAGTAGGGGAGTGTACTGTGTACTCCCATATTAACTTTCGGAAGTAGTCGTTGATCTAGGACGGCAACTTGGTGATTCGTGCCCGGAGTCTATCGGTGATGGATTTGAGGCCTTCATTCCTTGCTTTTAGCTCTTTAACCTCCTCCGTTGCTTTCCCGAGAGCTTTCTTATCGGCCGCTTTTTCCTCTTTGGCCTTCCTCAGCTTCTCCTCAGTTTGCTCTCGGATTTCCTTCAACTTGTATTGTGCGTACTTCTCGTTGACCTTGAGGGTTTCTATGGATTTCTCTAGGGCGTGTGATATTACCCGGGTATATTCTCTTATATTTATTCTCACCCGGGAGCTCGTCTGACGTGGTTATTGGTATTTTCGGTATTCTCGGTATTTTCGGTATTCTCATATTTTTATCGGATGGCACTCTCAAGTGGTATTCTCGTCATTCTGGCTTGCCGAGCGACATATAAAGCCTCTGTAAGCATTTTGAAGATGTTTCGGGTCATTTCGGCCCCAGACGGGGGCAGGGGTATTTTCGTCATTTGCCACCGGGAGTGCACCGAACAGGTGCAATAATGTTGTCTAGCTGCGAATTCGCTATCTAAAAGCAAAGGATCAATATACGAGGTTCTCGGAAATTTTCTGATCGTATTTCCGATTAATACCTTGTCCGGATTGGTTCCCGAGGCTTCGAGATCAACATGGCATTTATTATATCATAATTAGGAATATTTAATCATTTCTGGGTTAGGTGAGGTGGACTAGGCTTATGGGCCCAAGAGGGTGAGTTATGGGCTAAACTCCTCTATAAATAGGAGTCACAAGGCTTCGAGAAAGGATTCGGTCTTTTATCACGCTTCTCAAGGCAAAATCTGATCTTCCAGCCGCGACCAAACCCACTATTCGCGACCGAAGGCACTTAGCCGCGTCCAAAGGCACTTACCCGCGACGAGTCTCCTACTCGCGACGAGACGCTTACTCGCGACGAGTCTCACTCCTCGCGACCAGCTCCCCTTTTGCACTGTTCACTCGCGCCCAGTGCGACGCAACTGCAGTTTTGACCATTTTTCGATCCGTTTTCACCCGTATCATCGCTATCATCTCATTGTAATTGTATCACTTGATTATTATAGTGAAAACCAAGGTAGAGCTTCGCTCTCCCGAGGACGTAAGCCCACACATTGTGGGCCCAACCTCGTATATCGCTCGTGTCCCCACAACAATATAAATTACGAATTAATCATAAATTGACTGATCTAAAAATAAATATCCAAAATATTTTTAGACTAGATCAGTTTGGCGCCGTCCGTGGGGACCGAGATTTTTATCCCATTGAGGGCTTTATTGCTGAGTGTGGATTTCTACTATCATGACTACTCGGATTTCTAATGAAGATATTTTTGATGAAGAATTTGAGGCGGATCATATTCCTCAAATTAACGATGATTTTAATGTGTTACCGGGGGCTCGATCGTCAGCTCTGGAAGAGCCCCCTACTCATAATGTGACTATCCGGCCCTCCCGGAGCGGGTTTTCATCCGGGG